>CM076578.1:1653601197-1654051018 GCA_034641835.2 Pinus albicaulis | reverse complement strand
TTCAGCAAACCAGGGAGGAAGTTTATAACAAAGCATTGCAGAAACAAGATAGCATTAAGAAGCTTTTTGACAGAAGAACAAAAGCCAGCAATTTCAAGATTGGGGACAAAGTTTTAAAATGGGACTCAAGGAGGGAAGAGAAGGGCAAGCATGGAAAATTTGACAACTTATGGCTTGGCCCATACTCTATTCATTCAGCTGCTGGTAACAATGCATTTTTCTTGCAGGAGTTGAATGGAGCAGAATTGTTTGGGGGTCCTATCAATGGCAGGATGCTTAAGAATTACTTCTCTTGATCCATGTTATGTTTTGAAGCCTTTTTTATCTTTTCCATTATGAATATTTCATCCACCATTGCATTCAAAGTTGTAAAAACCAAAAATACAAAAAAAATGAAAAGAAAGAAAAGAGGGCAGATGTTGAAAACAAGCAAGGTATAGCCCCATACCAAAAAAGAGAGATAAATATGGAAGTGTGCAAGCTCAAATGCCACTCCTGAAAAACACACTTCTAGTTAGTCAAACTATTTAATCTTGACTAATTAGCTTTAAATTTTCTGCTGATAGGATAGTGAATTTGATATGCCAAACTGTCTAATCTTGGCTTATCAGTAGATAGTTTAGGATAGAAATTAAAGGTTCAAACATGATCAAAATCTGAACCTAAGGTTGCAAAGAGAAATGACTCAAATCTGTTCTATTTTTCTGAGTCAAAGAGATGTAAAAATCTGGTTCTCATTAGCTCAAAATATGGACCAGAGAAAAAGGAACGACAACTCAATAAGAATCAAATCAGAGCTGTAGAAAAGAGGAAGGAAGTGTTATCAAATTTCAGATCCTAAGCCTTACATTTTTTATTTATTTTTTCTGCAAAATAAATGTCTATGTGCAGCTTGTCTTTATGCCATAGATCACAGCAAGTCGAACAACTTAATCTTGACTTGACTGTTTTTAAATTTATGTTCTAGGAATTTAGAGAATGAAAATCTATTGGACAGTTTAATCCCAACAGATGGTAGATTAGGTAGAGAATCATCTGAACTCAACTGTTAAATCTGAGTTCAGGGAGAGATAAGGAGTAGAATTAGATTAGATTTACTGCTTTCAAAAGAGTAAAATGTGTAAAAGAGTTTTCCAATCCAAGTGCACTCTAATGAAGGAAAAAATGTTAGATCTGTAGGATTGGGTAGGTAGAAAGTTGTGTTGATGAAGGTCCATTTATTTTATGACAGCTAATACATTTTTAGAGAAAATCATCCCAGCACAGGAAGAGTAGCCCAATGGATTAGGCAACTAATCAGCCTCCCAGAGAACATTAAAGGATCAGGCACATGGTCAAACTCCCAGAGAATGCAGGTCTGAAATTTCTTGATGCCTTCAAGAAGGTACCATCCCCAAGTGGAGCCACTGTTAGCCACCTGTAAAATTTGATTATCCCAAAAGGTGGCTAAATCTATTTTTGAGCCTTCAAGGAACAATTTTTCTCACTAAAAACTATTGGCTCTTGAAGAATTTTTGAAGGCCTCATGCCTCTGTCCAAACCTTCACTGTTGTTCCCATCTTGAAAAACTCTGAAACCCTGCTGGTCCCATCTTGAACTATTGCTACAAGCACCATTTTCCCCTTTCCTCCTCTTTAAAAACTGACCTCTTTTTCTACCCCTTCATTCCCCATGAAAATCCAACAAATTCATGTTTCTTCCCTTTCCACTACATAAAAACCCTTGATAAGGTTCTAAGACCCCTTCTTAGCCTTATCGAAACCCTCATTTCCTTTGAAAAAACGTTGAAAAATCATAAAAATACATTGTTATTGACTTAAGCCCTTCGGGTTTAGCCTTAAGCTCCCTTCCTTTTAAAAACCTTCGGTCATATAACCCTCTACGCACCCAAAGGCCCCACAGTCGAGCGCCTAATCATATTTTATATTTTCCGCCCGTGAAAAAACGTTAAAAACTTTGTTTTAAATTAAAACTTGGGTTTTTAATTATTTTTTGTTTCTCCGCCGTCTCCATTTTTTAAACTATCCCGCACCGTCAATCTGATCTGCAGATTGGACGGTGCGGAGTGCGTCTTTCCGTGGTCTCCACCGCCTGAAAGCCGGTTGCCCAAAACCGGCGGTATCCATCGCACCGCCTTCGGGCAAAAGGTTGTTTTCCCCCAATGGCCAGCGATTCCATACATCGCTTGCCACGCGTCCCATGTACTATTTGTAAAACCGTCGTCCATCTGTCTTCCATCACGCGTTAATGTTCGGACCAGGATGCCCAGCGATATCGCTATGGACCGTCTGATCTGGGCCCACTGATCCAATGGTGATCACTCGCTGAAGTTGCTCGATAGTTAACAAAGGTGTGCGCACGATAGCCAGGCCATCGAACAATGGAAAATAAATCTCTGCCATCGATCTGATCTACAGATCGACGGCCCACAATTCATCGCCCGATCTCTCCGTTTGACTTTCCATTGCCCGATACCGACCGTCGATCTTTGCGCGATCAACGGCTCAGATTCATCCTTCTCCTCTGACCGCCTCATTCAATCTCGACCGTCGATCTCTGCACGATCGACAACTCGGATTTAATTTTTCTTCCACCCATTCTATGATCTCCCCAATTAATCCCGACCATTGGATGATGCCATCCAACGGCCCCACTCCTTCCACACGTCCTCTGAAGAAGTCAAACTATATAAGCAGGATTTCATAACTTTTGTTTGTATTTTGCAGGGTTTAATGTTTTTCCGCCATACTAAAGAAAATTCGCAGGCTGAGGGTGACGATCCTCTTGCCTTCGTTTCATCAGGGAAATCATTCGCAGGGGTTTTCAATCTCACGTATCATCGATGTTTTATGAGGCATCGATGCCGTTTTATCTCTGCGCAGCCCTGCATACCAGCAAGAAAACCATGGATTTAACACTATCAAAGGGTATCAGCGTCGAAGACAAAATGCACCAGAATAGAGGATTAAACGATATATTTGTGGGGATTACGCCTAAGATGCTTATAAAAAGCCTAATCCCCAAATAAAACACAGTTTACAGAAAACCTAAAGTGTTTTATCAACCAGGAATGCTTCCACCACCACAATCTGAGGCAAATCGATTCCTCTCAGCTACCATAGTGCCACATGTTCCTCAAAGTACTCAATCAGAGGCTGAAGTTATTGAAGAAGATCAGATTTTCGCCTCAGCACAGCCAGAAAGGTTACTTCTGCAATAAAACTTAATGCAAAAGACATCTGCAGGGTAACCCTAGCGTCACACAGAGCCTCAGAGGTCAACTAAGCTCCCACCGAGCTTAATTCATAAGTATAAATCAATTAATACAGTGAAACACCTGTACAATTTCTTCATTGAGCCCCCCAAGGGCCAAGAAGACATTAACTCTGTATTAATTGTAATCGAGATCTTTTATCAGATCTCACCTCCTCATTCTTCTATATATACTACAAAAGAAGATGAGTGAGGGGTTGGTTGTAGAACTTTGATATGCATTTGAGCAAAAAACTTCTGATTGTACATAGTATTCACTGGCTCTTGGAGCTCTGCTAGTGATAGATAGGTTAGGCTGAGATGTGTAGATGGTTGCTGACCTAAAGCACTGGACTTAAAGTTGTAACTGGTTTGAAGCATCAATACAAGCTGATTTATGGGATCCTAGTCTATGCTGACGGTGATGTTTTCCTTATTGTAACCTGTTATTTTGTTTATGTTTTCATTTGTGTTTCATATTCTCTTATAAAGAACAGCATGCGCAGAGTTAGGACCTATTGTACATCAGTAACCTTCTCTGACTGAAAATATTTATCTGAATGTTTTCTTCCATCTGTGTTATTTAGGAATGATTTAATTCATTTTAAGCATAGGAATGCTGGCGTTCCCTCGTCTTATTGTCTTAGCTGAATGTTGTTCTTAGATGTTATTTTCAATATATGTTTAGTGAATTTGAACTGAGGAAGATATGGTGAGCCCTAGTCCTAGTATGATCCCACAGACTATCTAATTGTTTCCCTTTGAATGTGTCAAAAGCTGGCTAATTTCAAATTACTTACCAGATCTTAGGCCATTATGTTGTTATCTTTGTATTTGTCTTAAAAGTAACCAAGTAAAGAAGAGCTAGGAGAGGATTTGTGGTGAGCCCGGCCCGCTAGTTTCTACTTCAAAAGTTTCCTTCAAGTTTCCCTTAGTTTTAAGATGTTTGTTATTGAAAGTGTATCAAAGGCTGGCTAGTTTAAAAGTACTTACTAGATCCTAGTTTACTTTTATGCTTTTTTTTGAGTCCATGTCAAAGGCTGGCTAGTTTTAAAGTACTTACCAGATCCTGGGCTGCTCTTGTTTTTGCATCTGTTTATTTCTCCTTCTTAATGTATCATTCCATTCCATAAATCAAATCTTCAAAGAGATCCTTAGACATAGATGACTTTCCCCATGGACCACTCTTGCCTCTTGTTGTTCCAATTAAATCCTATTATGACTCCATAGCCCAATGGACTAAAACCTGCAATTGTCTATCTTTTTGGTCGAAGCTTACTCTGATTGCCTGCAACTTCTCACCTTTGGAACCTTTTGCACTCAGAACTTTCCACCTTGAACAGTAATCATGCTCAACCATCCAAAAAACAAACAAACCCTTGGCCTTCATAACTAGCCTAATATCATAAACCCCAAACTTCAAAGACAAATCCATCTTTGCACTTTTTGGAGAGATCCCTCTCCGGATTCAGGAGGGCTAGATCCTAGAATCCCAAAGTTGGTTGAAACGATGTTGTTTTTGTAATTGGACTCTTCCAATCTTGCTAATAAATTACAGATCCCTAACACCCCCCTTGTAGAGGAACGGAGTGGCTAGTCGCTCAGGTCAAGGAGGTGGTACGGTGGGTCATCTAGGATGGTCGACCGCTATCGGTAGTGGAGCATGAAATTTTATTTGGTTAGAAAGTGTGGCATCTTGTTCTCATGGTTGTCAGAAATGTGGGGGGTCAATGGGTAGAGCACAACAGACATACCCCACGAGCTCAGCAGCAGGTTGAAGCTTCTCACTACGGTGGTGCAGGGTGTCACGGTAAGCTGCATAATTAGGGTTGAGGGAGAAGTTAGGAATGCAATTGGGAAAGGTGCAGGGGCCTCATCCAATTGGTGCTAGAGCACCTGTGCATTTCAACACAAGTGCAGTAGGAATGGAATTTAGAGCTCATCGCCACCTTGAACAAAATGCATTATTTCTAGTGCCATGCTCGTAAGCCTGTTGTGGTGGTCTGGCGAGGCCGGAATCTGATTTCATAGAAATTCAAGAAGTTGGAGGCATGTATGTCCCATTTCGAGGAGAATTTCCAATGCTCCTATCACCCTACACCTCCTCCAGAAACATCCCCAGACAACCCAACCTCCATCACCTCGGATGGTTAGCATGGTCACATGTGGTTTACTTGTTTTATGCGTCTATTGGTGCTTGTGGCCTCATAACTTAAGGACAATGCCTTTAGTTGTTTTACTGTTTATTTGTCATCTGTTGATCGTGGTAGTCAAAAAACCTGGTCGAGGTGAGACTACCTTCTTTTTGTTGCTACAATAGGTGTATATATTTTTTGAAAAATGACTAGAATATTGACTTATAAGAAAAAATATACAATTTGTTGTAGTTGTTGTAGTTTAGTTTAATTTTTCCCAAATAGGTATTTAAATCCTATCTTCATGGATCTAAAATGAATCTATGTAATTCATGTATTTCCTTTTATTAATTAAAAAAAAAAAAGATGAGGTGAGAGAGATTGTAGGTATGAAAAATTTGGATACAAGAGATCTGAGTCACTTAACCATTCCTTTTGTAATATACATTTAGTCATATAGTTATTTCAACCTGTAATTAATTTAGCAGAATCAAGGATCCATGTATATACATGTATCATTGTTGGAATGTCGTAGGAGGAGCAGAGAAGCATGATATTTATTAAGTAAGAAGTGAATCCAAGAAGAGAGGCAAGAAAATGCATAAAGGGTTGAAAGGATTGAGAGTATTGAAACTGAGATAAAGCCGAGAGAAGCAACACTTTGCAATTTTCATTTTTCATAGAATTTTGTCAAGTTCCAGAGCTAATATCTTCTATTTATGAATCTCATAACAAAGGGCCAGAACTCGGACATCAGAATATCAAAACTTCATAGTATTACAATTCTTTAAAAATCCTTGAAATCCGAACAATAAAGTGATGGCGATGGAAAATATTTATGTTCATTGGCCCGTCAAGTGTTGTGGCATAATTCCTTATAACGTGGAGTGGGGACATATTAGAGGCTAGAACGTTGGGAACTTATTTTAATTGAATTCCATTAAACAACTGAGGACCCAAGATCTCGAGGACCCGAGATCTCAAAGACCGAGGTCTCGAGATTACGAGGGAGTTGAGGTTCCGAGATCACTTAAAGCCAAAGACCTGAGATCGGCTTAAATTAGTTTGGATGTGAGAGTGATGTGGCAAGTGGGGACCACATGCCGAGGGTGAGTCTTGTTGGAAGGTATTTTTTGTGTATTAAGAAAAACAAAATTCATACAGATTAAAAAAAAAAAACCAACTATTCCAAGGTATTGAAGAGTGGGCCCTTCAGAACACTTAGCTCTTGTAAGTTTTGAGAATAACATTTGTAAGAGGAGCCATGACCAAAATCAGAATACTATAAGATGTGATACTTTGATATATTCGCATGTTCCTTTTGTTTGACCCAGGTGTTGTTGCACTATTGTTTCAAGGACCTTTTCGAATATTTGGGGATCCAGAAAGGAGTTGAAGGAAGCTCATGTTAAGGAAACCAACTCCAAAGGTACTGATTTTAAACAAATCTTAAATAGATCTTCATTACATGACTACAACCATTTTTTGTTGCATGAGAAGACCCTTTTTTAACCCCTTCCTTCTCAACTATGGTGGTTTTTTCCTACATGGTTGACTGCAACTGCCCCTACTACCAACGCAGCCCATCACTCCTGAAATTGTTTTCATCAATGCCTTGTGGATATTTCTAAATCAAGAATGGCTCATTTTCTTTCTTCTTCAGTTGGATTAATGGCACAACCAATCTATTTAATCACACACCTACCAACCTTCAATGGTTGTCATGAAATAGTCAAGATTCATTCAAATCCAAAACCATATCCTTCCTAAAAATCTGGAATCTATGTCCCAATTCTCAAACCTTTTAATTTATAATAAAAATACATGAAATATTTACAATTATTGTGAGAGGGGAAATTTTCCCAAAGGGGATATCACAAACCCCTCCCCCTTAGCGGAACACCACCATTGGTGTTCTAATCCTGAAAATTATGCAAAACAAGCGTAGTCCCAACATAAAACATTGTGAGATTTATAATACAACTCATTAACAATTGTATCTTAAACACATAGTTACTCACCCAAAAACTAAATAGACATGAAAATTTCCTTGGGTTAGCCACTTTTTGTGGCCCCTTTGCAGTTTTCCTAGTGTTGTTTCCACACCAAATTTTAGCTTGCTAGCTTTCCTTTTCCCTGTAGTGTTGCAAGACTCCCTCATCCAACGTTGTTTTCTCATGTGCTCCATTATTTTTTTTATATTTCTAAATTTTTTCTAGTCTCAATTTGTGTCTAAGAGACTAAAGAACATGTTATCTCCAAAACCCATAAAAGGTTTTAGGAGAAAACACTTAGAGACCACTCAATTAAATTAAGTGATAGAAAATTAAAAATGCTTATGTCTAACTTAGGAAAATTGATTAATGAATGGGAATTAATTGAGGATGATCGAGAAATATTTGGAGAATCACATGGATAGAGTATAATATTATATTATCCATTGATAAGTATCTGATCATGGTCGTTGAATATCTATTGAGATATTATAAGAGTAGATCGATGGGATGAGGAGAGACACAAATGAGGGAGAAATTATCCAGGAAGTGAAAATTTCCAAGTGCAAAGTGATTCAGTGAGGGAAGGATTCGATATAGTGCAAGAGAATCAGTGATTGAGGGAGAAAAAATAGAGATATGTGGATAATTTCTAGTGTCTCTCCAATGCCAATTTGGCAGGAGAGACGAGGTCGAATATTTCTGCAAATGGGATCGCATAGCCAGTGGGAGTGATCCAGAACTTCGTGTGAAGTGTTGGAAAGGTGGACGAGTCAATTGCATAGAAGGAAGAGTGACTTAATTCCAGAGTAAGAGGGATGAAATATGACTCATCTAGAGCCAGCTAGTAGGTTGTATGATTTTACCAGCCCAGAAAATGTGAATTCTAGCATAGCAAGTTGCTAGTGAGAGAGTTCAAGTAGACCAAAGGGAGGTCAAATTGTTGCAGAAGGGAGAAAATTTATCCAATTTTTTTTTATAGTATACTTTACAGAGAATTTCCAGTTATGCATCTAGATTATTGTACTCATCTTTTTACTACTGCATACTGAAATAAGCCCTCATCTATTGCACCATTTTTATCTTCAGGATTTTTCCAAGGACATTAGTCTAAAATAATTGTGTTAATTGTGTGCATCTATTTATTAGTTCCATATTTATTTACACAATGTATTTATTTTTAGTGTGAATAATCGAGACGCGACACAGTTCATCTGATGAATGGAGACGGCCAAGAGCATCCATCAATCAATCATTCATCCATCCATCACAAAAATCACGTCCATAATATCATCATGGACCCTTGAAAGGCCCTAAATTATGCGTCCCCTTGAAATCAAGCCCAGGAAAGGATCGATCCAAGTCAGAAAATCAAGCAGGCAGAGAAAATGCAAGCAGTCAGGTAAGATGCACACCGTATGAGGATGAGGATCTTGAACTAATCAAGTTACAGTGGAATTGTGGGTGATAATATGGGTCCAAGGAGGATGATGAAGCAATACCAAGGAAGGAAAGGAGGCCAGCAAGAGGATAACCAGCAAGGATGGGGATGCTAGCTAGGAAGAAGTGAGACTCAAAAAATTAATCAAAAAATTAATAAATTTCTAATTAGTTAGGAGAATAAATTCTAGTAGTTGTAGTTCAAGGAATATTCACATGGTTTCAAAGTGTGTTTGAACATATCTTAAGCTCAGAGGGGAAAGGAGAAGAGACCGTGCAATTTTAGAGGTATATTTGAAGCACTCTCTCCATATCTCCACAGGCCAGCCAAGAAATACACATATTAGAGAGGCGGAGTTCGATTTCTAGATCCAAATTGGTGGAAAACTGTGAATTACCTTAGATCTATAGTAGAGGGAAGTAGATTTGCTAGAAAGAAGGTTTCGGTGGGTAGATAGATGATTTTTCATAACATATTTATTATATCTGGGTGAAAAAAATTTGCAGCAAGTGTTGAAGTTGTAGATTTGTGTAGGGAAGGAAGAGAAAAACAGATCGAAGAGAGGAGATTTCCATATTTTCTCAGATTTCTAGTTGTAGTAGTAGGATTTTCAATCCAACTAGTGTGAGTTGTCGAAGAAGGATTTCCAGAGGTAAACATATCTATGTATTCCAGAGAGGGGTGCGATTAGCAGAAGAGAATTTTATCAGGAAATAGAAGGAGGTTCCTAGGCTTAACCTCCAACTTATTTTATTTTCACATGGATGGCCACATCAAGACTCAAGGATCAAGACAGGCTAGATGGAGCCTCTAAATTTTTCATATGGAAGGCTAGAATATCATTCTTGTTAGATGAGTATGGTCTGAAGGAGTATTCAGAGAAAATTATTTCCATACCAAAAAATCCTCAACAATAGACAATGTGTAAGAAATAGATGGCCAAGGCTAAGAGGATGATACTAGATGGCATTCAGGATCATATCATTCTGCATATTGCTACATTAAACACAATAAAGGAAATGCGGGATGTCGATGAAAAAATGTATGAGAATTCATTATAGAATTAGAAGATGATTCTCAAGGAGAAGATGAGGACCACTATAATGCACAAGGGAGAAGGCATTACACCCTACCTAACCAGGATTAGAATGTTAGAGATGAACTTGCAGCCGTTGGAGAAAAACCATCATATAGCGAGCTAGTTAGGAAAACTCTTAATGATTTCACCAAGGAGTGGAATGATTTCATCCAAGTTATTTTTGGGTGAGATACGCTACCCGGATGGGATCATCTGTGAAGTGATTTCACTCAAGAGGAGTTGAGACTCAGCTTTGTGAATGGTACAACCAAGAGCAACATCAAAGGAAAAAAACAGGAGGAGGTGGATGAGGAAAATGTATCTCTTGAAACCAATGGAAAGATGAATAAGGGTCCTAGTTAGGGGCAAAGCTCAATGGGAGGAGAAAGGAAGAAAAATGATATGTTGAAGATAAAGTGCTTCAGGTGTGGTGAGTATGGTCACCATGTCACCTAGTGTCCTCTGAGGAAGAAGGACAAGAAGGGGAAATTGGATTAGACAACAACTTGAGCAAACATTGATGAATTAACCACCATGTTGGAGGATTTTGCATTCATAGCAGCAGTACCTCCAGGAGGAGGAGAAATTTGATACCTATGTGTATCAAGTTGGGAATGGTAAAACATAAATACAACAAGGAGATTAGTTAGATAAGTTCAATATTGTTGTAGTAGGACCATCACCTTTGCTACAAGGGACCACATTATCATAGTAGCAAGATTAAGTGTTAGCAGAGCTAGTTGCAGTCAGATGCTCGATAGACAATTGTAGTGCTAGTTATAGTAATACAATGCCAACAGATATTAGTTATAACTATAGTGGAAAAGCTAGTTTCAGTTAGATGATTGAGAGACAAATGCAAAATTAGTTGCAGTGACATGGGAAGTGATGATTTCCTAGTTGCAGTAAGCAGGTGCAGTTCTAGCCAAAATATTCACAACACAAAACTATGTTGTCCAGTTTCTAGTGCAAGAGGATAGTGCAAGTTTCTGGGAGGGAACAAAAATATTTTTCCCATCGGGAGATAATGACTCATAAAGAGATAATGACTCATAGGGAGTATAAATTCAGAGGGAGAAAACCTATAGAAGTTGGTGCTTTAGGATCTAGGGAGATTAGAGTTATTATTCCAATTGATGCAACAACGATGCATAGATAGCAGCGGAGTGGTAGCAACAATAGTCTGAGTATATCAGAGTTTGCATAGTATCATAATGGAAATTATTCTCTTTAAAGTGATGTCTAGTGACGGGGATACTGGTCAACATGGAGAAGTGGAGGAAGTTAGTCAGACATCAGCAGTGTAGGATAGTCTAGGTGCAGGAGGGTATAGTAGTGAAGAGAAAGAACACCTTCCTCTCTACGAGGGAGTGCTAGTTTTTGTAGCATCATATAGGTGTTCTAGTCTCAATTTTTTTCTAAGAAACTAAGAAACATGAGATATCCAAAACCTAGAAAAGGTTTTAGGAGAAAACACCTAGAGACCACTCAATTAGATTAATTGATAAAAAATAAAAAATGCCTAAGTCTAACTAAGGAAAATTGATTAATTAATGGTAATTAATTGAGGATGATCGAGAATTCTCTAGAGATCACATGGATCAAGTCTAAGATGATATTAATCATTGATGAGTAACTATTCATGGTCGTTGAAGCTCCAGTGAGATATTATAAGAGTAGATCAATGGGATGATGAGAGATACAATGTAGGTTTTAACCATGTACAGAAATTATCTGCAAACGAATTGAATAACAATAGAAAATAAAAAAATAGCGAGAGCATAAAACAAAAAATAGATATACATAGATATTTTTCTTCTAGATCCCAAATCGGGACTACCATCTTGATTTTTCATTATATTCCTTTTAGTGTTACAACACACACACACACACACACACACACACACACATATATACATGTCGAAGCATTCATAAACCCCAATCCATTAACCCTGGATTAGAACATAATTGTAGTTACCTTGATCGGATCTAAAAAATACCAGGGGAAGAAAACCATCATGCCCCAAAACCATGTGAAAACCCATGCATAAAACCATAGGCAGGTCCACCCACATAAAATAGGGTCTTAAAAAAATTTCTCGGGGTGTTGCCCCAGACCTCGTGCAGGGGGCTACATGCCCACTACAAACCCCTGGATAGGGGGGGTTGTCGCCCCCCTATGACCCCCCTGTTGCACCTGGCACAAGCGAAGGGGTGTTATCACCCCCCTCTTACCCCCCACTTCGTGCATGCTTCTATTCGTGGAAAGAATATAACACAAATCCAACACACAATTGAGGGAGAAATTATACAGGAAGTGTGAATTTCCCAGTAATAGTGATTCAGTGAGGGAGGAATTCGAGACAGTGGAGGATAATCAGTGATTGAGGGAGAAAAACAGAGAGATTCAAATAATTTTCCAGTGTATCTCCAATGCTAGTTTTGCAGGAGAGAGGAGGCTAAATATTTCTGCAGAGAGGGTCGCATAGCCAATGCAAGTGAGCCAGAACCTTATGCAAAGTGCTAGAAAGGAGGCCTAAATATTGTCTGGAAGGTGGAGAAACTTCATTCTGAATGTAGAGGTACATAGGACGGCTCATCTGGACCCAACTAAGAGGATGTATTATTTTCCAATGCCATACAGTGTGAATTCTTGCAAAGTGAGTTACTAGTGAGAGAGTTCAAGTAGGCCAAGGGAGGTCGAATTATTGTAGAAGGGAGAAAAGTTCTCCTAAGTACTTTTCCATTATATTTTCTGGAGGATTTCCTGTTAGGTATCCAGATTATTGTACTCATATTTTTACTGTAGCATAATAAAATAAACCCTCATCTGTTGCACCGGTTTTCCCTTTGGGGTTTTTCTAGGGAAATTAGTCCAAAATAATTGTGTTAATTGTGTGCATCTATTTTCTCGGTTCTAGATTTATTTTCGAAGTGTATTTATTTTTATTGTGAAGATTGCAATATTGAGTTTTTTATTACTTCTCGTTAATTTAAATAAACTGCATTAGTTAGGAGAATAGTTTCTAATTACTGCATTCATGAATTTTTCACACACTCTATTCCAACAACGAATAGTTTCTGACCCATTGCTTCTCGAAACACACCAAATGTCCATCTGATTCCGATCGGACATGATCATGACCCTTTTCAAAATCAAAATTAATTTCCGGCATCCCCTTCTCTACTTCCCAGTCCATTGGGCGATTTGATCCCCCTTGTGTGCAATCACACACCTTCCAAGTTCAGACATCCCCTTCTCTACTTCTTAATTCCTCATTTAATGCATTCTTTGGCAAGGGTTACTTGGATCGAAATGATTTCATAACCAAGGAAAGTCCTTATGTCAACACTTCATACTGGTCATAGCATGCTTCACAGTAATCCTTGAGCACCATTGGGTGATGTTGTCCCATAATGGGTCTATTCCTAAAATATCTTCCAATATATTGTTGCAGGTTTTAATTCCTTTGTTGTTGTTTCTATAACCTTGCAGCCAACTCCATCCACCCAAAATAGGTAATACCATGCTTTCCTACATCACAACACATAAATTTCCATTAAACTCATCATAAGGAATTGTAATAAATTTAAATCATACCTCATTAGTATCTTATCCATGAGGTGAACTTGGAATTTTAATTTGATTCTTATCACAAAAAAATGAGGTTAATTCGTAAACAAACTAACATAAATCATAGTATTAAATTATGTTCATAACTTAGAAATTCCGATTTTTTCTCTTTTTTTCTTTCTTTACACACACTGGATCAATTTGCAACTCGACAAGAATCTAGTGGCCTTCTCTGTTCTCGTACACACATTGGATTGGTTTCCAAACCCAAAAAACACCCAATTCCTTCTCTTCTCTTTGACCTCATACACATAGTAGATTGGTTTCCAAACTGGAAAGCACCCAATTCCTTCTCTTCTCTAGATGTTATGTATATGATTAAGCTCATTCCCTATCACATGAATATGGGCACTATAAATCCCGTTAGTCTTCTATCAACATAATATTATTATTGAGAATCTAATAGCTAACTCGCTTCCACTCAACACATTGCATAGCACAAGGTCCTAGACATTCCCATACCCACCTATCCCTACACACTATACAACACATAAACATATACACATGGCGCAATACAACATACACATAGCACAATACAAAATGTACACAACATTATAACTAACTGCAAGACCGCAGTCTCAAATCATTGGCAATCTGAAGACTATATTGTCTCCACCCATATAAATCGAGAATCTAAAGGAGATAATGCCTCCACCCAAACTGAAAATCTAGGGGACCCTATAGCTTCACCTAAAAATTTCCTTTTTTCATTTTTTTCCACGTGCGCCCTCATCCCAAATCCCATGTTTGTGGCTCCTTCATTTGTCCATGTTTGTCCATGCATGTTGGAAATTACACTTCTTTCATTATATGGATATATCCTTCAACATCCCATGTTCATAATGTAAGCTTGGGAACAATTTGAGAATAATATTCATATGGTATTACAATCATAGATCAACCAGGGATACTTTTTCCCAATTGATTCCTCATTAAACCATAAATATTTTTATGACATTCACATCTACATTAAATAAATTGAAACATTTTTTATTCTACAAGAATGACCCCTGAAAAACCCTATTATACACAATAGTATTTTCATATATATCAACATGATCATGTATACAACACATAATTACATGTGTAATTAGAGTTAAGGTTAAGAGTACTTCTTTTGTGCCATCTCATTGTCCATTATTCCCATGGACCCAACCAACCCATTTCGTTGTCATATTATTGTCCACTCAGTCATGGATGTAATAGATATCTACTTATGTTAAATTAAACCATGGTTAGATAACTCCCTAAGTATAAGAAAATAATGAATTAGTTAAGGGAATTATTTTTCCAGATTTTTTCCCTTTTCCTCTTCCTTTCACTTTGATTTTGTTTTCTATTATGCGGAAATTTCCATCCATTTTCCTTTTATCTAAGATTTTTTTAATTTTCAGGAGAAACTCTCCAATATGTTCAAGTGTTGGCCTTTTTCTGGCCCATCTTCCCAACATTAGCATGTTTTTTTTCATGTTAATCATGCATTTCCCCTTTGTGGCCTTTCTCTTTTTCATTTATGCTCATTGTTTATGCATAAGTCTCTCTCAATTTGTATTGTTATGTTGGTTCTCCTTGGCCCTCTACAAGAGCCCCCATGGCTTTCCTACCACCCTAGCTAAGTTTTCATAAGGCCCATAATCATAAAAATCAAAAAGAAAATATTGAAATTTCAAGAGAGAACAAAGGGAAACATTGTGAAAACAAAATACACAACAACAATCATAAAGGAAAACCGCAGGCATAACAACATGGCCATGTACATTCAACAGTAAAAAATGGAAAATCAAACATAATATCAATTGAGGAACACAACCTCAAATAGTCAACAATCACAACCACTTCATTCCCATGAATTCTAGTGTCTTTAATGCTTCATGAATAAAATTTTAGTCCTATCCTTATTCAAGATGTCATGGAAACCCTCTTAAAATTGTAACTCCCCTCCAATTTCTCTTAGGAGGATTCCTTCAATACTTATCAAAGGTTCTTGAGGGAAAAACCCATCCTCTTCCTTCTCTTATAGCATTAAAATTTGTTGTCTCAAGTGTTTGAGAGTTCTTACCAATTGTTCTTTTCTTGTTGCAACCTACATTCAATTTTTAGCATTGTTTATGTAAATCACACGTTAGCTTCTTCATTTTCATGCTATACCAATCATGCTATCTTGGAGCTGCACATATATCTCAATTTATTGGTTAGTCACATGTCTAAAAAATCCAGGACATGATTTAGGCATTCTTTGTATCTCAGCATAATTATCAAAAATCATAATTTATATGCACATGTATGTGTCAACTTGTTTACAATCATGCCTTCACAAGTTTAAAATTAGTATATAATCCATATCAAAAGCATAATTGAAATCAATTTATTTGCTGATACCCCTATTATCATCTGTTAAAATTAGCATTCAAAGATTAAAAATAAAGGCAACCTTCATTGGCTTCATTGAGTCTCTTTACCAAGACTATCAACATTAATCGAGAAATCAACTTTTCCTCAAGCAACCATAGCAGTAGATGTACATTCAAACTCTATATCCAAGCCAGTAATAACAAAGCATCCATAATATCAAAGGTCAATTAAAGGCCATTTAACATATAAACATTTGTCATTTTATAACTTATAACTTTTTACATTTATGAAATGTGTCATGTATATGCAGGAAATATCACACCCCACACCTACTTGCATAGGAAAGCAAGCAACATACTATTTACATTCACAGTGCTACAACCAACACAAGAAAACAAGAAATCATCAAGCACATCATTCTCTAGCAGAGATACAAATCCTTTATCTACAAGTTCTACACAACACCCTTGCCTTTGAACTTATCCAGTTCAAGTATTGAACATGGATGTTCTATCTCATAGTGGGATAACAAAATTTTTCAAGCTTCAACTAGAAATTTTCATATGTTACATATCATTACTTAAAAAGGGAAGGCACTAAACATGAAGGAAAAGCATTCATAAGGAAAAGCATAATAATCGAGGATAGTGTTATAGAAATAGTCAACCTCCACTAATGTTCTTTGCCATATAAAAAACACACCATGGGGCTATGTCCTACCATTCAATACATACATTTATATAAAACACACGATAATACAAGAAACATGGGGATTTCCTCAAATCCTTCATACCACACAAGAATTGGTATGCTCATACAACTCGACTATATAGGAATACAATGCTTAACCGATAGTGTGCAGGCACTTCTGCAAGAGGTAAAGAAATAATAATTATCCCAGGTCACAACAATAAGGTGTCACAACCTTCATCATTAAAGATAGTACCGCATGCATTTTTATCCCTCAAACAACATGCTAGCAGCATTATTGCAATCAACATGCAATTCTATAATCAAATTCCATAAACGACATAAAATATGCAATGAGTGTTATGAGTAGTGTTCAATTATAATTTAATTTCATCTAGGTGCCCAAATATTATGCTCCATTCCATCTCCAAAGATCCAATCATTGGATTTACTACTCTATTAAATTTCATAACATGGCACTAATTTTAATTCCAAAGGTTTAAAGTTTCACCCTAGGCTTTGTTTCATCTGCGATAAAACCCATCAATCCAAGTGTTAAACATGGAAGCTATGATACCATTTTGTAACATGCCCCTTACTATTCATGGCCCTTCCTAAGGTAGTAGGAGGCAGTTACTATGTTGGACCCAACCTCCAAATCTAACTATGGAGATGGGGTCTAAATTTTTAGGTATTTTCGACTTTCTAAAAATCTATAATGGATGAAAATGTTGTGTTCATCTCGTCAAGACCTTTTCGGCGATATAAATTTTTTCCCGATCCGACTCCCAAATCAAAATATATGTCCATCCAAATATTTTCCTATGAGATAATGCCACAGCATCTTGACCTACCATGTGGTTCCCACATGGCTACCCCAGTCGTCCACCATGTCACCACCGACATGGTAATTCCACACAATTATTGACCCATTCATATTGGAGTCATGTATCAATCCCATTTTTATGGTCCGCATGGACTAACCCATACACACACACATATAATATTTATTCAATTGGAAGTGGGTGTAGGCCCTCTATGGGTACATCACCCCGAGACTTAAATCCTAGGAGTTCTACCATGCCCTCCACTTGAAATATTTGGGGTCCAGGGTGATATCACCCATCGTCACACCCTCCACATGGCATGGGTCCCACATAATTCTTGAACCCATGCGTTTTTATTTATTTCATGTTGTATGTGATTCAAGGTTTTCCACCTTGTCACGCCAATGCTCAATTTTTGACCCCACGCAGCATGTCGTCATGACATTTCTACCCCGGCAAGACTTTCCCAACCTCCCCTTGAATTCTCCAGGGTATCAAACCTCTGGGGCACATAGATGGTTATACAATGCTCCTCTCAAATCAAAGATCTAAATTCATTTTTCCTTTGCACTTGGACATGGATCATGAATATAAGATGCCTAAGTTGTGTGTGTCTTCGCACTTCTCTAGGCCCAAAATTCCAACCCCCACTGCATAAATTCGAATGTATATAATGCATCTTTTCCACCCTCGACACTTAACCATTAATGCAATATAGGATTACTTTCCTCACTTGGGTCACATAGTCCATAATACATATAGGAGCATATGTAAGCCTTTTGGGGCTACCCTTCCTAGTCTTCAATTACATGTGCACTTGCTGGGATTTAATACCATCTATCCTCAGCTATCTATAGGACTCAATCCAAACCATTCGTTGTATATATAACTGGATATCCCTCATGAGCTTTTTCGAGACTCGACCATGGCCTTTAGGCCATTGTACACATGTGTTCACACACACACACACACATATGAACACCACACTATCTCTTATGAGCTTCATAATTTGTAATCGAGGGCCTACTAGCCACCTTATTTTCACACAACCATCCAATTAATTAATAGAGGATTATCTACCTCCACACACACAGAGGCCATTAAGAATGACTTCGAGATTTTGGATGAATAGAGGAGTGACCCACTCTTAATTATAGACTTAAGTAGTCATCAAATATGTTATCAGTTAATATTAATAATACAATCAACAAGAATATGCATCAACATATAAAAGTTTTCAATTTTATAACTTGTTCACAAAGATCTGCCCATTCATTTTCATTGTGGCTCTTTAGGCCACTTCCAACTCATAAATATTCAGGACACTACATGCCTCTCAGGTCAACAATAAGCAGAAGAATAGACCCAGGGTACCTACATGAAGAAAAATTATTACTTGGACATATACAAGATTTTTTCCATTCCTTAAGCCAACAGAAAAGTTGATTTCATGGCATATTACAGGTAACGAATCAACACATTAATTCTACATTAATATAGGCCTTATGCAACACAGGAACTCAACAATTTCATATACATGCCTTTAAAACAACAATACTCATTTAGAAATGAACACCTCATTCCTCGGCATTATAAACCATGAGAAAATAAAGCATTTAACAAGAATAAAATATGCAGGACATGAGAGTCGTAAGAACTTCCCTAATCCATATCATATTGTAAGGAAGTGGAAATTGAGAAAGGGCTTCCTAATATATACTTAGTCCAAAGGAGAAAATTAGAGTGTAGAATCAATTTTGTATCCTTGTTTTATATGGTTTAATTTTATATAAAAATTTGATACTAAATGTTGTGTTGAAAGCGAAAGTTGAACTATTTAATTGATTGTTAAAAATGATTTTTTGCAGGTTATTTATACATTTTTTTAAATATCTTAACTTAATAGGGGTGGGAGGAGCGGGATCGGTACCTCAATAACCATAGGAAACAAGAGTTGTTAAGTATTCATGGGGATTGGGAAGCATGACAATTAATCAATTTGAATCTTACGCCGTCCTAAAAGGCATTCAACTAGATAAAGAAAATAAAATGCCATACTCATAATGTTAGGATAATCCTTGCTCATTATTCAACATTTAGTACAGGAAACTTTTCCAAAATACAAAATGCTATAAAATATACTAAAGAGAAATAAGGATTTATGGGATGGATTGACATTTATAGAGTATTATAGCACACTCAGGGATCTCAATAAAATAGCTAATAATTGTGCCAATGAAGGCTATCAATTAATAATGGGTGTTTTAAAAGTTAATGTTTGCACTAGACCATCAAATATATCATAGATTAAATGACAATAAGAAGAAAAATTACCCCCTAAGGTTGCGGGGGAGGGTATGCAAGATTAATCCAAAGGAGGAAAGGGGGTGATTCTAAGCCAACATGGCCACCCCATGTGAAGTGAAACATGCAAGGTTTCCAATACCTTTCACATAGAAATATATTACAATGGTCAAGTTTAAATCTTACAAGCTGAAATCTTATCACATGTAGTACAATACCACTTAGGGTTATTACTTGATATTTTACATGATATTTCAAGATATAATAATTATGAATAATAATATATAGAAGTGGGGTGGTGAGTGTGGGATGGAAGGGACATGGGAGTCGCCTCCATTCTATCATGAGTGCCTAGTTATCATTTTCTTAAAGTGGAAGCAACCATTTCCATCCCTCACAATGGTACAAATTTTGTTCAATCCAGGCGTGACAAGTTTGTGGAATGGGGAAAGTAACTTCTTCCTGAAAGCATTGGACTAGGCTAGATATAACACTCTGGATTCTAGTAAGCCATCTGGGGAATTCCTTCCTTCCATTCTTTGGCATGTTTATTTGAATCAATTGAAAGCTTTAGAAATGGTGACTAGTGACCTTTGTGGGGAGCTAGGTCTTCATAGTGGTTTAATGAATTTGGTTGCAGTATTAATTAGTGTGAATGATAATATAAGAAGTTTTTTTTTCCATAAATCATTATGTTTCTCTCTTTGTTAGGTTAAATCTTGAGCCACCCATATTTACTGATATGATACCAACCATATTTTTCCCGCGAAGATTTTTGAGATGATTTGGCGGGCATATTTAGTTCAAATATAGGTCAATTTCATGGTGAAATTCGACTTCGCCATTCAGATAAAGGAATTGAGGTTTAGTTGGGGTGCATCCTTGATTGATACAATATCCATTCAAGCAATTCAGTGAAGTTTTAAACTATGGTTGGAGGAAACATGATTTTGTTGGAAATTTTGTCATTGATGGCAAAGGAAATGAAAAAGAAGGAGCACTTGAAACAACAACAAGGCAAAGAGAGCATGAGACATGAAGCAGAGGCAGTTTTAGAAGGGTCAGTTGATTGGAGATCTGGAGAGGCAGGATATTATAGAAGGAACATTCGAGGTTCTATGGAAAAAAGGAAACATGTATTGACAGCTGAAATTGTCTATGAAAGTATAAAAGGAGTGTTGAAAAGTTACCTCTTATGCACAGAACATACTAGTAGAGGTCATTAAAGGAGTTATGTAAAATCATTTGTAATTTGTAAGGAGTTTGAATAGCATCCAGACTGGAGGGTAGTGGCCTTTGTATTGAATATCTAGCCAACCATGAAATTGTAAGTGATTACTTTTGAGATGGATCACCTGTATATATATATATATATATATATATCTGTTTATGGAGAATTTTTTATAAGTTCCATGTGTGACTTCATGTCTTCTTGGTCGAATTACATGGGAATAGTTGAATTCTAAGAGTTAGTATGGATTCTGCATTCTTGGTTGAATTAGTAATTCTGTGCAAGGTCTATATTTCTGTGTTTAATAGCAAGTGCATTCTGTGTAGAGGAGGACTGTAAAATATCCCTCTCACCCTTGAGAAACTGTGTGTGAAGGGTTGTGGAAATGCCCTACATACAAGAAGGAATTCGGTGTTGTTGAGTAATTGTAACAAGGATGAATGCCAGTGGTTGAACCACAAGTAATTGAATATGTTGGAATTAATATCACAATGACTCGACCTTGAAGTGAGCAAGAAAGGTCTGCATGAGGGCTGTTAAATCCTGTGTGGAAGTGTATTCCCGGAACCCTTAAGCCTGCGCTTCCTGTAGACAGATTGACATGCATTTATTTTGTAAGAAGGTGAAGTTGGTGGTTGGAGAATCGTGGTGGAGCCACAGAGTCACTTTAACTCTGTCAAAATGTTGGGAGATGGTGCATATTAATGGAGTTGTACTAGACGGAACCAGATCACTAAAAGACACGAACGAAATCGTGAACAAAGCATTAAACTTAGCAATGGAATTGTAATGAAAAACAAAACATTGAAGCAGAGTTTAATTATAATAATATATTGAAGAGTAAGCGGAACTCGAAAGACGGAACCCGGTAGCGGAATACGAAGTTAGGTGGAACCCCGAGCCAAAAGGGCGGAACCATGACCAGATGAACAGTGACGGCGGTTTATGGTTTTCATCGCACCACCTATCGTCGAGCAAGCGGTATTTAAGAATCAGGAGCGATTCCATAGAGAATTCGACATGTGGCGAGGTGGACCCACGGAAAACCGCCTCCCACTGCGCGCCATCGCGCATTAACTCTCGACTAAATACCCCGTGTGATATCGATACAAGCCGTCGATCTGGAGGGGAGCCATCGGACGGTGGTCATAGAAGGAAGATGCGCGAAGGTTAACCAAAGTACGGCGCGCCATCACACGTTATCGTCCATGCATCTTAGACGTGTGAAATCCGTTGGATCGACTAGGCCGGTGCGATGTGATGTCAGCTGTCGGATGTGGATGGTCGTAGGCGCTGGGGCCCAGTTCTAAAATTATATTGATCGGAACCTTTTAAACTAAGTGTAGAAATTTGAATAATAGCTGAATTATTCTACGAGATTATCCTGATTACACACTATTTAAGCTTCATGCATAATACATAACCTCTTCTACAATTGATCATCAATTTGCGGAAATAGAAGCAGTCGCATGCGCACATTAAAACATAATCAAGCACACATAGAACACAGTATGTAATGGGGAAAGCTTACAGCTGAAAACCCCCAACTATCTGTATATTATAATGATAGAGAACATGTAACAATACATGGCACAAAGCTCCTCACAGCTCTCAGCACTATCTCACATGCTACACACAAACTAGCTCAGATATGAACAAGTCACAAGTTCAAATCTCTTCCACCTGTCTGCCTGCCTCTACTGCGCAATCCAAGATGAATAATGAATGGATCCAAGTTCAAATCCCACTGGCTTATACTGTGCAATCCTCACTGGAAATCTCAATCAATGTGTGTGCAAATCTCATGCACAGCTATAGTCACAACTGATGGTAGACTCACCCTTTCACCTACCTCTAACACTGGTCTCCACTGAACTGTCCATGCATTGCAGTTAACTGATGTATTCTTTAGTTGATTTATGAGTTAATAATTAGTGAATTAATTAATAATTAATTCACACCACTCATCACTAGTGTATTTATCGGTTAGACTAAATACAACTAGTTCAACTAAGTTAAACCGAACACAACTCCATCAACTGTCTCATCAACTCCACCAAACTCTGCCACATGAGTTCTAACTGAAGTCAACCATGCAATAGCTCAACCAAACCCTAGGAATAGCGTAATTCCTTCTGTCAGCTGCATGTACCACATCCGTAGCTCGAACTGAAGTGCTCCAAGAGGATAAGATAATGTTTATAGTCCAAATATTATTAAGGGCTAATAATATTCGACTGATCTATTTTTAGACTGGCAGTCTAAAAATAGATTCCGCCCAATGTCTAAAAATAGAGGTCCATCTATTTTTACCAAATTGACCAATCATCCATAAATAGCATCCTGCAACTCATAGACCATGATCCATATGTCTAAAAATAGACATAGTCTAAAAATAGACTTTGCGACAAAAATCACCTATGTGGCCCCCACCTAGTTTAGGTGATCACTTTCCAACTAGGATCAGGAAAGATGTTTCAGGATGCCTCCTTCACTGTTTCTTGTTGCAATCTTCAACACTCCCTCTCAACAAGAAAGGACTATCTTTGCATGCGACATGCAACTCCATGCATTCGCCCTGCAACCTTCACAAGTGCCATGCAACTCCATGCATCTGCTCTGCAACTCCTCTGAAACTGAATAGGCTCCAAACAACTCAATCAGTCTGATGCATCTATCATCAAATTCTTCGACCTCTGCTTAGCTACTGCACATGTCATCAGGAACCACTGCGCTGTTGAACTCTTGCACCCATGCACTCTTGCACTTGCTGTCAACTCTGATTCGCGCTCCAGTATCCGACACTGTCACTTTGATCTGCCTGCATCAATCCAACTGATAATTCTACTGTTGTGTTGTGGGCACCTCGTAGCCAGGTTCAATTCATGAGATCCACACCATCTCATGAATCCTGCCCAGAAATCTCCTCTTGGGATTAATCATGCATGTCGCCCCACCTCTCACCTGGTGGTATAGCTGCATGCACTCCCTCTGCCCATCTGGCACAAAATTTCTCTGCATGAGTGGTTTCTCCCACTCCATGATCCTCATCTTGTGGTTGCTCCACATCTCAAGGTTCACTCTTACCTGCATGCAAAACTTGTTCCCTCTCAAGCATCAATTGCATGTCTTTCTTGCACTTCCCAACAGTAGGAAGCTCCGTAGACATCCCATCTACTTCAAGTCTGTAGAGATTCTTTGCTCGAATCCAAACCTTCTTGACTTGTCTTGTTGCCTTGTGCCGAACAAAAACTTTTCCTTCACTGAAGACAACTTCATACCCTTTGTTTGGTCAATTTAGTGTGTCCTAAATTGCTACATTAATTTATCAATCCGAGATTCGTAAGCTGACGAAGTGTGGCGCACTATATGTGCAAGATAACCTATCTCTTACTTTTTGTCGTTTTTGGGTTTTTTATTTATCTTGGGGATTTTTATCTTGGTTGGTTTCCTAATGTGAGATGGAAATCCTAAAATACAAGTATGGATATAAATGTTCAAGGCAATGATGTCCTTTATAATGATTTCCCAAACTTCAAACTTCAAAAGGGTTTTAAAACATGCAATGACAAAATTAATTCCTAAAAGAAAATGAAAATGTGCCACTATACTAGTCAAACAAGCAGTGAACTATTGATCATGAAACCCATTACCCTTGCTGCTGTCTAAATACAAAAGAAACTGTGCTCAAAGAAATCCAAGAATTGCAAGCAAAGTAAAGCTAAAATCAAATTACATCAACTCATATTCTGACCCCTCACCATTAGTCTCGCTATGGCTTTCAAAGGTAATCATAAACAACTTGAGCAATCTGATATCTAATTTGCAGAAAAGTAAACTAATATCAAATTACACACTCATACTTCAATCCCTCACCATTAGTCTCGCTATGGCTTTCAGAGGTAACTGATAATGACATGAGCAATTTAATATCTAACTTGCAGAAAAATAAACTAATATCAAACTACACACTCATACTTCAATCCCTCACCATTAGTCTCGCTATGGCCTTCGGAGTAACTGATAATGACATGAGTAATTTAATATCTAATCTAACTAATCAAGCAAATGTACAAAACTGAAATAAATAAAACAGTGTTGGAATTAAAAGCTAAGAAAAATAAATCAGCAGAAGGAAAAGACTGATTCCATGTCATTAGTCATTGTAAAACTATGTGCAAATGCCCGGGCTGCCTACTGTAATCTGGAACAAAGACATTGATCAGTTAACAGCAGTATAAAGCATGAAAAATTATGGACAGAAATAAAACGTTAATACCATTAGAGATGTAATATATACACGTGAATAACTATGGCATAATGAATGTAAAGAAATAAATTATGAAACTATACAGCAATAAACAAAACCTCGGCGTGTGCAGGGGCCCTCTGCACAATCCTCGGGGAATAGCTATCAACCACGAATTATGCTTATGAACAGAGTCTTCTCATGTATTCAAAATGCAGTCATAACAAGGAAATAATGTCATGGCACAGTGGGCTTTCTTTACAGCCAAAATTACATTACAAAAGTTAGCTACTATGCATATGAGAACGCATTATTTATAACAGAGGATGACATAACTACTTTCCTACAATCTGCGCTGATAAAAGACACGTGAACAACCACATTCAGAAATCTAGCATTATGGCTGCCGTGAAGATTAAATCTATGGAGAGTGGCCGTTGGATTCGGCTTATGGAGCAGTTCACAGGTGTTGATATGTCCCCTGGGATCATGGAACGGCCACGCAAGTCTTCACGTGGTGAAAAACGGTGTTCTGTCACCGTAGGACTCTTAGGTTGACCACCGCTTGAATACCTTTGACCACGGCCTTCTTTGGTGAATTCGACTGAGCCAATAGGACCCGGTCCATATCCATGTCATTTCCAACTTGCCCATGTGGCTTGATTTACCTGATGACACCTGCAATATAGACTTTAACAAAATGGTTGCGGAAAGTTGAAGCGGCTGTGGAAAGTGACAAGATTCCGCAGCTTAATGAGCAAAAATATAATTCAAACAGCAGACACAAAACATAGTTAAAAACCACTTTAAATGCTCTTTTATGATTAATATGCAATTATTTTGATGACTTAGGAGGTCCAGGTAAATGGAAAAAGTCTAGAAAGGTGTATAGGAAAGATGCAAGTTTGGGACTCAACATACCCCCACTGTGATGGTGTTGCATGTCCCCATGCAACCAAAATTTTGATCATCCTCCTTCAATTCATATGCCCTGATACCTCTGCCAGTACATCCAGTCCTCTTCTCCTTTTTCTTGGTGCTGCTAACATCCTGGGCTTCTTCATCAAGCATCTGAATTTGAGATTAATCAGTGCTCTACTTATCTTCTTGCATTTCTTCTTCAATTTCTTGTTCTTTTTGTGCCACAGTCCCAGATGTAGCATAGTGTTGTCATGAATGATCTTGTCCAATCTGCTTTTCTCCTTTAATGCTTCATTTTCATTTTTAATATGTCTATTTAAAACCTCCAACTCAAAGACTTCTTGTTTCAACGATTGGACTAGAGCTTCTTGTGCTATGTGAGGCTGAGTGGATGAAGTGTTGGGACCCGTGGCTGTTCTTTCTAAGGATTCTATGTAATCATACACCTCTTGCTGCTTTGGATCTATCTCGGGTGTCATTTTCCTTGGGCTGTCCCCAAAATGCTGTGGAGGAGAATTGACTTCAAAATCTGGCCGAAAAGGACTCATGTCAACATGTTGAGGACTAGTTTCAACATTTGGCTGAGAATGAGGTGGACTACGGCCAGCTAGAGTTTTTCAGGTGTTCCTTCTCCCAAATTAATAAAATGGGGTCCTTTTTTTTGTGCTTTCCTCCACTTTCCTTTAAGCCTGGTGCTTCTTCTTACATGCTGTGGACTACTGTCTTTTTCCTTATGTTTTCCTTTTCCTTTCTTTTTGGTCATAGCTGACTGTTCCTGAAGTTGAACTAGTATCTCAGACAATACTTGATGGTCTTCTTCTGAGGAAGGGGTTTGATGCACAGCCTCAATGCTTCTTTTTTCTTTTGATTTTGTTGGCTTTTTACCCTCAGTCTTTTCCTTCCTCCTTTTAGACAGTATTTCTTCTTTACTAGTTCTTTCAACTGTGTTAGTAGGAGTGCTTTGAGTTTTATCACCTGTACTATTTCTTCTACTTCCTTTTGATGTACTGCCTTCAGGGGTTTCTTGGGGTTCTTCAAAGAAATTTCTAATTAAAAACTGCTCCCAGGTGTCCTTTTTATCTTTTAATTGTTTTTCTATCAAGATTTTCACGAGACCATGGTGATACAAATGTGGTTCTACGTCCCCCAGATGCTTTTGGACGGTTACAGACATCTTTTTCAAACAGTTTAGTAAAAAGTATGGAAGATTGAGGGTCTGGTTGTCTAGGAAATTCATCAACAGTCGAGTATTATACATGTACATTGATCCAAAACGTCCCTCACAGGTGATAAAATTTTGAATAACCAACAGTAAACTGACCCACTCTTCTTTTAAATCATGGACAGGCATTCCCTTTTTGAAAATGGTGACATCCATACCTGGGTTACGTAGGATCACTCTCCAGGCTTCCTCGCCAATGCTCTTGTTCTTGAACCAGCATTCACCTTCTTGAGGGAGTTCTGTAGCAGCTGCTATGGATGCCTCAGTCACTGTAAATTTGAGGTCCCCAATTTCCACCTCTAGGCCGTTGAAAGACCTCGCAAAAGCTTTTGTTACCTCCTTATTGTAGTCTTTAAACTTTTGAATAAATCGAAGCCATTTTACCTTTTTCAATATGTCTTTGACTTGCGGGTATCCTTCCATAAATTTGGGTCCCTCTAGTTCTGCCCTCAACAACCGACCCATCCTTCCTTCTGTTCTTTAAAACTAGGGTTTAGCAGAGGTAAGACGGCTGAATTAGCGGAAATGAACAGGGTTTATGAAGGAGACCAGTGACTGTAAGCGGATATCAGAGAATAGGTACATGGAATGAAGCGGAACAGAGAACAAAATGGGGTGAATGCTTATGTGAACACGGTGGAAATGCAACCGTGAGGTCAATAGAACAGTAGGGGGAGTAAAGTGCATCTGGTAGTATTTAAAATTGGGTGGCTGCAGAATAGACGCAAGCACGTTTATGAAACAACTGCGGATTTTGTGCGGCTGAGAGAAGCCGTAGTCAAATCAACCACGTTCCATAATTACAGGTGGAGTATCAAAGTATAGCTGAACACGAGTGAAGACCAGAGGCTTGATTATAAGGCCGTTTAAAAATGAATGCAAGGATTGTGGGGGAATCGTATAGAGATCGTGGAACGGTTATGAAGTTATCAACGCAATCATTGCATATAATGGAGCTATGGTTTTTAACTATGTAAAAATGTGCTTCAATGCCATTTGAAATAAATTTCTACTCATACCTTGGAATTCTTGCCATTTTTCATTAGTCTTCAATCAGTTGCTCCTTGTTGATGCTTTTGAATGCCTCATGTCTTCATAATATGTCTTCATACCTGCATTTGATTTCATGATTGTTGAACTAACATCTGACTGTAAATTTTTGAAAAAAATAGAGTGGTGGTTGCAGAAACTGCTTCTGGCTGCGGAAACTGGTGTCAGCTGCGGAAACTGACACAACAATTATTTGGGTGAATGGAGATGGATAGATGATAACTGACTGAATGAAAATGGTCATGAAAGAAAATTTTTATGGGTGAAATGAAATGAAATAGATGAAATGGAGTGAAATGAAATGAAGTGGAGTGGAATGAAGTGGAATGAAATGGAGTGGGTTGTCATAACACTTGTGAAATGAGAGAGAGAGAGGGAATTTTTTTTTGGAAAATATTGGGTGTCAGGTGTTCCTAATTTTCACCCTACATTTTCTGTATAAGACTGCCAATCAGTGATTGGTTTTCAGGCTTATACAATTTTATTTATTTATTTTTATTTTTTTGAAACTGAAAAGAACAAAGGCTAGGCTGGTGGAGAAGAAGGATTCTTTTTCACCACCCTTATTGCAGAATTATCTTGAAACATTTTGACAAATTCCTCTTTTGAGAGTGGCTTATGATAGATATTTAATTTGTGGCCATTCACAATAAGAGGAGTTTGAGATTCATCAATGGTCTTGATTCTTACCGCCCCATTGCTAAAGATCTTGTCAATCTCATATGGCCCAAGCCAACGAGTCTGAAATTTTCCTTTAAAATCTTTAAACTTGGAATCAAATAGCAATGCCCAATCCCCTTCTTGAAACTTTTTCTCTTTGATGTATTTGTCATGCCATCTAGCTCTTTGATATTGAACTAGATCAGTTCTTAGAATTGCCTCTTGTCTGATCTCATCTAGCTCATTCAACTGCTCCATTCTATGCTTTTGGGCTTCTAATAGATCCATCCCCAACTGAACTGCCATCTTGAAGGTTTTGACTTGGAACTCAATGGGGAACATGACTTCTTTCCCATAAACAAGTTCATAGGGAGAATGTCCTGTTGTATTTTTCCATGTAGTTCTGTAGGCCCACAAGGCTTCAGGAAGCCTTTCTGCCCAATCTCTTATGTGTAGATGAACATTTTTGGTGATGATACTTTCGAGAACTTTGTTTGTAGACTCCACTTGACCATTTGCTTGCGGATGGTAAGGAGTAGATCTTCTGTGCTTGATTTTGTATTCTTCCATCAGCTTCTCCACCAGGTTGGATGTGAATTGGCTTCCCTAATCTGTCACAATTTCTCTTGGAACACCAAAGCGAGTAAAAATATCCTCATAAAGAAAATTAACAACCGAATTTTCAGTAGCAGACACTAATGCTTTGGCTTCCACCCATTTAGTAACATAATCAGTACAAACCAATATATACTTCTTTTCCTTAGATGGTGGATTAATAGGTCCAATGAAATCTAAAGCCCATTTTTCAAAGGGTTCGATGAGTACCTGTGGTTGCAATGGCATTTCATTTGAAAGGGTAGGTTTCCCTACTCTTTGGCAGCTGTCACACCTTTTGACATATTGTTTTGCATATTTGAAGAGGGAAGGCCAACAATATCCTAAAGAGAGGATTTTATAAGCTGTCCTTTTGTCAACAAAGTGTCCGCCGCATGGTTCATCATGACATGCCTTGAGGATATAAAATATTTCATCCTCCTTGACACATCTTCTGATCACAAGATCTGGCCTTGTTTTAAACAAATCGTTAGAAATCCATGAATATTTTGAACTTTCCTGAATAATATTTCTTCTTTCACTTGGAAATAAATGTGGAGGCAGTTTCCCTGTAACCAAATTGTTAGCAATATCTGCATACCAAGGGGTCTTAGTAGTTACTGCAAACAAGTATTCATCAGGAAACGTATCCTCTATAGGAGAATCTTCTTTAGTATTCTGAATCCTAGACAAGAAATCAGCTACTGTATTTTGTTTCTCTGGTCTATCCAACACAGTAATATTGAATTCCTGCAAAAGTAGGAGCCATCTTGTCACTCTGCCATTAGTAACAGGTTTGTTCATTAGATATCTAATCGCGGAATGATCAGTATGAATAAAAGTTTCATAGCCTGTTATATAATGTCTAAACTTATTGATTGCATGAACAACAGCTAAAAACTCTTTTTCAATTACAGTATAGTTCAACTCAGTGGGAGTCAAATTTTTACTGGTATAGTAAATGGCATAAGGGACTAAATCCTTTTGACCCAACACAGCTCCTAGAGCTGTATCTGAAGCATCTGTAGAAATATGGAAATGGAGTTTCCAATTTGGTCCTCTCAAGATAGGTGCTTCAGATATTCTTGTTTTCAAAGTTTCAAAGGCTGATTGACAATCAGGATCCCATTTGAATTCATAGTCTTTTGTAAGCAGTTTGAAGAGTGGAGATGCTATTTTAGTGAAGTTTTCTATAAATCTTCTATAGTATCCAGTAAATCCTATAAAACTTCTAACATCTCTTTGACAATTTGGAATAGGCAACTTGGAGATAACTTCAACTTTTGATCTATCAACCTTAATCCCATCTCCTGAAATATGATGCCCCAAAACAATACCTTCAGTAAACATCATAAAGCATTTTTCATGGCTTAATGAAAGGTTTGTTTCTTTACATATTATAAGGACTTTTTCCAAATTTTCTAATGCCTCTTCAAATCAATTACCATAAACTGTAAAATCATCCATATAAACCTCTACACAATCATGGATTAGATCAGAAAAAATTCCTAGTACTGCTCTTTGGAATGTTGCGGGTGCATTACATAACCCAAAAGGAAGCACTCGATAGGCAAAAGTACCCCATGGACAGGTAAATGTGGTCTTATCTTGATCTTCAGGTGCTACCTGAATTTGATTATAGCCACTAAAACCATCCAAAAATGAAAAGTACTTTTTGTCTGCTAATGTATCTAATACCTGATCGATAAAGGGCAAAGGAAAGTGATCCTTCAAAGTTGCTTTGTTCAATTCCCTGTAATCAATGCATACCCTCCATTTACCATTCTTTTAGGTACTATAACCAAAGGAGAAACCCATCGGCTATCTGAAATTGGATAAATGAAGTTTACATTGAGTAGTTTTTGGAGCTCTTCTTTCACTATCTCCCTAAGGTTTGGATTCATCCTTCTCTGAGGTTGTATGATTGGTCTACTATTTTCCTCAATATAGTTATGATGGATGCAAGTCTTAGGATCAATACCTTTCATATCAGTATACTCCCATGCAAATGCAGTAGAATGTTTTTGCAAGATTTTGTTTAGTTCTTCCTGTTGTGAATTTTCCAAGTTTTTGTTGATATTCAATGTTTTTCCTGGAAAAATCTCAATGGTAGAACTACCGAACTCTTCCATAGAGTAAAGAGAAATTTGTCTTGATGATAAATATTCAATGTCAGATTCCAACTGAAATTGTGTGGGGTCATATTCTGAAGATGTCTCAAAATTTTCTAATGTGTTTAGAATTTGACTATCCTCACTGATTTCAGAAATGGTAAAGACAGGTTGTATAGTATCCTCATCATCGACCCATTCATTGTCTCCTACTCTTGTAATTGCTTTTGCTGGAGGATACAAATTGAATTTCTTTGTCGAATTACCATTAGAAATGTACATATCCCCAGATCTACAACTAATGAAAGCATCAGCTGTGGCTAGCCAAGGTCTTCCTAAGATAAGTGGGTGCCCTCCTAGATTACTCTTTGGAGTCAAAATCATAAAATCTACTGGATATTCCCAAGAATCTAAGGAGACTGAAATATCTTCTAACACACCATCTGGTTTAATAATTGATCGATCTGCAAGTTGCAGTAAAGTAGGTGTAAAAAGAAGGTTAGGAAGTTTTAGCTGGTCCATAGTCTGTCTACTCATAATGTTGATAGCAGCCCCTAAGTCAATCAATGTGTTTTGAATTTCTATCCCATTTATATGTGTCTTGACAATTGGACTACCTGGATCTACATACTTCTGCATGGTAATTTTTCCCATCATGATATCTGCAATTTTTCCTACCAGGTGGATTCTTCTTGTATCTCTTGGTTTCCTTCCTGGTCTTTTGAGACTCAACTACTTTATTGTTTTTGCTAGAATAGGAATCTCTCTAATGGCTTGTAGCAAGGGAATATTGATACAAACATTCTTTAATTCATCTAGAAAATCATAGTTAGGCAACAAGATTTGTTTTTCCACCCCTTTATCAATTTGTAATCTTTCAGGGAAAGGAGGTGTGGATGAAGATGCAGGTTGCTCAACTATAGGAGTTGTGGGGGTTAACTTTTCTTTCTCTTTTTGAATGTGTGAGTTTTGAAGAGATGCTTCCTCAGAACCCTTATTGACTTTAAGAGAGTCCTCCTTAGAGGTATCTTGCTCTTGGACATCTATAGAAGGTTTTTCTAAAACTCTACTAGACCTGAGTTGTACATCATTGAGAGGAACAATCATATAGGTAGGAAATTGTTGTCCTTCTATCATGTAAGTATTCTGAGGATTTTTATTGTTAGGATTTGGAAATGGTTGAGCTGGAAGTTGATTTGTCTTTTGTTGGAATGGAATCATGAGTTGAGGATTTGGATTTTGTTGAGAAGGTTGTTGTTGTGGAGATGGCAATGGAAGTTGTAGATTTGGGTTTGGAAGTTGTGGAGCTTGTTGATTTTGAAAAGATGGAGGATATTGATAAAATTGAGCAAATCTCCCATAAGGATTTTGCATACCTTGTACCCTTGATTGATATGAATTTTGAGGTTGGGGCCAAGGTTGTTGCCAAGGATTCCAATTTGGTGGGGGTTGAGAATTCATAGGGTTGTTAAACCCTTGAGTTTGTTGCCCTTGCCAAGGTCTTCTTGCAACAAAACAGAGAGATTCTACTGAATTTGGATCTTCTTGAAAGACAGATTTGAGTCCAGGAATTGAAGGAAAATCCTTGGTCTCATGATTCTCTGAGAAAATCATACATGTTTCTACAACTTTTTCATCCAAGGGACATTCCCTTAAAGCATGTTTCTTCCTACATTTTGGACAAAAGATGGCTAGAGCATCTGTTTCTGCTTTCTGCTTGTTTTGGATTTTAAGGGTGTTTAGTTGTTCACTAAGGCTCCCTAAGATATCAGTTTTGAATTCATCAAGCATATTACCAATCTCTGCCCTACTTACTGATCCAGTTGCAGATTTGTTAGCCCTAATAAGAGAAGGATCCCTAGGCCCTTTTCCTGTTTTAGATTTTCCTCTTGAGAGATGAACACATAGTTCTGTTATGTCACGAAGTGGAAGTTGAGAAATGTCTCCTTTCCCCATCATGTTTAAAATATCTATCCATTCATCTCTAATGGATTTTAATAGAAGGGCTTTCAAAGTTTCCTCATCTAAGTTGCTCATCTTTGCTCTTTTTAAGTTGTATTGAAATCTTTCAAGTAAATCCTCCAAATTTTCATCTTCTTTTTGCACCATTTTGAATACCTCATCCTTGTGATTGGTGGGCATGAAATAGTCCAGGTATATATCCAAAAATGTTTGTTTCATATCATTCCAAGCCCTAATAGATTGGGTGACTAATCCCATGAACCATTTCAAAGACGCTCCCTTCAATGTTGAAGGAAATAGTTTGAGTTTTTTAGAGTCTTCCATATAGTCACAGGTTCGGCACACGACTTCAAACTCAAACAGAAATGTTTCAGGATCCTCACTTCACAATCCATAAAAGCTGGGGAGGACAGATGGTGAGATGTTTTTCATCGTTGTATGAGTTTCCTCATCAACTATAGGGAATCCAAACGAGTTGTCTCCTTCCCTATTTCTTCCATTATTACCTCCACCTCCACCATTGTTGCCTCCATTATTTCCTCCTCCTCTACCTCTACCTATACCTTCGAATCCATCTACTACTTCCTCTGTCATGATAGTTTCTTCCTTTTCTTCTTCAGGTGATTCTTCTTCTTTAATTACAATATACTCTCTCGTAGAAGTAAAGAAAGGGTCTTCTTCTAAATGAGATTTGGTAGATGGTGTAGGAGAATCCTCTAATTCAGCTGCTCCTTGAATTCCAGGAATCTTAAGGCTAGGGGTAGATGGTGGTGAATCTTGTCTATGCCTTGAAGAAGATGGAGTTGTGAAAATCGAAATCTTGGCTCTAGCTATAAACCGTCCCCTAGAATCTCTTGCTCTATGCATGTCATTTTTTTTATTTTTTATTTGGGCTAATAATTCTCTTTCTGATCTTCCAGGTCACACTAGGTGCAAGAAGCGAGCATACTTAAGAAATTATTGAACCAATAACTCTCTTTTCTGATCCTCCAGATCACACTAGGTGCAAGAGGAGAGCATACTTCAAGAAGTTATCAAATTTTCCCTTCTTTTTATTGTTTTTTTTTAAAGAAATTAGCTACCTAGTTACACTTCCCTGGCAACGGCGCCAAAATGTTTGGTCAATTTAGTGTGTCCTAAATTGCTACATTAATTTATCAATCCGGGATTCGTAAGCTGACGAAGTGTGGCGCACTATATGTGCAAGATAACCTATCTCTTACTTTTTGTCGTTTTTGGGTTTTTTATTTATCTTGGGGATTTTTATCTTGGTTGGTTTCCTAATGTGAGATGGAAATTCTAAAAGACAAGTATGGATATAAATGTTCAAGGCAATGATGTCCTTTATAATGATTTCCCAAACTTCAAACTTCAAAAGGGTTTTAAACATGCAATGACAAAATTAATTCCTAAAAGAAAATGAAAATGTGCCACTATACTAGTCAAACAAACAATGAACTATTGATCATGAAACCCATTACCCTTGCTGCTGTCTAAATACAAAAGAAACTGTGCTCAAAGAAATCCAAGAATTGCAAGCAAAGTAAAGCTAAAATAAAATTACATCAACTCATATTCTGACCCCTCACCATTAGTCTCGCTATGGATTTCGGAGGTAATCATAAACAACTTGAGCAATATGATATCTAATTTGCAGAAAAATAAACTAATATCAAATTACACACTCATACTTCAATCCCTCACCATTAGTCTCGCTATGGCCTTCGGAGGTAACTGATAATGACATGAGCAATTTAATATCTAACTTGCAGAAAAATAAACTAATATCAAACTACACACTCATACTTCAATCCCTCACCATTAGTCTCGCTATGGCTTTCGGAGGTAACTGATAATGACATGAGTAATTTAATATCTAATATAACTAATAAAGCAAATGTACAAAACTGAAATAAATAAAACAGTGCTGGAATTAAAAGCTAAGAAAAATAAATCAGCAGAAGGACAAGACCGATTCCATGTCATTAGTCATTGTAAAACTATGTGCAAATGCCCGGGCTGCCTACTGTAATCTGGAACAAAGACACTGATCAGTTAACAACAGTATAAAGCATGAAAAATTATGGACAGAAATAAAACGTTAATACCATAAGAGATGTAATATATACACGTGAATAACTATGGCATAATGAACGTAAGGAAATAAAGTATGAAACTATACAGCAATAAACAAAACCTCGGCGTGTGCAGGGGCCCTCTGCACAATCCTCGGGGAATAGCTATCAACCACGAATTATGCTTATGAACAGAGTCTTCTCATGTATTCAAAATGCAGTCATAACAAGGAAATAATGTCACGGCACAGTGGGCTTTCTTTACAGCCAAAATTACATTACAAAAGCTAGCTAATATGTGTATGAGAATGCATTATTTATAATAGAGGATGACATAACTACTTTCCTACAATCTGCGCTGATAAAAGACACGTGAACAACCACGTTCAGAAATCTAGCATTATGGCTGCCGTGAAGATTAAATCTATGGAGAGTGGTCGTTGGATTCGGCTTATGGAGCAGTTCACAGGTGTTGATATGTCCCCTGGGATCATGGAACAGTCACGCAAGTCTTCACGTGGTGAAAAATGGAGTTATGTCACCGTAGGACTCTTAGGTTGACCACCGCTTGACTACCTTTGACCACGGCCTTCTTTGGTGAATTCTATTGAGCCAATAGGACCCGGTCCATATCCATGTCATTTCCAACTTGCCCATGTGGCTTGATTTGCCTAAATACACTTGCAATATAGACTTTAACAAAATGGTTGCGGAAAGTTGAAGCGGCTGCGAAAAGTGACAAGATTCCGCAGCTTAATGATCAAAAATATAATTCAAATAGCAGACACAAAACATAGTTAAAAACCACTTTAAATGCTCTTTTATGATTAATATGCAATGATTTTGATGACTTAGGAGGTCCAGGTAAATGGAAAAATTCTAGAAAGGTGTATAGGAAAGATGCAAGTTTGGGACTCAACACCCTTTATTCTCTAACATTGCGACTGAGATCAAATTCTTCTTTAAACCTGGAACATGCACTACATCTTGTAAAAGAATGAGTTTACTTGACTCCCTCTGAAAGGTTATGGTATCAATTCCGGTCACATTGTATCGTCCATTGTCGCCCAACTCAACATGTAACTGGAGATCTTTCTCCACCAAGTCACTGAAAAGATTCACATCTCCCGTCATGTGAAAGGAAGCGCCACTATCAAAATACCACCCTAATCCCAATGCACTAGACACCATGCATGCGATCAATGAGAAGTCCAGCTCAAATTGCGAGGCAAGAGCCTCACCAACTGCAGCTCCAGCAGCCTGCTTGTTCTTCTTCTTCTGTGGACAATTCGTGGCGTAATTTCCATGCTCGTGACAGTGAAAACACTTCACTTTGGACATGTCACGCTCTTTACCATCCGCACCGGATTGAGAAGCATTATTCTTTCCCTTCCCCTTCCTTGCTTTGGCAGCCAAAGCGCAATCCTCTTCATCAGATGCCTTTGATGAAGATCCATCCCTGGTACTCCGCCTTATCTCCTCTTGCACAAGATCCGACCAAAGTCGCTCCCATCCTGGCAATTTCTCCCGACCATTGACAGAATCCTCATAGGAATGCCAACTCTTTGGAAGACCAAGGAGAGCCAAGCTCACCAAGTCCTCATCATCCACACTAACTTCTACACTCCCAAGCTCATCCCTGCAGTGGACAAACTTTGTCAAGTATACCGGAATAGTGTCATTCTTCTCCATCTTTATTTTCCTGAGTTTATCCTTGAGCGCCAACTTCCTCTGGTCGCTCTTTCTTTGGAATAAATCTGTCAAGGCTTTCCACATCAAAAATGGAGAAGCCTTACCATGCAGGCTGGATACTATGTGATCCTTCACGCCCTCCAACAGAATCCTTCGACACTTTGATGTCTTCTTTTGCCAAGCCTCAACTTGAGCAGCATCAATAGGCTTTGGGACTTCTTTCTCTATGAACTCCAACAACCCATTATCATCTAACACCGCCTCTGATCTATGAGAACAAGGTATTTCTAGCACAAAGATCGACTGTAAGGGGCATTTACTGGATATATCACCTTTCAAAGAAAGGATGGATCCAGAGGCTACCTGGCCCGCTTACAGACTCTGTCTACCGAAATAAATTGTAATCACTGTAATAGATCCGATGATCAATTTTACTACGATACCAGTAGAAATTTTATGTGCATTTGAATTATTCACCGATATTATCCTGATTACACACTATTTACGCTTCATGCATAATACATAACCTCTTCTACAATTGATCATCACTTTGCGGAAATAGAAGCAGTCGCATGCGCACATTAAAACATAATCAAGCACACATATAACACAGTATGTAATGGGGAAAGCTTACAGCTGAAAACCCCCAACTATCTGTATATTATAATGATAGAGAACATGTAACAATACATAGCACAAAGCTTCTCACAGCTCTCAGCACTATCTCACATGCTACACACAAACTAGCTCAGATATGAACAAGTCACAAGTTCAAATCTCTTCCACCTGTCTGCCTGCCTCTACTGCGAAATTCAAGATGAATAATGAATGGATCCAAGTTCAAATCCCACTGGCTTATACTGCACAATCCTCATTGGCAATCTCAATCAATGTGTGTGCAAATATCATGCACAGCTATAGTCACAACTGATAGTAGACTCACCCTTTCACCCACCTCTAACACTGGTCTCCACTGAACTGTCCATGCATTGCAGTTAACTGATGTGTTCTTTAGTTGAGTTATGAGTTAATAATTAGTGAATTAATTAATAATTAATTCACACCACTCATCACTAGTGTATTTATCAGTTAGACTAAATACAACTAGTTCAACTAAATTAAACCGAACACAACTCCACCAACTGTCTCATCAACTCCACCAAACTCTGCCACATGAGTTCTAACTGAAGTCAACCATGCAATAGCTCAACTAACCCTTAGGAAAAGTGTATTTCCTTCTGTCAGATGCATGTGCCACATCCAAGCATCAAACTGAAGTGCTCCAAGAGGATAAGATAATGTTTATAGTCTAAATATTATTAAGGGTTAATAATATTTGACTGTTCTATTTTTAGCCCGGCAGTCTAAAAATAGAAACCACCCAATGTCTAAAAATAGAGGTCCATATATTTTTACCAACTCGACAAATCATCCATAAATAGCATCCTGCAACTCATAGACCATGATCCATATGTCTAAAAATAGACATAGTCTAAAAATAGACTTTGCGACAAAAATCACCTGTGTGGCCCCCACCTAGTTTTGGTGATCACTTTCCAACTAGGATCTGGAAAGATGTTTCAGGATGCCTCCTTCACTGTTTCTTGTTGCAATCTTCAACACTAAGGTTTGCGGGGTTATTAAATGATGTTTGAATATACGAAGGGGGCGAACTCTAAGGTCTACGGCCTTTGTTTTAATCCAAGTCGAGGTTGTTAACTGGCGTGAATAAAATTATGGCCAACACATAAGTTTGGTAAATGTTTATTAACTTTGGTTGTAATATTAGATGGCGGAGATAAGGGATTACCGTTGGATCGATTTATGTTATAGGAACGTGCATTAGCATATATTAAAATAACCCAGATTCGTTTATTTAAAATTGCCAGCTCAGGAAGAAAGAATGTTGTAAGTTTCCAAAATTGTAGATTGGTTGGAAAATGAAATATGAATGCAATTGCACACAAATATCTGAAGAAATAGAGAGAAAAATGGGACTGTCAAAGGTTCTGTAGTAAAACCTATTCAAAAGCGGTTACACAACTGCAATGAAGAGGAGAGCGTGTAGAAATGAAAGTTTGATGAACATGAATATGTACAGGAATGAATTGGACAGGTGAATAAGCACAGAAAACTGGAGAATGTGCAGAAGACAATGAGCAGAAGAAGGCAGAACAGTCACTCAACAACAGTAGAAAAGACAAATCCAATAAGGCCAAAATCCAGAAAAGGAGTTGAGTTAAATTGAAGTGTGTAACTGAAAATGTGAATATAAATGTTGTAATTAATTTTTTATTGTTTGTGATGCATTGGAAAGTCTCCGGTAAGAAAACATAATCCCACTGTAATATTGAAATTAACACATATTGTTATATTTTTAATGAGCTAGTAAAAGAAATAAGGAGGCAGAAGGCAAAAATTCAGGACTATTCATTTCAAATTCCCTGAGGAATGTAAAGAGTCATGTGATGAAATCTATATATAATATCACATTGATATGCACAAAGAGGTTAGAGAGTGAGTGAAGAGAATGCAGAAATGAAGCAGTGAGGCAGAGAAGAAAGAGGAGTTGAGCAGAGAAGAAAGAGGAGCTGAGCAGAGAAGAAGGAGAAGCTTATAGAGAATCTAAGAAGATGCAGAGATGATACAGGGCAGATATGTGAATAGATGAACAACAGATCAGATGGAATAGAATAGAGTTGATATCCAAGGTAAATCAGTAAGTGTTTTTCTTTTGAAAGAGTAAGGAAGTTGGAGCTTCCCTATCAAGTTGTAGCTTGATAGATGTCAGTTGGAGCTGACTGAGGTTGGAGCCTCCTGTAGGTTGGTGCCTGTAGAAAATAGATGGGAGTTGGTGCTTCCACATCAAGTTGTAGCTTTATAAAATGTTAGTTGTAGCTGAATGAGGTTGGAGCCTCCTATAGGTTGGTGCCTGCAGAAAAATTGATGGGAGTTGGAGCTTCCTTGCAAGTTGTAGTTGCAGAATTGAGGTAGGAGCCTCCTGTAGGTTGGTGCCTGCAGAAAAACAGTGGTGAGAGGGAGTTGGAGCTTGCCTTTGCATCAAAACAATAATAAGATGTGGTATTCTCCCTTTATGGGTTTCCACTTATATCTGGTGTCTCAGTGCATGTGTTGATGTGATTTATCTAATCTGCTTAATACTTGTTGCTCACATATTAAGACTGTTGTTACATTAACAAATCTGTTTGATACTTTCTGCTCACTAATAAATATTGCTCACATATTAAGTTGATTATGAAGTGAAGGTGTAAATAAGTTTTAAGAGAAAAGTTTTAAAAGTCCATGTATATGTTAAACTAATTCACCCCCCTCTCAATTTAACTAAGGGTTCAACAATTAGTATCAGAGCAGGTTCCTTTGGTGTAAGATTAATAGCTTGAAGGAGATCTGGTTGAGTCATGGACTATCAAAATGTACCTGTGTTAAATACAACAAACTTTCCTGAATGGAGAGATAAGGTTAAAACAGGTTTAATGGATGATGAACCTGAGGTATGGAAGCTTGTTTGTGATGGTTACTGCATAGAATCCCCCACAGTGAAAGAACAACAGAGAAATGCCAAGGCAAAATGTGTGATATATAACAATCTTCATAACAAGGATCTTGAGTTAATAATGGATTTAACTTCAGCAAAAGAAATCTGGGATAGACTGCATTTCATGCATGGAGTAGACACTGAGGATTGCATTGTCAAGAAGGAGAAGAGAATTAAGAAAAAGAGAAATTCATGTCAAAATGAAGATGTTCAATCAAATCAGGTACCTGCTAGTGTGAATGACAGTAAGAACCATGAAGAAATTGCAGCTGAGAAAAAAGCCAAACTTGACATAGCCTTGACTGAAATAGAAATACTGAAGAATGAAAACAAAGACCTGAAGACATTGGTTCAAATATGTGATGAGAGAGAATATGAAGATAAGAAAGAGATTGTTAGCCTGAAGACTCAACTTGAGGAAGCAAGGAAAATAGAAGACACTCTGCTGCAACAAATGAGAGAGAAAATTCAGGAATGTGAAAGATTGGAAGAAGAAGTAGTGAGCCTGAGAAAGAATTTAGAGAAAGTCCAAAGAGAACTATTAATGAATAAACCTCTAATGAAAAGCACTGGACAATTGGACAAGATGCTAAATGCTCAAAGATCTCCCCTCATAAAGGCAGGCCTAGGATATGTAGGAGAAACTAGTAAGTCCCAGATAGAAGATAATAGGAAAATTATTTTTGTAAAAGCTGTAAAGAACAGTGAAACAACTCAACAAATTCCTACAGAAGCAGAAGCCAGCAAGAACATGAGTTACAGAGAAAAAAATAGAATCAAGCAACAACATGAAAGAGCAGATAATGAGAGGATGAAGTAATCAACTGCTAAAGGCTCATATTCTCCTAAGGATGAATTGAACAAATTTGGAAGTTGTCAAAGGAGGTTCTTCCCTCCTATGAAAAATAACACATGTTTCTCTTGTCATAAACCTAGACATAATGCAGCACAATGTAAGAGAAGGCCTATCAACTTCAACCAGCAAAAGATGCAGCAAAAGAGAAGACTGCCTCAAGCAAGAAAATGGAAAGGATAATCCTTCACCAGGTACACAAATCATTTCCATGGCTACTGTTATGCATGTAATAATTTTGGACATAAAATTGTTGATTGTAAAATGTATTCAAGAAGAGAAACAAAATATTATACATCAGCTCAAATGAACCTTGGTAAAATAAGATGTTATGTATGCCTCAAAATTGGTCACAAAGCAAAGGACTGTAATCTGCCATATACATTAAAGAACTCTAGACAGATGATGGGATCAAAACAGATAAATCAAAACTATGAATCTAAAAGAAGAGCATAAATTATGATGAACCCCAATAAGGTATGGAAGGAAAAGAGAAAAGGGGAGCCCATTATCTCAATTACATAATGAATCCTCCATAGTCTTAGGGGGAGCTGCTCTAGGAAACAAAGCAAATATCCAACCAATGATAGATATGAAGCAACATCTCGGGGGGAGAGCAGTTCATATGTAGTCTCCACAAAAATTAGTCTAAGAAGAACTCCATGAAATGAGAACAGCTATGAGATCAGGAAGAAAAAGGAAAATTTCTCTAACAAGAGAACTAGAGAGGAAGAAGAATATCTGAAGCATTCAATAGCTAACAGATTAATGAGTAAGAAAAGAGCCTATCATCACTGTATCATTACTTCCTTCATCTATGGAAATGTCCCTTGGAGGAGTACAGTTAAGAGAGTGATCTGCCCATAAAGATTCCAAGAAAAGAAATTGAAAATGTCTTCACGAAGATCATCATGTTAGAACAATTGAATTGGTATATAAAGCAATATGTAAAGCAGCAATGATTCTGGAAATGTCATAGGAAATAAAATGCAGTGACATTCTTTCAAATCAGGATGACAGAATTAGTAGCAAGTTAATGATGCCAAGGTCTAATTCAATATATTGATGGTTGTTGGTGTGAACAGTGAAAAGATCAATAGTAGAAACTATGGGTTCATGTGCTAGCTAAAGTGAAATCTCTGCATGGTTTATCAAAGTAATATCAATTGGTGTTTAGGTACAAGAAGCATGCTTATCAACAGATTACCAAGAATTCTCAGTGAAGCAGCAGTATGATATAGGTCCACAGGATCAAAGGACTATGGCAAGAATGCATCAAGCTAAAATTCCCAGGGTTATCTGCATTCAACATGAAAAGGGCAGTAACAGTGCTAAAGGATCAGTATCTGATTTACACTTGAAGTAGTATATTCAGCACCGAAGCAATATCTTTTTCTATATATAATTTCATGCCTTCCTGAAGTTGGTACATGTATATCTTCAAGGCCTCTTTCTTAAGATCAGTTACAAAACTATGTGAAGTCTGTTTGCTGAGTTTTCAATTAAACATATTGAATATGCTTTTGTGGAAGTTCATTCTGATAGAACAGTCAAAGTATCTGAAGAATAAAGGACTAGCTGTGATTACCATCTGAAGCTCAAAAGTTTATTTTTAATCATCTAAATCCTACTTCAGCACAAAGCATTTACTGGTAATCCACCTTTAAAGAGAGATTGATTATTGACATACATACTCATTGTGTCATAAATAAACTGCATGGTTGATAAGTGAAACTGACCAATACATTGAAGGGTTTGTTTTGAAAACACATTGTACAAGAAGGAAAGTCAGTTGGCCTCTAATATTGAAAGATATTGCCTATTCTTACAATAAGCTGTAAGCTCTGGTTTGATTCATTGTTTACAACAGCAACAAGGACCTTTCAGTCTTTAGGTGTATTATCCCTGTCAACAACCTAGCTCATATCATCACCAATAGGCAGGAAAGGTGTACCACAGCAATAAAAGCTATATTGGCATCATTATCATAAGTGAACAGGTGTGGTACTACAGACGTGTATTGCAGAAGAAGACAGATTCCATCTACAACCTTCCTCAACAGAAATTTTTAAAAAATAAGACTAGAGATTGAAGTGTATTTGAAGCCTTCTCAGTATTTTAGCTTTGATCCAATCATACATCTATGATTAGATAAGGCTGGTACAATGTGTTCTATGAAGTGTCATTATCTTCACTTTCAGCTCTATACAAGGCCTTTGGATTGTATTAACTTATAGTGTACAATCAAGTTCAATAATCAAAGTGTTCTCTCAACAACTCTTATACACTAGTTTGGAGCAGCAGGGTACAAAGTCAGAAGAAGAAGGCCTAAACACATCTCAGAAAGAGGAAATGAAGAAGATAGAAAGCACACTAGGAAATGTGCAACCCTTTTCCATTTATTTCAAAGGGGGAGGAAAAGAAAGTAACAGAAGATAGGGTCTTCTAAAAGAAGCCAGACAGAGGAAGACTTGGAGGAAGCATTGAACTATTGGTGGATGGGTTGCCATCAATGCCAAAGGGGGAGACTGTTGGAAATGTTGTCATTGATGGCAAAGGAAATGAAAAATAAGGAGCACTTGAAACAACAACAAGGCAAAGAGAGCATGAGACATGAAGCAGAGGCAGTTTTAGAAGGGTCAGTTGATTGGAGATCTGGAGAGGCAACATATTATAGAAGGAACATTCGAGGTTCTGTGGCAAAAAGGAAACATGTATTGACAGCTGAAATTGTCTATGAAAGTATAAAAAGAGTGTTGAAAAGTTACCTCTTATGCACATACCATACCAGTAGAGGTCATTAAAGGAGTTATGTAAAATGATTTGTAATTTGTAAGGAGTTTGAATAGCATCCAGACTGGAGGGTAGTGGCCTTTGTATTGAATATCTAGCCAACCATGAAATTGTAAGTGATTACTTTTGAGATGGATCACTTGTATATATATATATATATATATATATATATCTCTGTTTATGGATAATTGTTTATAAGTTCCATGTGTGACTTCATGTCTTCTTGGTCGAATTACATGGGAATAGTTGAATTCTGAGAGTTAGTATGGATTCTGCGTTCTTGGTTGAATTAGTAATTCTGTGCAAGGTCTATATTTCTGTGTTTAATAGCAAGTGCAGTCTGTGTAGAGGAGGACTGTAAAATATCCCTCTCGCCCTTGAGAAACTGTGTGTGAAGGGTCGTGGAAATTCCCTGCATACAACAAGGAATTCGGTGTTGTTGAGTATTTGTAACAAGGATGAATGCCAGTGGTCGAACCAGAAGCAATTGAATATGTTGGAATTAATATCACAATGACTCGACCTTGAAGTGAGCAAGAAAGGTCCACATGAGGGCTGTTAAATCCTGTGTGGAAGTGTATTCCCAGAACCCTTGAGCCTGCGCTTCCCGTAGACAGATTGACACACATTTATTTTGTAAGAAGGTGAAGTCAGTGGTTGGAGAATCGTGGTGGAGCCACAGAGTCACTTTAACTCTGTCGAAATGTTTGGATATGGCACAGATTAATGGAGTTGTACTAGACGGAACCGGATCACTAAAAGACATGAACGTAATCGTGAACAAAGCATTAAACTTAGCAATGGAACTGTAATGAAAAAAAAAACATTGAAGCAAAGTTTAATTATAATAATATATTGAAGAGTAAGTGGAACTCGGAAGACGGAACCCGGTAGCGGAACGCAAAGTTAGGTGGAACCCCGAGCCAAAAGGGCGAAACTATGACCAGATGAACAATGACGGCAATTTACCGTTTTCATCGCACCACATATCATTGGGCAACCGGTATTTAAGAATCGGAAGCGATTCCATAGAGCATTCGACACGTCGCAAGGTGGACCCATGGAAAACCGCCTCCCACTGCGCACCATCACGCATTAAATCTCGACTGAAGACCTCGTGCGATATCAATACAAGTCGTTGATCTAGACGGGAGCCATCAGACGGTGGTCGTAGAAGGAAGATGTGCGAAGGTTAACCAAAGTACGGCGCGCCGTCGCGTGTTATCGTCCGTTTATATTAGCCGTGCGAAATCCATTGGATCGACTAGGTCGGCGCGACGTGATGTCAGTCGTCGGATGTGGATGGTCGTAGGCGCTGGGGCCCAGTTCTAAAATTATATTGATCGGAGCCTTTTAAACTAAGGTTTGCGGGGTTATTAAATGATTTTTGAATATACTAAGGGGGCGATCTATAAGGTCTATAGCCTTTGTTTTAATCTGAGTCGAGGTTGTTAACTGGCGTGAATAAAATTATGGCAAACACATTAGTTTGGTAAATGTTTATTAACTTTGGTTGTAATATTAGATGGCGGAGATAAGGGATTACCGTTGGATCGATTTATGTTATAGGAATGTGCATTAGCGTATATTAAAATAACCCAGATTCGTTTATTTAAAATTGCCAGCTCAGGAAGAAAGAATGTTGTAAGTTTCCAAAATTGTAGATTGGTTGGAAAATGAAATATGAATGCAATTGCACACAGAGATCTGACGAAATAGAGAGAAAAATGGGACTATCAAAGGTTCTGTAGTAAAAACTATTCAAAAGTGGTTACACAACTGCAATGAAGAGGAGAGCGTGTAGAAATGAAAGTTCGATGAACAGGAATATGTACAGGAATGAATTGGACAGGTGAATAAGCACAGAAAACTGGAGAATGTGCAGAAGACAGTGAGCAGAAGAAGGTAGAACAGTCACTCAACAACAACAGAAAAGACAAATCCAATAAGGCCAAAATCCAGAAAAGGAGTTGAGTTAAATTGAAGTGTGTAACTGAAAATGTGAATGTAAATGTCGTAATTAATTTTTTATTGTTTTTGATGCATTGGCAAGTCTCTGGTAAGAAAACATAATCCCACTGTAATATTGAAATTAACACATATTGTTATATTTTTAATGAGCTGGTAAAAGAAATAAGGAGGCAGAAGGCAAAAAGTCAGGACTATTCATTTCAAATTCCCTGAGGAATGTAAAGAGTCACGTGATGAACTCTATATATAATTTCACATTGATATGCACAAAGAGGTTAGAGAGTGAGTGAAGAGAATGCAGAATTAAGCGATGGTGAGGAAAAGGATAGCACCAGCGGCAGAGAAGAAGGAGAAGTTAGTGAAGATATGAAAGATGCGGAGGGAATGATGAAGCACGGTCTGTAGATAGATGAACAACGGAAGCGGAGATGAAACGAACGGAAGCTGATATCAATATCGAGTAAATAAACTGAAGTTTTTTATTTTGAAAGAGTAAGGAAGTTGGAGCTTCCCTATCAAGTTGTAGCTTGATAGATGTCAGTTGTAGCTGACTGAGGTTGGAGCCTCCTGTAGGTTGGTGCCTGCAGAAAATTGATGGGAGTTGGAGCTTCTTTACAAGTTGTAGCTTGCAGAATTGAGGTAGGAGCCTCCTGTAGGTTGGTGCCTACAGAAAATCAGTGGTGAGAGGGAGTTGGAGCTTCTTTGTGAGATTTCGCCCAGCTTGCATAATTGAGAGTGAGGCCTCCACGTAGGTTGGTACTCTGAGCTTGATGGTGAGAGGGAGTTGGAGCTTGCTTTTGCATCAGAACAATAATAATAAGCAGATGTGTAGTTTATTGTATTACACGGGTTTCACTTATATAAGTATGTAAATTGCATGTGTTGATGTGATTTATCTAATCTTCTTTATACTTGTTGCTCACATATTAAGATTGTTGTTACATTAACAAATCTGTTTGATACTTGCTGCTCAATAATAAAGATTGCTCACATATTAAGTTGATTATGAAGTGAAGGTGTAAATAAGTTTTAAGAGAAAATTTTTAAAATTCCATGTATGTGTTAAATTGATTCACCCACCCCCACCCCCCCCCCCCTCTCTCAGTTTAACTAAGGGTTCAACAGATTTCTCAATATTTTTCTATTGTTGGAGGTGGTTATGATTAATGGAGTATGTGGAAAAAAGTCAGAAGCACTTGTAACTATATCCAGTGAAGCTTATTGTGGATTATAAAAAGGTTGATTGGGGATATTGCGAGTGGGAGGATTAATGCAAATCCCTGTGGCTTTATGGTTTTTGGAGCTCAACATTTTTCCTGTGTGCGGTTAGGAGGTGGTAGGGGAAATCTTACCGCAAATGATTTCAAGTGGAAACAGAGTGTAGCATTGATTTTATCGACATGAGTTATCCACGTGAATTTCACTTGACCCAACTACTACAAAGGCTTGAATATCTTCAGTTGGACCTCATCACACCCAATTTGAAACATAATTAAAAAAAGAAGCCAATCTCCTATATGATGGGAAAAGTGAAAAAGGTAGAGACTAAAACAAAGAGGTAGGGTGACAAGATGGATGCACTCGAAATAAAATAGAAGAACTGAAGGTACAAGTGTTCAGTTTCAAAAATAATTTGAAAATTCATGCTGGCATAAGAGCATCATCAATTGCAAAGTGTCCAAAAATGAATGAACCTCCTTAGCCAAAGTAGGTCGAGTAACAAAAATGATTTTATTTTTTATAATATGGAATGTAAACTTTGGTTTGTAGGGGGTAATTTTTGTAAGGTGTATACCTTAAACACCTTGTATTTTTTTAGTTTGTATCGAGCTCCTCTAGAAAACTTTGATGATATGTTAGATGAAAGGACTCAGGAGGATATATGGAAATATCTATGTAAACCTGATGGACCTGCTATATTGTCATCGCAAATTTGCAAAATAATATAAATTATCATTCCTGTTAAAAAAATTGTTACTAAAAATTTATATTTCTGATAACATTTTTTTTCATTCAATTACTTTTATCAAATTATTATTATTATTATTATTATTATTTTATATAGCATGAGGAATTATACTTAATAAATGATCAGATTTGACTTGGAGAATAGAACTAAGACTATCCCTAATTCGTTTGAAATTGAGTTAAGTTTTTGGTTTGTTTGAAATTTTTCAACATGCAAATGCTTAATGATAATTTTGAAGTCTCCCACTATCAATAATTTGAGCAGATATAATGTCAAAGTAATGGAAATTCATTGAATGAGAGCATAAAATTCCACCTGATTCTTTATAGCTCTTCCCAAACTCCATGAGTAAGATAGCTCTTCTTGTTCTCGGATGGGAATGAGCACCCCCTTGACATCTACCACTCTTAAATTTTGTGTGTGTGTGATATTCTTGAAACAAACAAGCTTCTTACCAAGAATATACAGTTTAAAAACTACTACGATAATCATAACAACATAGAAAACTCTTTGAGGATTCAAGATTTAAAGGGGGGAAATGCCTCTGACATTTGCATGACTTTCTTCAAGTTGAATAATTGTTCATTGTCTTCTTGGATATGTGCCTTATTGCTCTTACGACCTTATTTTTTGGATTCATTGTCTTTCCTGGAGACCATCTTGAAATCCATCATCCAAACCTCAATACTGGACTATGAGGAACTCAAACCTAATTTCTTGCTACAAATATGGGCCTTATACAAAATCCTAGCCTAGTGAGTTGGCATGTCCGTCACATATGTTCCATCCCATGATTCTGCAAGAGAAATTATTCATGGGTCATCTAGATCCATATCTTCTGGTATGGTTTCTACCTTAACTTCTTCTGAAGGGAAAGTTATGATCTCCTATGGTAATGGATTTTTTTGATGCTCTTCAAGAGACTTTCACATGACCTATGTAGGGTTCTAGAATTTGCCATATGTTGATTGCATGCTTGATTGATTCTTTACTTTCTCAGGAGACTCCTTAAGAGAGGAGATAGATACAAACCTATTTTTAGATCTAGGGATCTAGTCAATATTTGAGGTACCTTAGGGACTCAAATTTATGCTTCTTTGGGAAAATTTTCCTGAATCATCTAGCCCTTTCTGAGAATGATTTTGTTCAAACATTTCCGTAGTATTCATGAGATATTATCTAATTAGATGCTTGTATTAATGAAATAATCTACATATAAAGGGGGCTTGTTCATAATCCAAAGATTACTTCCAAACACCATCCTGATACTAAATGTATATGGAGGCTAGAAGAGGATGGGAAATATTCATATAAACACAAATTCATGCATATGGATTTTCGCTCCATATCTTGGTATCCTCTAATACTTTGAAAAAGTTTCCAATGGCATTATCAATGCCTTCAAGGGTTTCCTCCTCCAAATATCCTTTGGGGAGAGAAAGGAGATGAACCCACACTAGTGGTACAAGGAAACCCTCCTTCTCTAGATTATACCACTCCTTCCATGATCACATGAATAGCCCTGCATTGTTGAAAAAACATGGCCCTCCTTCAAAAACCCTCGATATATATTCTTAGCTGGACAAAATGAATATAAAAAACCCTTGTTCCTTATACCAATTCTGTTTGACCATGGGGATTCCATTTATTTTGAATCCACCAAATCAAAGCCTTTTCAGAGGGTCATAATCTAATAAATTTGAAGATAAAAATGTGATCCTACATATATTGGATATATTCAACAACATTATGATATTTAACCTTGTATTTTGTATCTTGCACTGCATTTGGCAGACAATGCCCGAGATTTCTAACTTACCACAATGCACCCAGTATAGGGTTTGATGTGAACCCATAAACCTTACTTCGTCCAACTGCTCTATGAAAAGGATGTCGAGGACGAAGAGATTGACGAGGAATACTAATAGATATAGAGTCATTATGAAATCCAAAAAAAACATGGCTAAAGGAGGGGACAAAGATCCCTCTTGCAGACCCAAGCATAGGCAACTATAGAGAAAAACCCTAGAATTTTCATAACAGAACCAAAGAAACCAAAACTTTTCTTCAAATTTAAATATATTTTAAAAGTAAATCAATAATATATATATATATATATATATATATATATATATATATATGAGGAGGAGGAGAATAATAATAATAATAATAATAATATATATATATATATATATATATGATGAGGAAGAGAATAATAATTTGAATTTATAATAATAATAAATTAAAGTTATCAAGAAATTATTATATTGCTACATGCTCACATAGGTGAAGAAATACGTTTGGTTAGAATATCAAATATTTTAAGATGCAAACTTTCCCTCTATTTTTACAATCTAAAAACATTATTTCTCTTTTGAGTGACTTATTCTCTCCATGTAGAGAAGGATCCTATCCTTGTTCAAACTTATCCTTATTTTTTTTCATTAAAAAAAAAATCATATTAAAAAATATATCTCTTTAAATCTATAATAAATCCAAATTTTAAAATGTTTAATATTATTTATTTTTTCTACAAGAGTAAAATCCATTATATTTTATACGAAATTGTGCAAGAAACATCAAACTACATAAAACCAAAAAAGTCTTATATTCTCCATCATCATCTTAGTTCCTAATATCATCATATTTATATGACTACGACCTCTACGATCCGTAATTTATTTTATATTAATTTATAATTACATTAATTTTATTTGTATATATCGTAAACACTGGGAAAACCTACCATAATTTAGTTGTCAAACCAGCAGAGAGGACAATCATCCTTGGCTACATGAATGTAGACTGACTCATCACCTTTATTCAAGGAAAATTATGCCACATAAAATAACTTGTGCATGGTCCATAAAAATAAAAACTTATATATACACACACTATATCTCAATTTTATATCACGAGGGCTTCACTCAATGAACCTCTAACATATCACATGTGATCATAGAATATTAAAGAATACCCTTAATTTGAGTACATATTGTAAAATAACTCTAAAAATCACATTATTTATCCCCTTACCAATATAAACCCAATACACCTTCCCAATTTAAAAATCCCCTACTTTCACTATATATTGTAGGTATCCATATTTTCATTAACATTTTTTATACCCCTTTATATTTTTTCATTAACTTTGAACTCCATTTTTTATACCTACTAATATTAAAACCCTTTACCCCCTATATATCCCCCAATATACTATGTCATTTTTTCCTCATTATATATCCCGCAATATGAACCCACATGCTATGGTATTGCTCTCGTAGTGAAGCCCTTGTGTTTTATATTAAACATTAGAAAATTACTAAAAATATTTTATTAAAATATTTTATTGATAATATTGCAAAAGTGGAGAGGAGAGTTAATATTTAGCAACAAAGATGGCTCTCTAGAGTTGGGCGCTTAGTTGGTATTGGAAGATATTCAGGTTTACTAGATGGCACTTTCTTGGATCCCCAAGGGCATTACATCTAGAATACAGAAAATCTGTCAAAGGTTCCTTTGGAGGGGGAAGAAGGAGGGAAACACCTTTGCTTGGGTGGGATGGGGCAAAATTGCCAAACCCAAATAGTGGGGAGGTTGGGGCCTAAAGCATTTAAACCTATTTTCCATTGCTTTGGCTGGAAAAATGGGATGGAAACTATTAAATTCAAATAGTCTCTAGCATGAGGTTACAAACCTGAAATATATTGCACCTATGACCACTCTTGAATGGATCATAGGACACATTAGATGCAGACCCAAATCCTCCATTGTATGGCATGCAATAACAAAATCAATTGTTTTCATCAACGTGGCCTTGCTTGGCGCATTGGATCAGGCACTCAGGTTCGGATTGGCATGGATGCCTAATCAGGATGTGGACGAGAGCACCTGCTATAAATGGAATTTCAAAATTTTCTCATGGCCTCTAGGATGCATTATCTGTGTCACTTCGCGCATGAGGAAAATTCCACATGGAAATCACAAGCTTGGAAATCTCCACAAGCACTGAACATTCTAGATAGTTGGATGGGGGAGTGGAATAGATACGTCACAGCACTAAGGGAAACCCATGTCATAATTTGAGAGGGGGAGGACGAGTTGATATGGGTTGTCTCCCCGTGTGGATTATACATCCCAAAAGAAGGTTATATATCACTTATCTCAGCTGAAGAACCCCATGAGCTGAAATGGTGGTGGAGGCACCTTTGGAAGCTGAAGGCACCTCTAAAGGCTAAGTTATTCATGTGGTGTATTCTCACAAACCATGCACCCACGAAGGATAATATTGCAAGGAGATCAATTCATGGACCATCTAGATGTGGTTTGTGCAAAGAGCAAGGTGAGGACATTGATAACCTTTTTTTATCCTACCCTGCAACCTGTAAGTTATGGTAGCTGACCTCCTCTTCCCTGGGCATAATTCACACCTGGAAAGGGGATTCTATCCCATCAGCATGGCAGAACTGGTGGCACTAGGCTACATATTTGAGAGAACGAAACCTTCCTCTACTGTTTTCATAGGGAATCTGGCTGGCCCATAGTCTCATTACCTTTCAAAATGACACGATAAACTGGCTCTGAATATGCAACTCCAATGTAGCACTTTTACATATGATCCCTGATGAGGAAATCAAGTCGCAAGTTAGGGTGCTTGTGCACGAAACTATAGAAAAATCTTATCCCTAGGCATATTTTGATGGGGCAGAAAGCATTGCAGGTTGTGGAGGTGGTTCCATTCTATATCATTCGTACACCCGCCATTATAAGATCAAGATGAGATTAGGCCTGGGCACCAACAATTATTCGAAACTTAACTGCCTCAAACTACTTCTAATCTCTGCTCTTGAAAAAAGATGCAACATAATTCATATATTTGGGGACTCTAACATTGTAATAAACTGGTTCAACAATGAAGCCCGATGTCACGTGAACACACTCAGAGGTTTGTTGGATGACGTTATGGCACTAAAATCTCACTTTGACTCCATTATTGTTACTCATATTTATAGGGAAAGGAACCAGGTGGTTGACTACCTTTCCAAAGAAGTCGTGCAGCTAACTTGGGAACAATGGCTCATCAATGAACATAATGGACGGATGCATTCCAGTATTACCACAGGCCTTTCATTGAAGATACAAGAATTTTTTGAGCCATCAGATCAGACTGACTAATTATAGTCTTTTTTTACTCAACAGCTTTTTGAATACTTTATTTTTTATGATGTTTATGTTTAGACATGCATAATACATTGTAAATAGTTTTTATATTTTCCTAAATTGTCCAAACTTATGATAACTTAAAGTATGACCATAGTTTTTGCATTGTCACAATATGCACTTGATACAACATGTAATTTTCTTTATATTAATGAAAATTACAATTTTTTTCTTAGGAAAAAAAGATTATTAATAATTTTTAAATAAATTACATTATTTTAATAAAAAAAAATAATTATTAGTTATAAATTATTTTTTGGTTATAAATATATTTCTTAAATAATATATATCAATTTAATATGAGTTATTTTAAAATTACAGTTTTTATAATATTTTTTAATTTTTTATTTAAAAAAATTGTAAATTTTCTATTTCTCGTATAGATATTAACATTAAATTGTTTTTTAAATAAAAAGGAATTACACCTCTCTTCTATTTTTGGTGGTAAAAAACACCTCAACACAATTTTTTTTAGACTGATTTCCGAATTTGATAATTAAATATTTGAAAAAATTAAAAATTGGAAATGTTTGCAAAGCCACCTCATTATTAGTGTTAGTGTTACAGATATAAAATGGTATGTAACTCAATAACAAATATAACAATCATCATTAATTGATTTTCAAATTTGAAATTAAAAATTTGAAAATTTGAAAAAGTGAGAATAGTTTCACTCTTTTCGGTGTCACATTATTTATTTATTTAATTGATGTAAAATTGTATGCAACTCAAAAACAAATATAACAGTTATCACTAATTATTAATTTAATTTAAGTGAATAGATTTTTATAGTTAATTATAATATTATTTGAATTTTTATGGAAGTAAATTAATTTAAAGTCGTTTTTTAAAGTTTTTTAATAAATATTTAAATTAAGCACTTCATCTAGTTAAAATCACAACATAAAAACTGCTGGATAAATATTTAGGGAACAAAATTTAAAATTAATTTGAAAAGTTAAAATTTACAGAAAAATTATTAATATGATATAAAAATCCATGGAAATAAAAGTCATTTAAAAAATATGATTATAGTAAAAAAATTCAAAATAATAATTTTATAAGAATAGACTAAAAGATATAAATAAATAAAATCAAAAAAATTTAAAAATAAATAGTCACTTGGTAGCATGTCACTACTTATTTGTATACATGAATTGTGTGCATAAAGTATTTAGTTTATTTAATTAAAATGTTATGTATGAAGAGGAAGCTATTATAACAGAAGTCTTTAACACATTAGATATAGCTCAAGGCTACACACAATGTTACATAAATTTGTTTCAGTTATACCTTTGATGTCAAATAGAGAAAACAGATACAGAAAAATATATAACTAAATTTAATAAGAAATTAATTACAATATATGGAAATTTTATGCGTGACTAATTCACAAATATAAAGATAAAATAAGCCTAAGTATTTTGAAACTAATTCCAATCTATTCATTTTTAATTTCTAATTTTAAAATATTGAATTTTAATTTCTAAGAGTAATTTTATAGATTATTCTTAATTCAAGAAAAAAATCATCTTTAGATAATATCAATTTTTTTAGCTAAACCTATTTTTATTGGTATTTATTTATGTGAGATGGAAAAAGAAGTTTTTTTTTGCAAAAATGACTTATACCTAGCTTTTTCCAAAATAACATTTGTGTCTTTGTTTTTTTTTAATTTAAATAGGAAAAAGCATTACACTACTTTGTTTGGTTGTTTAATAATATTTCTAGTTATTATTTTAATAGAAAATTTATTTCTTATAACAAATAAGAAAAAAATTGGAGCACTTTGACATTTGCTCCAATTTATATCACATCAAAGAACAAGAATTAACAACATAAAAGGGGTTGTGGTGATTATTATTTTTTGGGTTTTGAACAAAAGTTTATTATCTATGTGATAGTCCCACCCAAGGTTCTGGTATGAGCAACATTGTAAAAATGATGTACATATGTTGCAATATTTTGAATAAAAAAAAATGGGGACTGAGTCTTGGGGCATGTATTTTAGAGCTAGGGATGGATAATTCCTGCTAGGGATGATATGGTTTATTGTGCAAAGAAGAGACCTGAACTTGACGACATGAATTAAAGGATGAATGATGCATGAAGTAAAGGGGTTGGTTCCTGAAATTGAATGGTTTAAGGAAAGTATTCAGACCCAGGTTTGCTTGAGATAATACAAAAACAAAAAGAGGACAAGATTTATGGAGGGACTGCAACAGTAATGGAGAGATAGGAAGCTTGTCCCAAAAGAAAGGGCGGCATTTGGAAATGAGGATGTGGATAGAGGGCCAAACTCAATTTTATTGCAGACAAAAACATAAATATTCTATGATTACTATTTGCAATTAATGGGTTATGTTTCATTGTCATTGTAATAGATATGGATAAACAATGAGTACAATATGTGTTGTTGTGTATATATCTGTGATGCAATTGTGAAGAGATATTTTCCTTATTTGTATATTAATTGTGTCTATGATTATGCATGGGTGCATGTGTCCTATTCTTACATGAAAAATTAAATAAGTTAATATAGTAAACAATAGTAATCAAAGAGTGTCTGAAGTTCAAAGTGGAGAAGAGTTCCATAACAATGTTGCATAAATGCTTTATGGTATCATAAATCATTCAATAAATGAAGTTAATGACCTCAACGATATGTTCCAGTTGCAAATAATGATGAGTTAGAAGAATTGGGTTCTGAGACCCTTTGTATTAATGTACAAATTTATAAGAGAGACCCTTTGTTCACCAGAGTCGGTCAATGTGTACATTAGTGTATTTTTTTACAAAGTGTTATGCCAATAGGAAAATAGTATGTGAAAGATCAAGGGAGTGTCCCTGGGCTGATCATGTCATGTTCTCGTACTTTCATAGGATTTAGCCATTGTTGGGCACAATCCTCCATTCCCATCACAGGGAATTTGGAAATGAGGGTTATAAGCCCCTACTAAGATCCAAACGCTCCAGCTACCCATGAGTAGTCTCAAGGAGCTACTGAGAGATTTCATGAGGATTCTAGAATATTTGGCATGTGGCAGGTGAAGTGGAAGCCTGTTGTAATTTTTTTCTAGGCTTTTTTCATATAATATATGTAGGAGCGCTGTCTTTTTATGCGATGAATTCCATGCAGGAAAATTTAGAAGCATTGCAGGAATACTGAAAATATAAATAGCTATATATAACTGCTCTTGACTCTATGACGGTGTCACTGTTTAACGTCTTAGTATGACTTGAAGGTACGAGATTTTGATTTGAATCAAAAACGGAATGGATCCTGAAGCGGGTAAAACACGATGGTGATTAGCTCAAGGTAGTTCGTGCAGTAGTAGACCCAGTCTTTGGGAAGAGCGTAGAAATATCCAATGAAGGATTTATGTAGTGTAAATCCAAAGAGCCATGACCCAACCATTCTTGAATAATAATGAAGGGTGTTTACTATGGAGAAAAGAGACGAAATGTTGAACTTAAAGAAAGGATTAGATAAGGCTTATTCTGTTGCAGTCAAGACCTATTGGAGCAGGGTCTCCTAAGTCCGAAGACCATTTTTGATATATTTTTATAATATATTTTGTAAGTTTAGTCATGCGCATCACAATTCAAGGGGCTTTGGGGCAAGTCAAAGCCCCTCATGAGTTGTAATGGATGAAAATGGTAGAACAAGGGGCCTCTTACCACGGTTTGTGGACCCTAGAGTAATGCAGGCTAAAAGTATAAATAGAAGTCTAGATCAAGTCTAAGAAGTTAGTTTTTGGATAAGTTTGAGCGTTGAATTATAGATATGGCTATTTTGTGATATTTTGTGCGGAATTATCTGGGTAGAAGGCTCCTGGTAGCTTTGTGCATGGAGACCTTAGTCTTGTTGTGTGTGGACTTCGCTGGCTATGTGCACGTGTGACTGAAGGGTTTTTGTATGAAGGATATGAAATGATATGAATAAAGAACTATTGTTGCGTATATTTGAGTTTGAAATGCATATAATGTTTATCTTATGAATGTTTCTGCATATTATTTTTGATTCTTGTATTGTCTACAATTAGATAACTTGCACAACTGTTTCTGGGTTTATATGAATGATTATTGGATGGATCTAATGTTATAAGGCTCTGTTATTATTTGTTAAGGATTATTACTCGGATTATAGATTCTGTGTTAAACTATGCAAGACATTCTGCATAATTGACCTAAATCTGTTTGTAAGGGTTTCCTGGTTAGGGCTTCTATTGTGAAGGTCTGTTCATGGTTATTTTGGATCTTAGGGCACCCACATCATTAAAACCTCTCTCAGGGTGTGGAAACCTAGTTTCAACACCCTCCCATACTGCTTCAAGTGAGACTTTGACTTGCGCAAGTAGGTCACTGCCGAAAGGGCCAGTAGTAAGAGGGTTTTGTTGGTTAACCTCAAATCCGAACCTGGGTCAGAACCCTTCAAGCCAAAAAATGGTTCCATATCTAGGACTGGGAACATGTTGAGAGAGGTTGGGTGATGCTGAAAGGTTATTAGCAACCATTAAAGCCTGAACTAGAGGACTAGTTTAAAGAACAGATTCAAGAATTTTCCCTAAAAGAGAACAGAAGTAAGAAGATGTCTACTGAAGAGTGGAAGAATAAGTGTATTTTCATAGAGTTGCACGAGATATTATTCATAACCTTTGTGTATGAATTGCAGGAGTGGTTGGCAAGGTTAGTAGAATTCCAAACCTGTTGGAAGGACGATCAGGTTACGCAGTGGACCCCTGAATTGATCCAACAGTTGGAAAATACTGATAATTCCATCACCTAAACCATAGATCACTAGGTTGACAACATATTGGGCGGGTTTGTGACAGAGTTTGCATTCGATCAATTTGTGTCCTACTCTGAAGCTAAAAGGAGATTTTTCAAAGGATTGAGAGGTAAATTCTTACGAACCTTGCCCCTACAAATTAATATGCTATTGTGTGAAAAGGGTATTTTGTGCAGCCACACTGAGTGAATGACACCTAATCAGACTGAAAGCACTACGCGAAGCGGAAAATATTATCGGGTCAATCAGAGAGGGTATATATCTGTATACAATCCTCTAGGAAACTCACATGATATAAATAGAAGTGAGGCTATGAACGCTGGAAGTAGCCCTCCTACTATGCCACCATCAAATTGGGGCAGGGGTAAGAATTCTCCCACCCCACCACTTCCCCCACCTACGGAAGATATGGACACGCATATGAATCTACCCACCTTTAAGGGTGCGGGGGATGAGGATATGGAGCGATTTTTTTTTGTGGAAAATGTAGTGTGAACTGCGCAAAATGTTAATACTGATTTTTTCAAGAGAGCGCAATTGGCTATTGAATTTGAAGGTCGCACTATATATTGGTTAATGGGATACCTTGCTCAAAATGTAGATCCCACTGTTCAGCAAATTAAGGATGCCCTAAAGCAGCAGTTCTAAAAGCCAAAATCTAATTCTCAGTGCATAATAGAATTGAAATATTTTAAGCAAGGGCCAAAGGAATCAGTTCGGGAAGCTAACCAACAACTGAAGAAAACCATTAGTGATGGAGGATTTTTTTATGATGACAAGTAGCATAAGGAATGGTTCATTTCCATGCTCTTGCCACATCTATGTGGGCCTATGGGTTAGCAGAAGATTGATTCTCAGGAAGAGGCCCTGGAAATTGCTATAAAACTAGAAGTTGTGCCTAGAGACGATGCTCAATTTGGAGCACTACAAATTCAGAGCCAATTGGAAGCTATATACTTAGAAATTCACAATTTACACAGAGACAGGGGTAAAGAAGTCAGCATAGACATCTGGTGCATACGATGCAAGGGAGCAGGCCACACCAAAGGTCAGTGCCCTCTGTTGTCAAATTATCTGCAAGTTGGGGGACCGAAACCACTGTGCCCCAAGGATGTTGTTGGGCCTAGTACCCCCAAAATATGGTGCGTTGATTGTAGGGTGGTTGGGCAACAATGATACAAGCCACTGCCCATGGTTAGGAGCCTATGTACCAGAATTTAAGCAACAGTGGTGCAGATTCTGCTCCTTAGTTGGTCACGATGAGCACCACTGCAGAACGTTTGACCTAATGATAGATAATGCTAACCTTTACAGAGTGCAGGCTGACCCTTCATCACCATCATCTCCCTCTGTACGAGGAGGATCCCCAGCAAGAGGATGGGGAGGGGAGAGAGGTGGAGGCACAAGTCGAGGGAAAGGGAAACTAATTTTCTATAACTGTGGAGACGCTGGACACTATGCACATGACTACCCGAAACCTGTGCGACAATATTGCAGGTACTTTAGGCAATTTGATCATGTAATTGAATATTTTCCTGTGTTAATCGCTACAATGTAGGAAAAGTAGTAGACGCCGACAAAAAACATACAGATGGTTAAAGTTGAACCACGCGATGATGGTCCAATTGTAAATGTATTTACACGTAGTGGCATTGCCATTAGGGGAAATGAGGAAAATGTTTCCATAGAGCCACTAATCAGAAAGGCATTTGACAAGAAGGAAGGCCTCAACCTATAGAAAGAGAAAGAGATTTTCATTGAGGCTGGGAAGTATTTCACTGATGTAGGAGCTTCCACATCAAGGACTACCATGGAAACAAAGGCCGATGATGAAGTTAAACCATTTCTACAAGCCTGCATTAACCTACTATGCAATTAGAAGGAAGCAGATAATCTCCAGGCCCCGATCAACAGTTGCACGGAAAAATATGTGCCTCAAACAAAGACCAAGGTCGTGAACATGATTTATAAGCATAAAAAGAGAACTAGTAGGGAGATGTGCATGACTGTGTAGATTGAAGAGTATGAGATGGATCAATTCATCTTGGAACTGGGGTAGGATGAAAATGTCTTACCTAAGAAGACCAGGAAAAATATGGGAAAACCAAAGTTGGAATGGTCCACGATTCAACTATGAATGGCGAATCAACAAAAGCTAATTCCACTTGGTAGGCTTCCACAAGTCGTCGTAGACATTTCTTTCATAAAGGTATGCGCAGATTTCAAAGTAATACAAATTATGGATGATGCAGAATGCTACCCTGCACTATTAGGATTGGATTGGGCCATTGATATGGGAGGCATCATCAACCTGAAGCGTAGAAGCATGATCTTTGAGAATGATGGTACACGGGTGATAGTCCCACTGGACCCAACAGAAGGAGAATGATACACAGAACTAGTATGTGAAGGGATGATGTCAACCATATTTATAAGCTGAATGCATGGGATGAAGATTGGATCAACCCTACAATTGATGGCATGTTGAACTTGGAGAAGGATAGCTCATGTTTTTCCGATTCCAATGGTGAGATGGAGAACTGGCAGAACCGGTTGCGCGATGTCTCGTTGTTTTGTTACATAAGATCACAAAGAAATTCTGGTGTATCTCCTCAGAGGTAAGAGAACTACCCTACTTTGATGGTTTTGGAAATGTCAAAGAAATTTTGGAAGCATTAAAAAAATCTATCGTAGAGGAACAAAGGTTCTGGGCGCTTGATTTGGCTATGCACGCAACTCCAGCACATTGGGGGGAGACGCACAAGGGATCTTTCCAGGACTGGAAGGAATGTAGAAAAATTATGACGCTACGCTTTGAACCTCCAGCCACCCCACCAATTGATTTTTTTATGGTCGGGGAGATCCGCGCTAGCACCTGGCTATGTGGATGGAGGTATGGGATGAAAATACTTGGAATGAGTGGGTTCATAGGTTTTTTCACTCATTAGGGCCTGTACCCACCACCTAGCATCTAGAAGTTGAGCTACACTGGGGCACTCGAAACTAGTTTACAATGACTGAGGATTTCCTGACAACCTTTGGATTGGTTGGAGGCTCAGAGAAATTGGATGAAGCCTTGCAGGAAATAGATGCCCTGGTATTTGATGAATCTCGACCCTGACAGGAATGTGCTACGCTGGCCTCGGATGTGCAGATGCAAGACATTGTCAACTGTAGAAACTTATCAATCAAAGATAATGAAGATGACCCATGGAACGTTAACATCCATAAGTCTAAAGGGGAGGACGCAGTTGCAGGGCCCACATTATGGATGGTATATATCACTAAACCTCTGAAATTGAAGGAAGTCAACATTGGGATGGAAGAGAAGCCCAAGTTGGCCAAATTTGGGTATTACTAGGATGATGATATAGTAGGAAATATTGCAGAGCTGCTGACAGAGTATCGGGATCTGTTTCCTACAAATTTCTCTGAGCTCAAGGGAATTGTAGGGGACCTGGGTGTTATGAAGATCACACTGAAACTAGATGTGTGCCCTATAAAGCAACACCCATATCGATTGAGTCCTAAATATAAGAAGGAATTAAAGGAGGAATTAGAAAATATGATGGCCGTGGGTATCATTGAACCGATTGAACAGTCTGATTGGGTGAGACCAATGGTGGTTCAGGAAAAAAATACCAAAGGAGGGACATGGATTTGTGTAGATCTGTAGAAGTTGAATGATGCCCGTGTGCATGACCCCTTCCCTAATCCTTTTTTTGATCAAATCCAAGATAATGTAGGAGGAAAAGAAGCTTATTCATTTACTGATGGATTTTCAGGGTATCATTAGATCAGCATTGCGTCAGAAGTCTGCAGCAAGACAACCTTCACCACTGAATGGGGTTCTTTCCAATATACTGTCATGCCATTCAGATTGAAAAATGCACCTGCAGTCTTCTCCCATGTGGTAGTGGTTTTGTTCAAAAAATTCATGCGTAAATTCTTGGAGGTATATTTTGATGATTGGACAGTGTTTTGATTGTTAAAGAAACATGTGTCAAACCTACGCTTGGTGCTTGACACCTGTAGGAAGCACTAGATTTCCCTCAACCTGAAGAAGTGTATCTTCTGCGTGCCTTTTGGAATTTTGTTAGGGCATATAGTATGTCAGCAAGGATTGATGGTAGACCCAGCCAAGATCACGATTATCATCAACTTAGAAGTTCCTACTAATGAGAAACAACTGCGCTCCATCCTAGGACACACTGGGTATTACAGGAATTTTATCAAAGGGTTTTCTCTGATCACTGCACCAATGGAGAAGTTTCTAAAGAAGGATGTATCATTTTTCTGGGATGAAGAATGTCAGAAGAGCTTTGAGTTGCTAAAATAGAAAATAGTCACAACACCTATCTTGATATTCCCAGACTAGTCTAAGGTTTTTCATGTGCATGTGGATGCATCTGGTGTAGCACTTGGGTTTGTTTTAGCGCAACCAGGAGAAGGAGACATTGATCACCTAGCCGTTTTTTCTAGTAGGAAGCTCTCTAGCGCAGAGAGAAACTACTCAACTACAAAAATGGAAGGATTGGCCATGGTATATGCTTTGCAAAAATACAGACACTATCTGCTAGGAGGGAATTTTAAATTTTTGCACTAATCATTCTTCTTTGAAAGACCTAGTCAATAAGTCTGTGTTGGGGGGGGAGATCTGCAGATGGTTGCTGCTTTTTCAGGAGTATGAATTTGAAATTATTGTGAAGCCTGGAAGACTAAATGTTGGACCTGATCATCTGTCCTAAATTGAAATGGGGAAGAACCAATGAGTATGGAGGAGGGGTTACCCAATGCGAAAATCTTCACTATCAAGTTGGTTGATGAGAACTTTGCTGATATTATTCATCTCCTAACCACGGGAACTTCCACTGTGAAATATTTAGCCTAGCAAAAGGAGGAGTTGGTTGAGCGCGCAAATGATTTTACCATGATTGCTGGGAAATTGTATAAACTAGAAGAAAATGAATTATTAAGGAGGTATGTGTTGGAACATGAGAGATGGGATATCTTGGTTGAGGCTCATGGAGAAGTGGGAGGAGGCCACTATGCTGGGAAATCCGCTGTGCAGAAGGTGTTGTGTGTGGGGTTATGGTGGCCCACATTACACAGTGATGCACAGGCATACTGTCAGGATTGTGATGCATGTCAAAGGACGGGGAAGCCCTTGCACAGAGATGAAATTCCCCTGCAACCACATATGGCCTTGCAATCATGTGATAAATGGGCTATAGATTTCATTGGACCAATCAATCCCCCAGGGAAAAAGACTGGAGCGTGTTATATCGTTATCGTAACTGATTATGTAACTAGATGGGTAGAGGTGAAGTCATTTAAGGACTGTACTATAGATACTGGTGCGCACTTAATATTTGAGAAAATTTTGACCAAATTTGGATGCCCGAAGATTCTGATGAGTGATAGAGGTACGCACTTTGTTAACTAAACTATTGAAGCTTTGACAGAGGAATTCCAAATCCAACACAAGAAGAGTACCCCTTATCACCCACAAGAAAATCGCACATTAGAAGCTTTCAAAAAGATCTTGGAGAGCGTGCTCACAAATATTCGTAACTCCAACTGAGACGATTGGGACGTGTGCATCCCTTCTGTGTTATGGGCTCATAGGACAACATGCAAAAAGTTCACAGGAAAAACACCTTTCAGGATGGTATATGGGCAGGAAGCCATCATGCCAATGGAGTATATTGTCTCAAGCCTACACATCACAACTTTCACTAATATGGCAGAGCTTGACATTATGGAGGAAATATTGGCACAACTCATAGCATTATAAGAAGATCAGTTCATTGCTAACTTCCACTAGCAAGTGCAGAAGATGCACGAAAAAGCCTAGCATGACAGGCAAATTAGGCAGAAGGTGTTCAAGGAGGAAAACTTGGTCTTGCTATACGATATTCAGTTTGTGCAAAACATGGGGAAGTTCAGAAAGCATTGGTTAGGGCCATATATTGTGAAGGAAATCACGGATGGCGGTGTGATGCGCTTGGCCACGTTGCGTGGTGAGAGCCTTCCCAGGTATTTCAATAGAAGCTATTTGAAGCCATATAGAGACAATCTGGTGGCGACCAAATGACTATATGGTGGGAGCATCAGAATCATAGGGTCTACGCGTAGCAGAGAAGGAGGGTGCAGCTAGGTGCAACAAAAGTGCAGGGGTGATGGAAAGGAAAGGAAACTAGTCATTGGAACAATGAAAATGGGTGAAAAAGTGATTTTACCATTGGATGGAGCGGATTTATTGCATTTAATGAGGCGATATTGGAGGATTTTTTACATTTTTCTTGAATGTAAGTGGCAATTAATGATAATCTGACCATTTTTACCATGGATGGATTATAAAAGGGTGGGCACGGGTCTCAATTGGTTTCTTTGTTGTTTTAATATTTGGAACTCTATGATTATTTGTCATTTTTGCTACCTTGATGTCTGTAAGTTTTGTATGTCTAGCCTTAAAACTCCATCTAACATCAGTAATCCTGAATTTATATTCTGACTGAGAATGACGGCCACCAACCCTGCGACGGAGCACTCTACGCCCCTCAGTGCCTCAACATATATGGGATCAGATGATGTTTGAGAATTAATCCCGGAGGTAGAATAATTCATGTCCACACCGGCTAAAGAAAAAGGAAAGGGGAAGATGTCAAAGTGGTCCACCTCTAAGTCGCGCACCTCTCCGTAGAATGTAACGTCCCTGCGGAAGGCCACTAAGGATCAATCCCACATTGATGATCTGTCAAAGTGCCTGATGAGTGCAATAGAGGAGGCCATGTTTGTTGAACCCATCACGTGGCATCTTCTCTATGTCAATCTGCGGAAGCCCTCTGCACGCACACTGAAGAACGTCGATACCATCTGGGAATACCTACAGATGCCATTGATCCCTCAGGACATCCCCCTGGTTGGTGAAATGTTCGACAAAATTCCGCAGATCAAATTTTACGACCATGACTTGGCCAATGAAGAAACGTTCCCTGAGCTCGCACTGGAGAATCACTTGGAATGAGTGCTTTATGAAGATGTTCCAAAGGTTGAGCCAATGCCTTGAGCGCGCAGGCTACACAATGCGGGAATCCTCAATCTGTTGAGGATTCCATACTTTGAAAGGTACCCAATCACCAGCATCTGCATGTGCCAGTTGCTTGCCTTAGTCCATGAGGGTTGCCTATGGATTTAGGGGTGAATTCCCATAGATGCCATGCTAATCCATCAGATCACCGGCCTGCCAAAGAAGGGGCCCCATCTAATGAAGGGATTCGGGAAGAGAAATGAGATGAAAGTGGCAAATGACGTGAATAAAAAGTTCAAGGTGGGAAGGGAGAAGAGGGGATTTCTAGTCCATACCATCACTGACCCAACGGTGTGCATGGGCACCCTAGTCCTCAGATGCAAACTAATGAGGAAATGTCATCTGAAAACTGTCCCAGTGCACATCATTGCCTTGGCAGGGAAATGTGAGAAGGGTTTCAGTTATAACTGGTCATAGTTTTTGTGTGAAGAGTTTCTCGAGAATGTGCGCGAGGCACATGAGCTGGGTAAGCAGTTCTGCTACTTGTGGTTGTTGTTGTTAATTGCGCTGATGGCATGGGAGACTCTAGCATATGTAGTCCTCCCCAAAATAGATCTGGGCATCTGCGAAGGGGCATGCTATGCTAACCTATGGGATTCATCTGACCCCCGGCGTGTTGAGGAGGATAAAATATTCTGGGTTCTTTTTGAAGGCGCAGTGGCTTTTTCCATCCATTCCAAACCCATACTTTCGCCAGTGGTGCACGATAAATATAAGAGCGTTTCCAAATTCCTAGTGAGCATGCATAATGTGAAGATCGAGGCGCACAAGGACTCTAACTGGCATACCTTGCCCTATATGGTAACAGAAGCAGAAGTTGACCATGTCATGGCAACTTGGCCAAATGCATGGAAGGTCGGGCTTGGCTCCACCCAGCCCATTACGCCGTCCACTTCAAGTCAAGACACGGCCCCAGAGGACACAACCAAGATGTGCACTAAGACAAATGTTGAGAAGACCGGCGGAAAAGACATTGAGGCTGAAGCCGAGAAGGAGCAAGAAGTAGAAAAAGATAAATAATAGGAGGAGGTGGACCTCATAGTTTTAGATGGGAAATGGGGATGGTGTTGAATCTCTGCGTGACACCAAGAGAGGTAGAGAAATGTCAAAAGGGCCACACAAAAAGCGGAAAGGATCCAAGGCCAGAGGAGAGGAAGAGGTTACTCTGACGAAACAGGACCTCGACAAGATCAAAGACGTAGTTGCTTCAATGTCGGAGGACAGATGGAATTATATGGAAGCACAGTACAAGGCCACATTGGAGGCCTTGCAATCGGGTCTGCAGGTCTTGCAGTTGAATACAGACACCTTGAAAGCGAGCATGGATCAACCGAGTCCGGTGCAAGCAAGCTTTCCAACCACTTCGATCATCACATCATCAGAAAGTAGAATCTTCCCCTTCTCGGGTGTATCTGTGACTATGGAACATCCAGAGCTATGCGTGCAAGTGCAGACTTGCCTTGAGGTCGGCATCGACCTCGAAAAGCTGCCCAGTGGAAAGCTACATGTTATCCACATATTCATTTCCACTGAATTACAAATCAGGGAGGCGCGTGCTCAGTAGCAGCACAGTGAATTTGAACAGACTACAACAACAAAGACATCAGAGTCCATCCAGGCTCAAACAGTGCAGCAGAAAGTTGTAGCTCAGCGCGCAGAGCTAGAGAACCTCATCGATAGATTGTTTGGAGAAACTCCCAAAGTAATAATCTCAGCCTCTGTCATGCCACAAGAACAGATCAAAATCTTGGTCGCCACACTGAAGACTTCCAAATTGGGCATCCAGATAGTCAAGGCATATTTTAAGCAGCAAATTGCTGCATTGCAGGCCAAGCTGCAGCCTGAGATTCCTCTGGAGGTGCGCGTGCAATGGGCTACCCTAGTAAAAATAACATTTGGAAGCATCTCCACCAATGTTGATAAGGTTTCGGAACTTCTGGAGACTTCCATGGGACTATGGACCTCTATGCTGACAGATCCATTGGTCAAAAAAATTACCTAGGAGCTGCAAGCCAAAGAGAAGGAATTTGAGGATTTGCAAGAGGATTTTCCTACATTCATTCCTGCCCAGCGAATGACACACTTTCAGACCATCCAAGCACTGCGAGATGAGGTTGAGGAGCTCTGCCGAAAGAAACAAATCGTCACCGATCACATGAAGCCATGGGCGAATGAGGAAATGCAGTTGTCTCAAGACCTGGATGCCACTATCAGACTCTTAATCATACTTTACAAAGCGTCACTTTGGCCACATAAGGGCCAAATTCAAAGAAGCTCATGGAGATTGTGTAGAGCGCAGTAGACCAAAGTGCGATTGTCTTGGTGCCCTTTGCTGTTGCTATCGAGGAGCTCCAAAACAAGATGAAGAACCCAATGCTGATGTGACTCGGGACGAGTCACAAGATTGTGTTGGGGGCCTGTTGGAGCAGGATCCCCTAAGTCCGAAGACCATTTTTGATATATTTTTGTAATAGATTTTGTAATTTTAGTCATGCGCAGCACAAGTCAAGGGCCTTTGGTGCAGGTCAAAGCCCCTCATTAGTTGTAATGTGTAAAAAGGTTAGAACAAGGGTCCGCAAACCAAACCACCTAGAGTAGCGCAGGCTAAAAGTGTAGATATAAGTCTAGATAGAGTTTAAGAAGTCAATTTTTGGATAATTTTGAATTTTGAATGATAGATCTAGATATTTTGTGATATTTTTTGTGAAATTATCTAGGTAGAAGGCTCTTGCTGGATGTGTGCACAGAGACCTTAGTATTGTTGTGTGCGGACCCTGTTGGTTGTGTGTGCGGGTGACTGAAGGGTTTTGTATGAAGGATCTAAACTGATATGATAAAGAACTATTTTTGTGGATATCTGAGTCTGAAATGCATCTACTGTTTATCTTATGATTGTTTCTTCATATTATTTAGGATTCCTGTATTGTCTGTAATTAGATCTCTTGCATAAATGTTTCTGTTTTTCTATGAATGATTATTGGATGAATCTAATGTTGTACGGCTCTGGTATTGTTTGTTAAGGGTTATTACTCAGATTATAGATCATGTGTTAAACTGCGCAAGACATTCTACATAATTGACCTAAATATATTTGTAATGGTTTCTTGGTTAGGGCTTCTATTGCGAAGGTTTGTTCATGGTTATTTTGGATCTTAGGGAACCCACATCATTCAAACCTTTCTCAGGGTGTGGAAACCTGGTTCCAACACCCCCCCATACTGCTTCGGGTGAGACTTTGACTTGCGTAAGAAGGTCACTGTCGAAAGGGATAGTAGTAAGAGGTTTTTTTGGTTAACCTCAACTCCTAATCTAGGTCAAGACCCCTCAAGCCAACAGGACCACAGGTGGGAAAGCTTTTGATTGAAACAGTGGGATTCTCCTCTTGTACAATTGGACATCAGACGTAGATTATTTATAGGGACCACACAACCATGAAGATAACCAAGAGATCGGAGGATAGAGTAATACTAGGATAATAGCATAAGAAAACTAGTGTCGATCACAAATTAGTATGAGGTCAGGAGCTCGAGTTGTATGCGTAGTGGAATGAAGTGTAGGTGATATGTCGAACTGACTGAGTTGAAGGTCAAGGGTCGGGTGGTCGAAGGGAGCACAAGTTGCAATATTTAGGTTGAGGTGACCGTGACTAGGTTGGGAAGTTGGGAGTCAGGAGAAAAATGACACCATGAATTAATAGATGCATATGCCCCAACCATTCTTCTATTCATTGAATTAGTGGGCCCATGGTGCACTGCCATGTGGTAGCATACAACTGGTGATCGCCATTCTCTATGAGCAATAAAGGTAAGGATCGAAATAATTTTTGTGTATCAGAGAAGCTATTGAATGTGTTTGCCTTTAAGGAAAATATAAGCTAGGATCCCCCTCGTCCAATTCTTCGAGCTGCTACCTAGAGTGTAAGCTATTTGTTTATAATTGATTTGGAAAAAAGTTCAAGATTGTTGTCGAGATTGTAAGTTATTTTTTTTAATTAGTTTGGAAAATAGTTTAAGAATAAGTTCATTCAATTTCTTGTTTCCATTATTGTTACATATTTAACCTATTTTAAACAAACAGATGTGTAGTTTAATAATGTTAAGAAACTTGATATTAACCAGACTCAATGCAAAAAACAAATAAAGAATACTAGATTTAGCTTTGTCCAAGAGGATATCAAAATACTATATTGTGTGCACAGTCGCAATTATTTTCTCGAGTCTCGGGTCAATTATTAATATCATCGGTGTATATGTTATGTGACACTATAAATTCTTTCTAGAATTCCAGTAACTGATTCTCAAAGCCCACATTTCCTGTCTATTTGTGTTTACATCCATACCTAGCAATACATTTCTACATTTTCTTCCTTTTGTATCAATTCAGATAAATAAGAAGATTTATCTAGTTGTAGTTGTATTTAGATCTAAATACTTGACACAAATGAATACAAGAACATAGTGAATGGCAGAGAATTTTTTGACTAAATGTGCAAATATTTTCCCAAATCCTTGTGCTAGTTCGGTGTATAAGAACTCTTCTCTTGGAACTTTGGGCACACTCAGTGTCGAACCCAGTTTGAACATGAAATCAGGTGTCATGTTTTTCTTCATATCATATGCATAATTTTTTTCATGGGCATAATGACACACATACCATTATAAGAAACAATACAAACTTATTCTTAACAAGGATCAAGGTACAATTATGACTGCAACAACTGTTATGCTTGCATCCAATTTACATAAGGAATTGTTGACAGGTGGAAAAAATCCTCTTGCAACAAGCGAGTATTTTTCCATTCAAAGTTCCAATTATATTTGTTTTCGTTTGGTATGGTCGTATACCCCCTGTAACAAATACTCAATTTCCTATTTAAAATTAAAAGTAAATTAATAAAAATTATAATTAATTTAAGAAAAAATATGTAATATATTATAATAATTTACAGAATATGAACATAGTATGCTGCAATGATTTAACCAATCTAAATAGCAGCAATTAAAAGATTTAAATCAACATAACACCATGTGAAATATCATGAGATTTAAAATCTCAATTGGACTTGAATTCAGAAAACCAAACAGATAAGTTTTAGTTGAATATTTAATAGATACTTCAAAAATATTTTCAGGTTTTGATTATGTTCAAATGGTTTTTTTGGTATTTTCTAAAATATGTACACATGCACAATTTAAATTAAATAAACAAATAAATATGTAATATATTATAATTCTGAGAATAATTTCAATATGCTACAATGATTTAACCAATCTAAATAAACGAAATTAAAGTTTAATATAATCTTTATAACATGATGAAATATCATGAAGTTAAAATTGAAATTTGGACTTGAATTCAAAAAGCGGAAACGGGATGTAGTTTTGGTTGAAGATTTAATAGATACTTCAAAAAAAAAAGTCAAAGTTTTAATTATTCAGCAGTTTTTTTGGTATTTTTCAAAATTTCACCTTTTTGTTTTAAGTAAATAAATAACAATTTCTATCTCGTAGACGAGAGACAAATGTGCCTATATTCAAATACTAGATTGCAATGATCAACTAGTAATAAGTAAATTGACAATTTTTTAATTCCTAATCATAAAAAGGTGGAGTTATGGTTATTAACGAAATCTTAAACAAAATTATCAAATATTCATTCATAATCAAATAGCACAAGTCATAGAGTAATATCAGAGGCATTTATTAAGTAATTAAAATTATGTAGTGACATTAATCTCATAGATCATCACACATTAACATTGAAAATTGTTTTACAAAAAAATGGTAGTTCGAAATTGATTAAAAACATCCAAGTCGTAGTCTTCACTGATTTTGGACCTTTGCACCAATGCATAAAGGTCTATAAATACTAAAAAATAATAAAATAAGTCTTGAAACAAGAAAATCAACGTATTTTCTGAAAGTAAATACTTAATTCTAAAAATATGTTTGTTCAATTAATATCTGGTAGACAAGCGGATATCCTTTACTCATCTTCAGAATTTTCAAATTGATACTAAGTGGCAAGTGAGGTGCATGTACTTGGATATAAGTTTCCCATTGTGAATATATATGGTACACTACAGAGAAATAAATGGAAGGAAATTTATTGATGTTGATTTGGCAGCTTACAATTAATCCTTGTACCTTTTTCTTCTTCTTCTGATATTTAACCTCAAACTTGGAAATAAACTTTATTTTCTCAAAAGGTAGTTGCATAAATTTTTGGAAACTTTTTTGTTTCCAAACTTTAATGTTTTTCATTTCTACCTCGTCCTTGGCAATAATATCTTCTGTACACTGTTTGAATTCTCCTGGAACTGCTTCCTTTAATGACTTGGCACCTGATATGTCAAATTCTTTTATAAAGTTTGTTCATTTTTCACAAATTGTTAAACATTTCTCATATGCTATTTGTATGCATGCCTTGATTTCTTTTTCCTCCTTCTCCCTAAAACTTAAGGATGTAAGCATTAATCTTTTATCTCTCTTAAAAACTTTTGGAATTTCATTAGATTGAAATCTTTTTTTCCATTCAAGAATAGACAAAAAGTTGTGTTTAATGTATTTGTCTTCTTATATAAATGAATCAATTCTTCCATTTAAATCTATAATTTCTTGAGAAAATCTTGATATTTTATCCATATTTTTATAAAATTTTGATTGATTCTTCCTTAAAATTAGACAAATTTGTAAAGCTTGATCATTGAAAACTCTGAGAATCTGTGTTTCCTATTACATCTCATTGAGTTGATATTTAAGATATTCAATTTTCTCTTTCAAAGTTGTGACCATAATCTTAGAATTTTTTTCTGCTTCTTTCTTCCAGATGCGGGTTTGATCTTCATGTGATTTTCTCAATTCCTGGATTTCCTATTCATGTTTTGCATTTGTTGCTATCAATTCTTTCTGAAAATTATTTTGTAGGTTTTCCATTTCTATAAAAAATCATTGAACTAAAGTGGAAGAATTCCTCTTCCAGTTTTCTTCATTGAACAATTCATTTTTCTTCAATTTTTCCTCCAAAATTTTAATTTTCTGCAAATTTCTATCATATGAAGTTGCAATCTCATTCAAATGATATTGATTGTAATTAAAAAAAACTCCTAAATCTTGAGAGGATTCTTGAATTTTTTCTTTTTTGTCTCCCTGATTTTTCCAGCTGAATTCAGATACAACCTCAAGAGTATCATGTTTCATTTCCTTTGTTCTTCTGAGAACTTATTTTGTTTGAGTATTAAAATAATAATTTGTCAAAGAAGGGATTGTAAATACAATTTTCTCTAACTTAGAAACCAATTTAAACAAAAATTATTCCCAAGGAATCTTAGTAGAAATGGGAGTTACTGATGCTTGAGGAGATGTACTAGATATAATATCCATCTTGTTATATGATTCCATTTTTTCCTCATTTTCCTTGGTGTTGGTTTCACTAGATAACTATTTTTTTTCTCCTTATCTACTTTCATTTCTTTGACTTCTGCAGTTTTTGGTTTCTTTTGCTCTATTTTCTGAGGATAATTAATCATAATAATCTCATGTTTGCTTGCTTTTTATTTTTCTGGAGTCTTTGTTGTTCTTGTAATTTCCTGGTTCTCTTTCAGATTTTTTATTGTTGTGACTTTATATTCTATACATGTGACAAAAAAATCTTCTGATTTTTCAATTTCTACCCATTGTTCCTTTTGGGAAACAATAGAAGGATCCGAAGTGAGTTTGTTGAAATTAAAATCCAAAAATTCAGTACAATTTAACTATTCGAATGAGATTTTGAGGTGGAGAGCCTTTTCCTTTAGGAAAATTTCAAAGAGTTTCTCCCTGATTTCCTGCAATTGTTGTCTTATTTGTCTACTTATGAGTTTACCTCTTTCAATAATCTGCTGAAAATCATCAATGTTTATAAAAATCTCATCGAAAGGGGGTTTCTAATGACTAATTTTTTTTATATAATTGACTGTTATATAATGAATGCCAATGAGACATCTAGGATCATAGTCATAATGAGGCAATGGAAATAACCAAATTTCATGAATCTCTTCGGTTTCTTTCAATCCGTGCCCTTTGTCTCGAATATTGATGTCACCAAACTTGACTGAAAAATTAGGCCGAAGTTTCTTTTGCAACTTACTCAAATATTTGGCTTGCCCATTCAAAACAAATTGATTAGCCACTTCTCTCAAAGCAAGTCTTTCCAGGATATATCGAGGCAGAATATGTGGACCAACTTCACTTCCAAAAGCTACGGCCATGAAATAATTCTGAATGACTTGATCACCTATTGATTCAGGCCTTCTTTTAAATTACCACATATTGGTAGGTATTGTTCCAAATGTAGTTTCATGAGAAGGAATCTAAAAACATAATGGAAAATATCATAAAAATGGTATATAAAATTAAATTACCATAGAATAGGAGCGTAATTTTGAATGGATAGTTGTTGGTCAGATGGATAATTCCATTTCATGGGTGGGAATGGAACTGAGGAAATAAAAATATTGATCAAATATGAAGACATACAAAAAATATATTTGAACCTAGGGGGAGATGATAATGACAGTTTTAATGAATCTGTGATATTCTATGATAAGATGTCGACCCAGTTTAGGTGTTTCCCCTAATTCAAAATTATAAGGATAATTGGAATCCATGTAATTTTTCAATGCTCAGGATCTTGTTCCACATATAATATGGTTAGCATTTTAATAATAAATCCAACACGCTTCTTAAAAATAGCTATGGGGTATTCCGTTTTTGCTTTGAGAGTGAAACCTTTCTCTTCTTCTCTCAACCAGTCTTCAATTACTATATCATAATTCTCTTGACATTTCTTCAAGATAATACTTTGAAACTTATAAAGGAAGTCAACATTAAGGTGGATTTCTAAGGGAGTGAGCTTGTATATGGCCTATAAGACTTTATCTTTCTAAGAAGCTATGACAATTTCTTGATGGTCTGATATTGTTCAAGTTTTAATATCAGCGTAGAAAAAAATAATCCATGAAACCATGTCATAATAGGGAAAATTATGGCCCTAGCTGCTACTTTATGTAACCATGTTGCTCTGATTGATTCAAACTGGTTGTTCTTTGTTTTAGTAGTTCTTGCGTTTCTTAACCATTTTCTTTTCTCAAAGAATTCAAATATCTCCTCCCAACTCATCGAACCTGGTTTTTGTGTTTTGTAAGTTTAATCTGAGTAGAGGAATGCATTGAAGTTAAGTTTCTATGGTAATGGATCATCCATCCCCTTAATGTTTTCCCTAATTTTCTCCATTTGTTGCTTTGTCGCTCGATATTTTCCCTTTTTCCCCATTTTATGACATGTAAACAGTAATAGAGCATATATAAGTTTTTCTTATTAAAAATTTGAAATTGAATTTAGTAATTTCAAAGAAAAAAATTAACATTATGCTTACACAAATTTTTTTGAAACTGGTGTTGTGTTTCCTTAATTGTGTTCTTTTTCGAACAAGACTTAAGAAAAGAGCATATAGGTAGAAAACCCTAAAATCTGAAATTTTCTGCGGGAGATTTCCCCTTTTTTTTCATTTTATGAGTTGTAAACACTAAGAGAGAATATATAAGTTTCTCCTATTTAAGATTTGAAATTGAATTCAGGTATTTCTAAAAAAAATAGCATTATGCTTATACAAAAATTTTTGAAATTGGTATTGTGTTTCCTTAATTCAATTCTTTATCGAACAAGACTTAGAAAATAACATCGAGGAAGAACACCCTAAATTATTAAATTTGTCACTAGATATTTTCCCTTTTCTGCCATTTTATGACCTGTAAACACTAATAGATTATATATAAGTTTTGCTTATTTAAAAATTGAAATTAATTGAATTAATGAATTTCTAAAAAAAGAGCATTATGCTTATAGAATTTTTTTTGAAACTAGTATTGTGTTTCCTTAATTCAATTTTTCTTTGAACAAGGCTTAATAAAAGAGCATGCATGGAGAATAGCCTAAAATATTAAAATTTTGTTTAGAAAAACATGAAAATTGCAATTGAGTGTGTTCTGACACCAATTTCTTATAAATAGGAAGGAAGAAATATCTTTGGCTACTTGTATGTGCTTATGTGCTCCCCCACAATAACCTTTTTATGATTGTTCTATTGTGACTATGAATATACCATAGTCAGGTTTTGTCTTTAGGTCGAGCTGTTGGGCAGTCGAGCGGTCGGATGGCCAATTTATAAAATTTTTTGCAATCAGCCAAATTTTCTAGTTAGCGGTCGGAAGTTCGAGAGGTTATAATTTTATTTACAAAATCTTTATGAATGAAACCTCCAAGTTAAGTTTTAAAAAAAGAGTATTTTATTTAATGTCTTTTATTTTTATTAATTTTCCAATTTACAAAATAAAATAGGGTTGTTGCAAACCTGATAATAAATGGTGACACTGGAATAAGAAATTATGTCTGTCAAGTTTAAATTAATAATTTAGAATTAAATGAAGTTTTCAAAAATTTATTCTAAATTATGATTTGTCACTGAGATACTTGAAAAACTATCAATGGTACCAACAATTAGACTAGAATTACTAATGAAGAGAATGAAACTTCTATGCAATAAGATTCAATTAATGAATTTCTTTGTATTTCTTATAACCTTCTAATTCAATCATCATCTAAAATTATAAACATTAAGTTTAGGATTTTAACATTGGTTAATGTTTTAGCACTTTGTGTTATAATAATATCTCTTTGAAACTTTAAATTTCATAACTTTAGGTGAAAAAAAATATTCCTTTTATTTCGATTAAAAACATCGATAGACCCACTGGTAGCAAGCATTGATAGCTCTGATGGGTTTTTTCATTTTCCTTTTGATGTAAAACTTCATATTCTCACTTTTTAGCTTATGATTGATTTTGAAATTTATTATATATAGCAAAGTCAGAGAAGCTAAGTTTTTTTAAGACACTTTATTTAATAGCAAATGGTTTCATGGATTAAAATAAACCTGAATTATGTAACATATTATTCACCATTTTTTAGACAATTTGGTATATTTCTTCAAATTATTTGAAGATGATGGAACTATTATAACATAAAATTACAAATATATAATTTTCCATACTATCAGAAGTTTAAGCAAGAGTTAAAATAACATTAAGTATTTTTGGAATTATGATATTTTAAAAATACTTTGTTCTTTAAGTTCAACTTATTTTATAATATAAGATAATATGTGGTAAAAATGTGCTTTTTGAAGTATGTAATCATAGTTTTAATTATACAATTAAACAAAAAAAATATAAAGAAAGAATATGTATAAAAAATTGAAAACAAAAACAAAATAATAAATCATAATAAAATGATTTTTAAAGGATATGAACATCATTGTTAAAATGCAATATTTACATGCGTTCTTGCGAGATTTTCATTTATTAAAAAATATATTTTCAAGATTTTCCCATTTACTGGAAAATTTTATGCTTGGCCTTCTAATGTTTGAATAATATAAGTTGATGGATCAATATTTGATCACATTTGAAAAGGAGCAATCCAAATATTTTGAAACTTAGAATACTAGGCTTTCTCTTTATGAATTTTATCCTATTTGAGAACTAAGTTACCAACAACAAATTCTCTATGTGTTGAAGTTGATTTTCTCTAGTATACGATCATTCATCTTGTTAATCTTTTACCTAATTTGCTCCATTTGTTGCCTTGTTGTTGGATATTTTTTGTTTTCCACATTTAATCATATGTGAATAGTAACAAAGTATATATATGTTTTCCTTATTTACAATTTGAAATTGAATTTAGGCATTTGTAAAACGATATTTTGGTTACGCATATTTTTTTTGAAATTGGTTTTATATTTCCTTAATTCAATGTTTCTTTGAACCAGACTTAAGAAAACAACATGCACAAAGAACACTCTAAAGTCTTAAAATTTTGTTTAAAATAAGACAAAATTGCAACTAAACGTGTTCATTAATTTCTCATAACAAGGCCAACTATTTTTCTTTTCGTGAATCGATAAATCAGAAGGAAATTTATTATTGAATTAACAAAGAATCAATTCAACGTGAAATGGGAAAATTTGAAAATCTATATAAAAATGTGCATTGCATGCAAATCAAGGGGAAAATTATTTTATTGGGTCGATCGTACAGTCGGAAGTTCAGGTAGTCGGGTGTTTTTTTTGTTTTATGATTGAATTATTCTATCGTGACCCTGCTTATACCATAGTCAGGTGTTCTCATTAGGTTAGGTAATTGGACAGTTGGATGAGTGTTCTCATTAGGTTAGGTAGTTGGACAGTCAAACAATACTCTGGTCGAGCATATAATTTATATAAAAAAAATTGTATTCGACCCAAATTTCTAGTGGGATGGTCCGAAGTTAGGTAGTCGGGAGGTTATAATTTTATTTACAAAATATTTATATATCTGACGTCTGACTTAAGTCTTAAAAAAGAAAGAAGTGTTTAATTCTTTTTATTTTTATTCATTTTAAGATGCACAAAAGAAAAAATGGTTCTTGTAAATCCAACAATAGGAATGCAAATTATTCCATAAATTTTTAAATTAAATGTTTCATATCAAACAAATCTAGAACATGGTTCATGGAATGAATGAGCATTGGATTTTGATGTCTCAAGTACATATGTACTTGATGTCTCATTCCCATATGTACTTGATGTCTGTCATGGAATGAATTTGTATCAATGATATTGACTGGCTATTATTACATGGAAAGCATAGAGCCTAAATTGACATGAGAGATCAAAAATAAGCATTTATGTCACCAATGATTCAGAGATTATTTTTCAAATTTCTGAATGTCTTTGTTACAATATATCTCGAGTAGTAAATTGCATATGTTAAAAAATAAATACACAAAATACCCAAGAGAATATTGTTAGGAAAAATGTTATCCTAGTGAGAGAGTAAAATTTGTTATAATGTCCAAGTAAATGTGATTATATAAGTTTATGAAAATATTATCATAAGAGTTCAAAGTTCAAAATAACTAATATATTTATTATTCATAGTAATGATATTTTTCTATAGAAAATGGATGATTTACTCCAAATAGTATATATATCCTTCACCATTCACTACAGATTGATTATCATAGGTCAAATATTAAAAACTATTAACATGTGTTACGATAAATAAGAATCGAAATAGGTTGCAATGGAAAAACAAGTGGTTTCTTAAACCACACACACTAGTTACCATTTATGGTTGGGGACAAATAGCAAAAAAATTATTTGGTACCATAGTTATAACACTTAGGATTAGAAGAACCATAGTCTCCTGAGAAATAAGATGTACGTTTTGTTAATTCATTAGATCATAAATTTTCAATTATATATAATTTTCATCGAATTCTACATAGCTTAGAAGATAAAAACCCTTGTACAAGAAATACAATCAACAAAAGCAGGCAACCTGAAAAAAACACTTGTGCAAATAGAAAAATAAATTTTCTATAAGATTTAATATATGCGAAAAAAAAAAGATAACACGGATGTCTCAATGCTCCTGTAGATAATTTTTTTTACATAAAACATTTGATTGAACATATACAGAAATTAATCAATTGAGATACTTGTAGCTCTCTTTTTTTCCTTTTGTTCTGTAACACAACGCAACTTCAGAATTTACAGAAAATGAGAATTCAAGTTAATATTGGGACAATGGAAAGAAAAACATGGGTATGTATATAATATGGTATAATAATTTTTGGGAATTATATAATGTTGTGCAACTGAGATATTATGGTCCTATTACAAAATGATGCACTAGTTTGGAACAAATTTTAGAAAGGACAAGTGTTTTAGAAACTATGAGCATTCGCTTCCATATATGCCTCGATAAAAGAAAGTAAAAGAATATTGAGCACCATAGTCGAACCATCTAGCATCAATAAAACCACAATATTATTAGATTACAGTTAAATATACAGAATATATATATATATATATATCTTAGTTGAAATGCATTTTAAGGGGAGACAAAAAAACTAGAAAACAAAAATGAGATACAAAGTTTCTTAATTCATTGGGTGATAAATTTCCAATTGTATATAAATGCAACACAATACTATATAGCTCAAAATGTAAGAACAATATAGCTAATCATAAAATGAACACAACATGAAAAAGAGTTATGCAAATACGAAAATAAGGAGGATTTGATGTATGGGGAAAGAAAAGGAGAACATGGATATATCAATTCTCCTGTAGTGCACAACATTTAATTGAGTATATACAGAAATCAAAACATTTTTGCCTTTTTTTTTCCTAACACAACACAATTATAGAATTCGCACCGAATGAGAATCCAAGTTAATATTTCAACGGTGGAGAGAAAAATATGGGAATATATATAATGTGGTATAATAAGTATCTTGGAGCTACATGATGTTACTATGGAACTGAGATATTATGTTCTTATTAACAAAACGATGCTATAGCCTGGAAGAATTTTTGATATCACTAAATTATTATATTTCATAATGTGTGTTTGGGTCTTTGTTTTCATTTGCAATGGGAAAATATGTTTAATTCAAAACTTAAAGGAAAAGGAGAACAATAACTAGTTTTCAAAAAAACAAAAAAAATGATTTAGGTATTGTAGCAAATATTAAGAAAGCAATGAACAAGATGTTTTTGTATTCTGTAATTCTTGAACCTGAAATAAAAGAAAAATTATACATTAGCATTGGTGCAAGGATTTCTGAATTAAGAGTTGGTGAAATGTAGGAAGTAAAAATTGACAGAGGAAGAATATCTTAACTATGAAAATTATAAACCTGATGTACAGAGCAAGCATTTTTTTTTCCCATCACAACTCTTTTATATTAGCAATAATGTTGCTAACTATTAAAGTGAATATACCTTGAATAAATTTTTTTCTTAAATTGAAAACTGTATATGATATGCATTGCATGTATCGTTGAAAGCTTGTCTCGGAAATAATTGGGCAATGTTCTTTTAGTTGCGGCATTTGCAATATAAAATAAATTTTACAACTATTTGTTTCCTATGTGCATTAAACATTGTGCACATAGTTAAATGTTGTTTCATCTTTACATATTGTGCATTTAGTTGTGTTTGGATGAACGAGTTGTTTGCATTTACTGCAAATTTGTTGAAAATGAGGAGAGAATTTTTTTTTTTTCTTTCAACACTCCTTCGATCTGTTTTTTATTTTTATTTTTTAGAAAATTAAATTGTTAGGTTCAAATATTTTTCACCAAAATGCAATATTTTGTAAATAAAAGTAAAACTATTGTTACTTGAACAAATAAGCTATTAGGAAACATACATGTGTTCTTGACATGATAAAAGATAATATATGCACTATTGCAAATTCATCATTCAATGGGTCAAAAAAATTTGTTGATCCAGAGCACAATTGTTGACTGCCTTTCATACTATATTTTTTAAAATTGTTCTCTATGCCTATTGTTCAATAAAATTTGTAATGAATCAGATAAAATACTTTTTGTTAAGAAAACTGCACAAGAAATGATGAGATAATTGCTAGCTTCATAACAATGGAACACAAAGATATAAGAATGTAGTTTGGAAGAAACTATTAGCTTTTGTTGAAAATGCAAGTATATTTATTGTAGCAATAGACTTACAATTGCATTTTCATTTGCAGCTTCACCACATTTTATATTGAGTTAAAGTTGCTTGTTATTTTGTGGAAGTTCGATCACTATTTCTCGTATTGAACCAACTGCATATGTATCACTTGAAACAAGAATGATGTGTATTGTTGTATCTGGACCTAGTTTACGTTTTTTGCAAACCTATGAAATTGATTCAACCATGGTTTTGTCCTATAATACTATACCACATTTTTCATCTCCTTGTTCCTAAATTCCCTTGTTTATTATTTCAAAATCTATAATTTGAACATTATTTCCAACACTAAATATGTTTTGGAAACACTCTATAAGATTATTTCTCATGTTTACTGTGATAGTCAGTTGACCATGGTTGTCAACCAAATAAACATGGAGCAACCATGCCTTTACAGTTGATTTAGGGCTTTTAATTTTTATTGGCCCATAAATAACCAAGATATCACCTTTAAAAGTATTTTCATTTTATCTGTTGTGAAACCAGCTCCAAAAATAGAAGAAAAGAGATATCAATGCCTTAGAAATAAGCCACTTCGAGGGGGCAACCTCCAATACATTACATGAATGAAAAATTCTTGGATGATACAAATTACAAAACCTCCTTTCTATATATAGGAGTCCATGGGGCCCAATGTAATCCTAGTGGGGCCACAATGTAATCCTAGCCGACCTAACAATAATAATTTAAGGGCACAATAATAACAATATGGGGGTTACAGGGGTACAATAATAACAATAAGGGGGTTACACTAACAAAAATAAGGGACTATAATAGTAATATAGGGACCTAACATGCCCCTCTCCTTCAAAAAAGTGTTGTCCTCAATGCTTGAGTAGCTCTGGGTGCTTCTGTATAAAATTCTCATCCTCCCATGTAGAATCTTCAGTGGGTAAGTTCTTCCACTTGATGAGATACTCTGAAATTGATCGATTCCGTAGCTGTCGAGTTCTTGTTTCCATGACCGCTTCAGGTTCCAATATGATTTTTCCTTCCTCATCAAGTTCTGGAAATATTGTTTGAGCTGGAATATTTTCACCTATAACCTTCTTTAAGCATGAAACATGGAAAACTGGATGTACTCGCGAAGAAGCAGGAAGCTCCAATTTGTATGCCATAGTACCGATCTTTTGCAACACCTTGTAAGGACCATAGTACTTTGGCGATAATTTATTATCCTTCTTTGCTTGCTTGAGGGACATTTGTTTGTATGGTTGTAGCCGTAAAAATACCCAATCTCCTACATCAAAACTTCTCTCGCTACGATGTTGATCTGCCTTTTGTTTCATTCGATTTTGTGCCAAATTCAGGTTATCCTTTAAGAGTTGGAGAACTTCTTGCTGATGCTCGATGTGATCTTCCACTGCTTGAACCTTCGAATTTTCTCTTAAATATGATGTAATGGATGGTGGATGATATCCATAAAGTGCCATAAATGGGGTCATTTTTGCTGCAGTATGGAAGGAAGTGTTATACCACCATTCAGCAAGAGGTAACCACTTGACCCATTGTGTTTGTTTATCAGATACAAAAAAACGAAGACATCCTTCCAAACATTTATTTACTATCTCAGTTTGACCATTGGATTGAGGATGATAAGATGAACTATGAGTTAATTGAGTACCCAAACAAGAAAATAACTCTGTCCAAAAATTTCTAGTAAAAATGGGATCTATGTCGCTCACAATAACCCTTGGGTTCCCATGTAGCTTTTGAATTGTGTCCATAAATGTAGTAGCAACTGTACTTGCTTTAAATGGATGAGATAATGCACAAAAGTGTGCATACTTGGTAAGTCTATCAACTACCACCATGATGACACTCTTTCCTTCGGACTTAGGTAAACCTGTGATAAAATCCATTGAAATCTCCTCCAAACATTGACTTGGAATGGATAAAGGTTGTAGAAGTCCTGGGGTCTTAATTGTTTCCACTTTATTCTGCTGGCAAACCAAACATTCCGCCACAAACTTTTGAATATCAGATTTAAGGCCATCCCAAAAAAATTCTTTCTTCACCATGTGGTAAGTTTTTAAAAATCCTGAGTGTCCTCCTAAAGGAGAAGTGTGCAATTCCAAAAGAATCTTTTGTTTTAGTTGGGAATTCTTACAAAGATATAAGCGATCTTTGTACCATAAGGAATCATTTTCCAACTAAATGTATCAGATGTACTAGGATCTTGCTGCAACTTTTGAATGAGTATCCATACATCTTTGTCCTTCTTCCATTCATCTCTTGCTTCAGTTATCCAATCTGGTTGGATAATAGAAATGGCACAAAGCAATGCTTCCACCTCTTCATTCTTTCTTGAAAGTGCATCTGCAACAACATTTAGCTTCCCTTTTTTGTAGATTATTTCAAATTCATAACCCAACATCTTTGTGACCCATTTTTGCTGCTCTTCTGAAGATAGTCTTTGTTCCAAACAATTTTTAAGACTATCATGATCAGTTTTTACCTTGAAGTGTCTTCCCATTAGGTAAGTTCACAATTTCTTTAGTGCATGCAGTATTGCTAACATTTCCTTCTCATAAATAGGTTTCTGTAAATACTTTCTTTTGATTGGACGACTTTCAAAAGAAATGGGTCTTCCTTCTTGCATTAAAACAACACCAATTCCATTTCCTAAGGCATCACATTCCACAATAAAGGTTTTTGTGAAGCTTGGTGTAGCTAATACCGGTGCTAGGAACATTTCCTCTTTAAGATGTTCAAAGGCCTTAGTTTCTTTAGGAGTCCATGAAAATGCATCTTTCTTCAATAATGTTGTTAAAGGTGCTGCTATTCTCCCATAATTCTTAACAAACTTGCTATAATACTCTGTTAACCCGAGAAATCCTCGCAACTGCTTTATGGTTGTGGGGACTTTCCATTCCTTAATGGCTTTAATTTTGTTAGGGTCTACCTTAACACCCTCGTGAGATAAAATATGACCCATATATTCCACCTCTTGTACTCCAAAGAAACATTTGGATGTTTTTGCATATAATTGTTTCTCCTGCAATATTTTGAGCACCCTGTCAACATGTTTAACATGATCCTTCTAAGATTTGTTGTAGATTAGTATATCATCAAAAATACTAGCACAATTTTTCTAATGAAGGGTTTGAAAATGGAATTCATCAACCCTTAAAATGTAGCAGGTGCATTGGTAAGGCCAAAAGGCATGACCAAAAATTCATAATGACCCTCATGAATTCGAAATTCTATTTTTAGAATATCTTCAGTCTTCATTCTAATTTGATGATATCCCGAACGAAGATCCAACTTGTAAAATAAATTGCTCCATGTAATTCATCCAATAATTCATCAATCATAGGAATGGGAAATTTATCTTTAATGGTGAGCTTATTGAGCTCCCTATAATCCGGACACATGCGCCATGATCCATCCTTCTTGTGTACCAATACTACAGGAGCAAAGAAATAACTATGAATAGGTTGAATTATACCCGCCTCTAACATTTTTGCAATCATACGTTCAATTTCGCTCTTTTGGACATAAGGATATCTATAAGGCCTGATGTTTGGAGGAACACTTCCTAGAATCAAATGAATAGCATGATCATGATCACGAATAGGTGGGAGCCCTTTGGGAGTTTCAAACACCTTGGAATGATTGTCCAAGAATTTTTGGAGATCTGCAGAAATAGATGATTTTGATGTTGGAATTTCTAGTGAGCATAATTGTGCAATTACACCTCGTTGGTCTTTCTTTAGAAGCTTTGTCATGACATTAGAGCTTATTATCTTTTCCGGCTTCCCTACAATACTACGCAATTCGACTTCCTTTCCTTTTGAAAAAAAATTCAAGAAAAGTTCTTGAAAATTAAAAGCTATTATCCCCAAAGATTGTAACCATTGTACTCCTAGTACAACATCAGCACCTCCCATAGGAATGGAAAGCATTGGACTATTCAATACATATTCCCCCATGGTTAGCTTGATATTATGGCATTTTCCAGAGCAATTTATAGTTCCTCCATTTGCAACCATCACTTGACATTCTAGTGCTGGATATAGGAAACAATTCAATTCCTTGGCTATCTTACAATGAATAAAATTATGGGTGCTACCTAAATCAATCAACACTATTACCTTTTTCTTCTTGATATGTCCTTTTATCTTGAGAGTTTGAGGAGTGGTAATTCCTGCCAATGCATTACACGATATGGTCAGACTCATTTCTTCCTCTTCCAGGGCTGGTCCCTGGTGTATATCCTCTTCTTGTTCATTTTCCTCTTCCTCTTCACAATCTATGTAAAATAATTTCTTCTCAGCACACTTATGACCTTTAGTGTATTTTCTATCACAACTGTAGCAAAGCCCTTTTGCTCTTTTTTCTTCCAATTTTTGTGGTGTTAACCTTGTAGGTTGTGGAAATCTAGGAGTAGCAACACTTCCCTCTTTATAGAAGTGAGTGGTAGGCTTCCTTATCGCCATAATTTTACATTCAATTTTTCTTGCCAACCTGAATGTATCCATTAAGATAGGTTCCAAAAGCATGAACTGTAATGATCTTCTCCTTTAAAGTACCTATGAAGAGATCAATTATGTGTTCCTGAAATATCAATTACCCTTATGTTCAATTTTTGGAAGTCCTCAGCAGCCTCTTGCTGCACCTGGTACACACCTTAAAAAGTTTATCAATTGGCTAAAGAAGGTGTTGATTTTTGTATCCTCATAATGTGCTATCATTTCCTCTGTAAAAATTTACCAAGTGACAATTTTTTTACGGGAGAAAATCCATCGATACCATAAAAATGTATTTTGTTCTAAATGTAAAGTTGCAATGCATACCTTTTGTGTGTTTTGCACATTATTGAGATCAAGATATTGTTCCATCTGTAGTATCCATGTTACGGGATCCTTGCCATCAAGCTTCCTCATATCCATCTTTGGAATATGGTGGTTCTTTAATCCAACATTAGATTTTATGAAATCACGATTAACATTTATTTTGTTCTCATCATGATTTTCATCTACTATCTTTTTGCCATTAGGAATCATTTCTTGTATCAACTTTGACAAACCTTCCTTCAAACCTTCCATGTCTTCCTTCAAACCTTCCATTTTTTCTTCCATACCATTCTTCAAACCATCCATCGTAGCTTCCATGCCTTTCTTCAAACCATCCATCTTAGCTTCCATGCTTTTCTTCAAAACATCCATTTCATTTTTTTTTGCTCTTTGAGAGAGTGAATTTTGGTGCACTTGCTCTTGTAATTTTGATAGATCATGTTGCAATTCTTCATCTTCATGAGTCATAGTAGAGTACTCTGAGGGCTTAGTGGGAGTTGAATTCTTTTTAGGAGTCATTTTAGAACCCAATACTGATATCTATGCTCAATAGGCCTTTGGAATCTCTTAAAACTAATTTTTCAAACAAGACTTATGCAATTTGAAAAAAATACACACTTTTTTCTTGATTTTGAGGAGCTCGATATTGAAACTGAATTATCTCTTTGATTTCAGATCTTCAATATCTAAAATTCAGCCCTGGCATAGCCCCCTAAATCTTCTTTCAATTTCCATAGGTCTGACTTGATTTGGATTCTTCAAGACAAAGTTATTTCCAATCTCCCACAATGACCTAATTATGGACTGGTTCAGTAGAGCGAACTTGTACGGCTTGCCATGTGTCACTATTTACTCCTTTGGCTCTGAAATTTATAGACAAGCAACTACAGTCCATGTACTTCCAGTCACTTTTTACATAATTTCAATCCGATTCTCGGAGCAAGAGTTATGAAGCTTTTCCCATGATCACCTCTTTGAGATGAAATTCACGAGCCTGAAAAAGACCTAACTTCCACAGATCATATCTCCAAAAATATTGCGAACCAAGCTCTGAAATTTTGTGACGATGTTCATAGGATTTCAGTTCACGCTCTAAAACATTCAACTTCTGAACCTTCGTGGAAAAAAAATTATAGCACAAATTCCTCGATGACCTTTTTAAGTGAAATTCAGGAGCCTACAAAAAGATCTAACTTCCACAGATCATATCTCCGAAAATATTTTGAACCAAGCTATGAAATTTTGTGATGATGTTCCTCAAGATTTCAGCTTCACACTCTAAAAATTTCATCTTCTGAATCTTTGTAGAATAAAAGTTATAGCAAAAATTCTACGATGACCTGCTTGGAGCAGTGAAACCCTAGAATCCAAAGCTCTGATACCAAATATTGTGAAACCAGCTCCAAAAATAGAAGAAAAGAGATATCAATGCCTTAGAAATAAGCCACTTCAAGGGGGAAACCTCCAATACATTACATGAATGAACAATTCTTGGATGTAACAAATTACGAAACCTCCTTTCTATATATAGGAGTCCAGGGGGCCCAATGTAATCCTAGTGGGGCCACAATGTAATCCTAGCTGACCTAAAAATAATAATTTAAGTGCACAATAATAACAATATGGGGGTTACAGGGGTACAATAATAACAATAAGGGGGTTACAATAACAACAATAAGGGACTATAATAGTAATATAGGGACCTAAAATTCTCCTAAGCATAACTCAATGATTAACGAGGGTGTTGGTTTCATTATTTTTTGTTTGTTTATATGCAAATTTAGAAAAATATGATTTAAAAAACATTGACATTTATTTAAATAAAATATGTCATTTGACCATACAAATATAGCGCAAAAAAATATAACATCTTTGGATTCTCATCTTCTGCCATTTCTTCTTTGAATGCTTGTTTGTTAGAGCTAGTTGTTTCCATGATGTTGTTGCAAATGACTCGACCAATTGCTTCCAGAAACGAAAATCCAAGTGATTAAGTCTGAAACAAATGTACATAGAACCTTTAAAAAAATTTATGCTCTAAATTGATATATTATATATGTGTGTACATGTGCCTATGTGTGTTCTATTTTTATACTACTATGAAAATAATGGTATTCAGTATATAGAATAAAATGTCAAGAAATGAAAACCAAAATGCGTAAATTCCATGTTAACTATGACATAAACAATTACAGTTATGGAAGACAAATTGAACAGATTTATGTTGATGGTTCAAATACTTACGGGAATTTGATATTAGTATTTTTTTTTTCTTGTTTATTATTGTGTGGAACTCCTTTGTTTCTCAATGTTTACAAATCAAAGCATATGTCTAAGATGCACATTTGCAAATGTGACAAGTATTGTGACAAGTGAACAATGAAAATGTAGGACATGAAAATTGGAAAAATGACTCAAGCTGACAACAAAGATATGGTAAGACAAATTGTATGATGATTTTTCCAATAATAATTGAAGACCTGGTCCCTAGATGCGGGTGACAGTAATAGCAGGCATGAAAAAAGTCTCTCCTGCGCTCAACATGATGAAGATCTACAACGCAAGCCTTGATTCGACATGGATCCTCACTCCTGCAATAATTCGCATGAGATGACAGAGACCTAGCATCATGAAGACATGCAAAGACAGCAACATCCCCTCCAGGGCACTTCTCTGCTACAATCTTTTGAATGATCTCCTAGATGGAAATGACGTTCGGCCATAACTCTACGCACATGCCTACTCATGAAAACTGTTACAGCTCACAGTTTCGAGTAAGGAAAAATAATGCTCAGAATCATCACATGTGTCACAGGCCTATAAAAGGGGAGGACCTACAACACATAGCCACTCACGGTCTACTCCTTCTGGTCTTTTTGATTCAGTTCCAGCTCTCCTGCATGCCCAGTCTACTCCTTCTGGTATTTTTTATTTAGTTCCAACTCTCCTGTGTGCCCAGTCTGCTCCTTCTGGTATTTTTGATTCAGTTCCATCTCTCCTGCATGCCCAGTCTACTGTGCAGCCTCCCCCCAGCGTTGCGCTGCGCATAATCCCCTGGGCAGCATACCCCCCTCAATGCGCACCTCACCTCAGATCCACTTGCCTTTCTAGTTTCACCAGCCTGTGTGCTCCCATTATCCTATGCCCCTTGCTACACATCCTCCATCAATGTACCTCCCCATCCAATATCACCTTGTTGCGCACCTCTCATCTTAGGTCAGAGCTGCTTCTCACCTCCTCTCAGACCCCCATCAACCCCATGCTTCATTTGACCATGGCACATATACTGCACCAAAGAACCATCAGAGGAGGCCAGAGAGGTGCACTCCATGGTCGTTACCATAGAGGGCTAGATAATCACTTGGAATTCGGTGAAGTCTCATGCTCGGGCAGTCACGTTAGAGAGGCCCCCTGATTGGAATTGGATCAAGACTTAAGAGATAGCTCAAATTTCAAAGTGTTCAAAAGTGTGCTGAATGTGAGCAACCAGATATATCTCGTCTTCCTGAGTCCGGCGCCGTGAATGGTTCGAAAAACCGACACCATACGAATAAGTTATTGCGTTTTGAAAAGTCCAATAAACTACAAATTTTGACAGTTGACCAGGGTTGACTGGGTATTGGAACAGTCAACAAAAAGTGATATTCTAGGGAATATTCCTATAATATTCCTTGATATATTCCCTTGAAATATTCCTTCCGAGCCAATCATATGTTGACAATTGTCGAATTTCTATTGGGCGTACGGGTTTAAGGGCCAATAAAAAGCTGCCACATGGCCAACCCTGAGGCCGCTACATGACCCTAAAACTGTCTTATAAAATTTTTGGAGGCCGTGGGAATTGACTACGGGACCTTCAACAAGGCATGCACACCATTTACCCCTCGTTCTACACGTTATGACTTAACCTTAAGGGTCTTGGGTTTAATTTATCGTTTTTTGCAATGGTGTATGGGGCTTGGGGACTGCCAGCGGTCCCAACCCGCCAGAAGCCTCGTATGTTTGGTCACATGGAAACATAATGTTAAACATTAAATGTAACCACTCGCAATCAAACCGTTCATCGTAGTCTCTGCCAAATGGTTCCCACGACCTAGTCACATTACAACTATTTTCCACCTCCGCGAAACCTCTGGCAGTCTTCGCAACCACCAAAATTCGTGATATGTCACATGGCCACTTTTTATTGTTACTCCACATGGTTTTATGTAACGGTCAGCTTAACCCACCCTCTTACAGTAGTTTTCAACACAACCCCACCATGGTTGAAGCCTGAAGTTCTGCCCGATGGTTAGAAGACCATGGTTTGGGGATGGCATGTGGCCACCCCAACCACCCACATTTAATTATGCAGTCCAAGTCGGCAGTCAGTTTGGAAGGTGCACCTTAATTGGCAGGATTTCTCTTTTGACTCCAGTTAAGTGGAGTCCTCCACTTTTAGTGGAGTTTTTCTAGGTGTAACCGGGAAAATGAGTAGGAGACTCAATTTTCGACCATTCAGGGTGAATGAAGAGTCATTATTAGCTAATTGGAGCATTCTAGAGCCATTGGTGAGGTTTACAGAGCTAGATGAGGACTTTTGAGCGTGATTTTTCTTCAGAGAAGTTCCAAGGGCCACTAGGGCCAACAGGAGCCAGTAGGAGAATGAGGCCTAACCATGGCAGCCAGAGGCCATTCTCAGCAAAAAAATAGTCTATTCTGACTATCTTGAACCTTCTGAATCCAATGGAAGGATTTTTAGAAGAATTTGGAGAATTATGAAGGTCGAGATGCTACAGGGAAGTTTCATGAGATCTCAGAGCCACAAGATGCCACCAGGTGTTGGAGGCATAGCCAGAGTAGCCAGAGGCCATTTTGAGCAAGTGAATAGTTATTTATAACTATATTGGACATTATGAATCCAATGGAAGGATTTTAAGATCCATTGGGAGAATTCTAGAGCCAAAGAAGCCACAGGAATTTTCAGGGAGCCCAGTGCCACCAGGTGTTGGAGGCATAGATTGGGGAGCCAGAGTTCATTCAAAGCAAATGAACAACCTATTTTTTATTATTGATATGTGCTGGAGATAGTAGAAAAATTTTCAGGGACAAAAAAGTACTACTAATATATTTTGTGCCATAGAGAATCTCATGGAAGCTTAAGGACACCGAAAGAAGAGGTCAAGCCCAAGGGAGCCTAGGTCCATTTCCAGAGATTTAGAAATCAATTCAAGGGTATGATGGTATTATAAACCCATTGGTACTGTTCAAAAAACCATTGGAGTTGAATAGCAACTTGTAAAATAAATTTTCCATCTTAATCCCAAAGAGCCAAGTCAATTAAGGAAGGTTCAAGGAGACATAGCCCAAGACATGCAGGTGAAATCCTTTATTATGTTTGTTATTATGTGTCGATGATTAATTTTCTGAAATTTATGGTTGTTTTACATGCTTTTAATCAGCATAAACAAATTTTTAATTCCTCACACATAAAGCATTAAAACAGTTAAAACAGTTACACCTGATTCAAGTATGCAATTCCGCACATGCATGTATAAGAAATATCTTAATTTGTTTTAATTGAATGGGAGGTGCTCGCATAGCATAACAATTCAGCCAACCATTTCAAATCACGTTGGTATCAGAGCACTAGGTTTCGTGCTTGACAGAGCACAAGGTTGCTTGCTTGCTTGTTTGACTTGAAGGGTGTTTAACAGTGCAAAGAATTTAACTGTCTGCAAAATGACTGATGCTTACAAGTTTTAGTTTTCTAGAGGTGAAGGGGAGCTACTGATAGCTAATACCAGAAGAGGACAAGAAGGAAGAAGGATTAAAACATTCCCCTTACCCAAAGGAACTCAAGTCAACCCTTGAAGCACAAGAGGGATTGTTTGCAAAAAGAGGTTGCTTGAAGAAGAGATACAAGCTACAGAGAAGAGCCTGAATCTACAGCCAAATTTTTAAGAATATTTGGAAATTGTTTTTGAAGCTTTGTGAATTGTTGTTGAAGTTCTTTAATTCATTTACATAATGATGACAACTTCATCAAGTGAAGTTTCTAAATCCTCCTCCTTTGCAAGACTCTTTGACAAAGAGATGAAGTGATACTTCTACATCCTGAAGGATATGATGCAAAGTATGTATGAATATGTAATGGAAAGCACTATAATTCATGAGAAATTGGCTACCATGAAGCAAGAGAAAGAAGGACTTCTTCAAAGAATGCATGAGATGGAGATGCAACTCCATCAGGACCAAGAGGGCTTAACAAAACACATGCTTGAATCTGAGGTAAATCACTCAAATTTGTCTTCAATTTCCTCTTATATAGTTGTGTAGGTTCATTTGAAAAACACACTAGAGGTAAAGGGTCCAAAATGATGTTAAAAATGGGCTATGAAGGAAAGGTTCTAGGAAAACATGCACAAGGCATGATTGAGCCTATTATGGTTGAGGAATGGCCTAAGAAGTTTGGGCTAGGCTATGTTCAATCTTATGGTGAAAAATATATAGCTATGAAGGCACTTGAGACAGTTTCAAGAAGGAAATTTGTTGCAAGTTCAAACCCACAAACATGTCAAGTTTGTATTCAAGATGAATGCCATTGTTTGAAACTCATGTTGCAGCAAGATGCTTGTAGACATGTAGCTTACGGCGAGCAAGAGATTTGTGATAGCTATCAATACATGAACATTGATGTTGGTCTTAAAAAGAGAGTTGGAACCTCTTCAAGTTCATCTCCTCAAGAAGGTGAAAAATATGGACATGCAAAGAAAAATTCGAGGGATAATTCTTCCCATAATCAAGTTGTTTATGATTATGTTAAGCATGAAAAATATGCATGCATGAATGGGAGAAAGAGTTGTTGTTCCTATTGTGGTAACCATGAAGTTTCAAGATGTTGGAAGAGAATGAAGGCATACAGGAAAGAGTCAAATCGAAGGCGACTTGAGCAAAAGATGCAAAATATTTGCACACATTGCCAGAAAAAGGGACATCTTATTGCCCAATGTTGGACACTGCATCCAACCAATCATCCCAAGCATTTGAAGCATGAGAATAAAAATACTGGTGAGAATGGAACCAAATATTACATCATCAATGTGAGTCCATATGATTCACAAGAAGAATATATTCAGCAGGAAAAATTGCCATGGAAGTGGCTTGGTAAGAAGTGGTTTGATTTCTTGACCTAGTAAGACATACATTCCTTTGTACATATGAAAATGAATTCAGTTGTTAATGTTGAAAAATTACGTTTGTATGAGCCACCTTTGATCGATAATCAAGGAAGTGATGTTCAACTACCTTCTATTGAATATATCTCGCCTGAATTTCTAGGTGAGCTCAAAGAAGATACAATTCTTGACAGGAGGACAAGAGCATCCAAGAGGGGAAGTGTTGACTACCTTCAAGTTGGGCTCTATGGCACTAAGCCAAGCAAGGAAAAGTGGATGGAGGTTGGAAAGGTGAGGGAATTGTATTCTCATCTACTAAAAATATAATCAAGTCTTTTGGGGTCCAAAATATTTCCAATGGGGAGGAGTGATTAGAATTGGATCAAGACTTAAGGGATAGCTCAAATTTGAAAGTGTTCAAAAGTGTGTCGAACCTGAGTGACCAGATAGATCTCATCTTTCTAATTTCGGTGCCGTGAACAGTTCGAAAAAACCGACACCGTATGAAGAATCTATCACGTTTTGAAAAGTCCGGTAAACTACAAATTTTGATAGTTGACCAGGGTTGACGAGGCATTGGAACAGTCAACAAAAAGGAATATTCCAGGGAATATTCCTAGAATATTCCTCAAAATATTCCCCCCAAAATATTCCTTCCGGGCCAATCGAATGTTGACAATTGTCGAATTTCTATTGGGAATACAAGTTCAAGGGCCAATGAAAAGCTACCACATGGCCAGCCCTAAGGCCGCCACGTGGCCCCTAAAACTGTTTTATAAAATTTTGGGAGGTCGCACGAATCGACCGTGCGACCTCCGATAAGGCACGCACACCATTTACCGCTCACTCTACATGTTATGACTTAACCTTAAGGGTCACAAGTTTAATTTATAGTCTGTTGTAATGGTGTATGGGGGTTGGGGACCGCCGGCGGTCCCAGCCTGCCAGCGGTCCCAACCTGCTAGCAGTCCCATATGTTTGTTCACATGGAAACGTAACCACCCACAATCAAACGGTTCATCGTAGTCTCTGGTAAATTGTTCCCATGACCTGGTCACATTGAAACCGTTTTCAACCTCCGTGAAACCTCCGGCAGTCTCTGCAACTGCCAACAGTCATGGTATGTCAAATGGCCATGTTTGGTTGTTACTCTGCGTGGTTTTATGTAACGGTCAGCTTAACCTGCCCTCTTACTAGAGTTTTCAATGCAACTCGACCATAGTTGAAGCCTGGAGTTCCGCTCGATAGTTAGACAACCGTGGTTTGGGGATGGCATGTGGCCACCCCAACCACCCACGTTTAATGTTTCAATCAAAATTGATGTTCAGTTTGGTGGGCGGGCCTTAATTTGTGGGATTGCTATTTTGACTCCAGTTAAGTGGATTCCTCCACTTTTAGTGGAGTTTTTCTAGGTGTAACTGGGCAAATGAGTAGAAGACTCAATTTTTGACCATTCAAGGTGAATGAAGAGTCATTCTTAGCTAATTTGAGAATTCTAGAGCCATTGGTGAGGTTTGCAGAGCTAGATGAGTACTTCTAAGCGTGATTTTCTTTAGAGAATTTCCAAGGGCCACTAGAGTCAACAGGAGCCAGTAGGAGAATGAGGCCTAGCCAGGGCAGCCAGAGGCCATTCTCAGCAAAATGATAGTCTATTATGACTATATTGAACCTTATGAATCCAATGGAAGGATTTTTAGAAACATTTGGAGACTTCTGAATGTCGAGATGCCACAGGGAATTTTCATGAGAGCCCAGAGCCACAAGGTGCCACCAGGTGTTGGAGGCATATCCAGAGCAGCCATAGGCCATTTTGAGAAAGTGAATAGTCATTTTTGACTATCTTGGACATTCTGAATCCAATGGAAGGATTTTCAAAGCCATTGGGAGACTTATAGAGCTGAAGAAGTCATAGGGAAGTTTCAGGAAGCCTAGTGCCACTAGGTGTTGGAGGCATAGATTGGGGGGCCAGAGATCATTCGGAGAAAATTAACAGCCTATTTTGGATGAATTATATGTGATGGAGATAGTAGAAAATTTTTCAGGGACAGAAAAGGACTTCTAAGAGAGTTTGTGCCACAGAGAATCTCAGGGAAGCTTAAGGACACTGACAGAAGAGGTCAAGCCCAAGGGAGCCTAGGTCCATTTCCAAAGAGTTAGCAGTCAATTCAGGGGTATGATGGTATTCTAAACCCATTGGTACTGTTCAAACAAACATTTGATTTGAGTAGCAACTTGTAACATAAATTTCCATATTAATCCCAAAGAGCCAAGTCAATTGAAGAAGGCTCAAGGAGACATAGCCCAAGACATGTGAGTTAACTCCTTTATTATGTTTGTTGTTATGTGTTGATGATTATTTTTCTGCAATTTATGGTTGTTTTACATGATTTTAATTAGCATAAACAAATGTTTAATTCCACACACATAAAGGATTAAAATAGTTAAAATGCATACACCTGATTCAAGTATGCAATTTCACACATGCATGTATAAGAAAGATCTTAATTTGTTTTAATTGAGTGGGAGGTGCTTGCATAGCATAAAAATTTAGCCACCCATTTTAGATCACCCCTAGAGCCCAGAACTTGATCAGGAGGAGGAGGCCCCCACTCATGTAATGCAAAGAAGCAGAAGTGGACCAAAGAAATCCACCATTGCACACCAGGAGCACCCCTTTCCCGGCAAGACTGAGACTCTTCCAGCACAGAAGGATGAAGGGGATGACACAGACGTATTTATAATGGACTCATAAGGCACCTGGATGTGAGTCCCATATGTTGAGTACCCATTTTCTCCCATCCTCTGCACACCTGCTACTAGGCCTCCGCGTCAACCTACTTCCGAAGAGGAAGTCATTGTGTAGGAGTTTGCTTGTCCCATCGTGGAGGAACATCCTAATAGCAATGATGATGTAGAAGACTCATGATTGTGCAACAGCTCAGCTTTTCTTAGTTTTTTTTCATGCTTGTTATTATCACATAATCTCTATTTTCACTGGTGCTATGGCACACTTTGTAATTTTTTGTTTGATTTTTTTCTCGGACTGGTTTCCTCCAAGGAGGAAACCCCATACTTGTGCAACAAAGGTTGGGATTGGTTAAGTGCAACTTACCAACTTAGCCTGTAGCATATGTACTATTTTATTTTTGGATTAATATATTTTAGCCTCAATTACCCAAAAAAAATAAAAATTGAAGACCTGGAAAGAAACAATACTGACTCAAAGGTTTGTCCAAAAGTGGTCTAACATTGAGCTATATTCAGTTGTTGTTTTTTTGTATGAAAATTGAAGCCATTACTTGCATAAATGAAAGTAGTTTTATTTGTTGATTTCTCTTTTGCAACATGTCCAAATTGAAATCACCAACAAGCACAATTGGGTAGTTGTTGCACGTGTGATCTAAAATGAACTTGATTAAATTAATTATTTCTTCAAAGCTTGTATTTGGTGCAATGTATACATTTTAAAGTGTATTGGTTTTTTTTATCAACATATTTTGCAATTTTCGATTGAATTTGGCTTCTTGTATAAGTGAAATGATTTTAAACTACAATATTTTTTGCAGTATGTGAGAATTCCATGTAAATGGTATAAAGGTATGTAGTGATATTTGTTTGACAAAAATGGATTTGATGGAGGCAATTTTGTTTTTGTTTCCTGGAAACAAATAATGTCAGCACTCATTACATCGTAGTCAACAATGATATCCTCAAAATGAAAGGAGAAACTACGTGTGTTCAGTGAACATATTGTCACATCATTATTTGTTTTACTTTGATATGTGCTATATTCAAGCTGATAAGAGGCATTTTGTCTCTCTATTTAGCTCAACAATGACTTTTTCATTGAGGGAAAAGTTTGCTATGTTCCAATTTTTTTAGCAAATACAAGGATTTAATATCTTTGACATGAGGAAATGTAGTATAGACGAGTCCATTTTTCCTAACTCATTTTGGGTCAAAACCCATTTTTTCCATTGTCATCCCTTGTGATCGATGTATAGTTTGTGCACATATCAGTTGAACAGGAAATCGTTCTCTTGTAAACTAATTTTGTTGTTTCATTTTTTATTCCTACAAACTCTAGTAATAGGTGTCCATGTAGACATTATTCCATCTTTGAAAAAATATGCCTTTTTTTCGTTGAATAGTTCCAATAGCTGGATCAACAAATTTAATCCAAATTGAGCCATTTTCAAATGCGTGGATGCTCTAAAAATTCCTTTGACACCATTGACCAAGTCATCCTAAATATCATGATTTCCGCTAATTAGTTCAATAAGCATATCTTCTTTTAGCACAATGGTAGATGAAACTGCATTTTGATGTTTTTATTGTGATTTGTATTTGTTGATTTAATTTTTTGATCATATGTGTTTAATATGATTGATGAGAGACAACATTCTTTCATTATGTTCATGCACATTCTTTTTTGAATATAAGAGGTATGGAAAGTTGGATCATTTGGTGCACATATATAACAATGTTTTTTCAACAATGCAAGATCATCGTCAGTATGTGAACATGTCCTAATTATGTTTAATATGGATAAAAATTCGTTATTGTCTTGTTGCATTACTTGCTTTAGTTCATAAGTTTTCACATTATCTTTCTTGAAGTTGTAAGGAACAGTAGTTCCTTTAAGACACGGTTTTTCAAATATCCAACAATCACGTACAGGTTGTGCTTGACATAGGTCACCACATAATATTATGTCAAGGTTCCCAAACAGGGAAGATGGTGTGTGCATGATTTCACAAATTCGCTTGTCAATGTTATATAGCAATCGAGAGTCAATTAATGAAGCCACATCTATCAACAAGAATTTAAGTTGTTTATATTATTTTCTCAATATATGAAGCGTGTTAGAAGCCAATGGCACCATGTGACATGGTGAAAGTGGAAAATTCAAAGTTGAATGGACTATGATACCATGTGAAATATATGCACCTTTTCCAGTAAATGCAAGTATTAGAACCTTTTTTTTCAAGCGGTCACTTTGTAAGTATTTTCAATAAATATGCACTAGTTCATAGTAAAGTGCTTTTATAGTGAATTTATTTCACATACCTGCACCTCCAGTGATGAACAAATAGAAGCGCTAACTTGGATTGTTTTTTTTCCATAGAACTAATTTTTTTATTATTGATTGTTGCTCTTGATTTAATTGTCTCATAATTTCATGATATGTCAAACTGTCCAAAAAAAAGGGATTCTTAATGAATTAGTTATTTTTTGTATATTTAGTTTGAGTGTTTTTTAATTTCATTTCCTCCTGCAAGTCTTGTTGAATGTCATATTTTTCATTAGAACAAGTCCTATTGTCAATTTATAATACCAAGTGAAGCATAAATATTTCATCATCTTGGGATGCAATTGTAGTAGAATAAGTTTCAATCTCACCCCATGGTGTGATTAAATAAGATATATTTTTTTTTCAGTGACATCAACAATGTGTTTATGCGAAAAGTATGCTTCAGCCCATGTCTCCTCATTTTTCTTTAATGTGTATTCAAACTCTTTGTATGGGATGTAGAGCATCATTCTATCTTTATAATGGTTTTCTGGGTCCATGTGTTCATTGTATCGAATGAATCTTATGACACATGGGCGTTTTATTTTTTTGTTGATGTTTTTGTGATTGATTAAGAGGAAACATATTTTACCAAGAAAACTTGCTCAAACGTAGTGGGTTGTGAAACATATTTATCAATGGTTGCCATGCAAACAATATTTTCAAAGTTATCAATTTCTTGTTCTAAAAAGATAGATCTTTTTAGAACATATGTTTGTTTTTTAGTTGGAGCAGTGTTAATGAAAATTATTTTTATAGAAGTTGAATACAAAGGCAATAACAGAGCAATGTGGACTGCTTGTTGACTTGACATGTGTTGCATGTTTATAAATGTGTTTCCAAGTTTGTGAATAGTTTCAATTCTTTTGTCTCCACAAGATAATGCAATTTTCTCGAATTTTTTTTAATGTAGTTTTTATGAAGTGATTCGTTTTTGTCATATAAGAGCTGCAATATGTTGTTGTAGCATAGACATATAAAATAAATTGAGCACATGTGTTTTCTTCCCACAATGAAGGGATTCTTTTTTGTAAATCCATTTATCCACACATCGCAAGGATTTCTTTTGAGTAGTATAATTGGCTGAGTAATACAAAATCATAGGAGCATGATGTATTCTTGTTTTTTAATTCCAAGATTGACTAAAAACATGTCAAATGTTATGTTTTTTGAATAGGATTTGTTCTGTAGAAGAAATGAAATTTTCTTTTGCATTGTTTGGATATCATTGTTTTCATTTCACAAAGGGTGTAAGATAAAAGTTTCATCAATTTTCGGAATAGGGAAACCAAATCTACAAGCAAAATTTTTATGTTTTTTGCAAGTTTTTGTGTGGTGATGAGTTTGAAATCTAATCATTTGATTCGAAAAATATTTTTCAATCACAAGTAAAATATTAATCAACGAAACCTATGACATCGACATCAAGGGAATGTTGATATATTGGTGCATATTGAATCCAAATTAATCCATGGTCATGATTTGTTCCTCTACTTTGGAACTCTGTGATAAAAAAAATAATATTGCACTTGACCAAATAATTCATTGTTTTTTGTTATCAAGGAATGTAGTGATGAGATTCTGTAATATCCCAAAAGGGAAAACTTAGCAATGCATGCACTGAAAACGTTGTTTTTAGGAAACTATGTGAAAATAAATGAGAATCATCTCATAAAATGTGTTAAGCAACACATAGATATTAATTACATGTACAACAGAAAGAAATTTGATCCATTACATCAGCCAAAAGTGGGGAAAAGCAACAATTTATGCCCTAAAAGTGTTATATTCAGAAAATTGCATTATATTAGGGGAAAATAACATTGGGATCCCTTAGCATATGTAATTTGGGACTCACACCCAAAAAATATTCCAAAACAAATCACTTTTTCATATTTAAACAGATCTCCCGGTCCCGGTATGGCTTAAAAGGCTGAAATCCCATGACTTGACTAAACAGAAAGTTTATGAAGCATGCACAATGTCATTTTAAGAGGGTTTCTGATACAATATCCTGAAAATATCATATAAGGAGTTTTATCAGAAAGATCACCCGGCAAGGGTTTCATGAAGGCACAAGTACAAGATGCATAGATATGTAGATCTAGATCTGAAATAACGCAATATGCTAAAGCTTTGCATACATATAGCTGAATAATACAAGAATTGAAGGAGGATCCTTCTTACAAGTCTTTCCAGGAGAAGGGTTGGCCCTTTCTCTGAGAAAGCAACTCAAGATTGAGGGGATGGACCCTCACACTGCAACTCTGCAAGAAAGGATGTAGTTCCTACAAGGGACTATGCTGTAGATGATGGAAATACTTTGTCCAAGTGCCAAGATATGGAAATATGCTCCAAGATCCTCCTTACTGATCTCCCAAAGGAATGGAGACTCCCTCCTTTGAAAAATGAGTGCAGGAAGTGGTGTTGTGAACCCTCACTGCAACACCTTGCAACACAAAGTTATGATGTTGCAAAAATAATGTCGTAGCTGAAGGAGGATGCTTAGCCTCAAGCCTAGATGTGAGAAAAATCAGTACAGTCTCCTTCAAGAGTCATTTCAAGAAACGAGAAGGATTCCTAAATAGGAAATCCTTGTGCTAAGCAACATAGCAACTCTGATAAACAGAAAGAGGATACAGAAAAGTCTAAGCAAACAAATCAAATATCATTCCAAAGATGTCTTGCTATGGCTGCCTTGCCCTCCTTTTATACATGTGTGAGCCTTCTTTCCTTGGGCCCCACTCAATTAGGGTTTCCTCCACCAAGGAATCTTCCTCCCACTATCTCTGTGCTGTCTCACAAGATGCTCTCCACCTCCTATCCCAGCGCTGTTGACTTGGTCAAACTTGACCTTGTCCACATGCAAAAAATCCCTGTTCACACATGAAGGTGTGAAATCCAGCCTTTATGTTGATCCCCTTTCACATTATGAGCGATTTTATTTAGATTTTTATTATGCAAGGGCCTTCTTACCCATTTATTCATCTCCTAAGTGATATCAGCAAAATTTAATATTCCAATTTGCTGCATGCAAATTTTGGAATATTACAGTCCTCCCCTCAAAAATGTTGCTTGTCCTCAAGCAACTGCAAGGATAGAACTGAAGAGTCTCCCTTCCTCCTACTATAGCATCCACATATGATGTACTCCTCCAAGGAATGAGATGTTGTCTCATCAATGAATCTCCAAATTGCCCCTCCCAAGCATGCAAGCTAGCCAAAGGGCTATCATCATGAATAAGTAAAGTACTCAAGGAGGCAATAAGATATTGTCTAGAGTTCCTCTCAAGGCATGGAGTCTGAAATGTATTGGGAAACATCCTTCCCATGTGGGTCCTCCATCCCCAAGCAATCATCCATACAAAATGAGTCACCTCCCAACATGGCAACTCCTGAAAATGCTCCTCCACCTTGAGCTCAGGTAATGTAGGTGGGCTGAAAATATGAACATGGTAGACATAGGATCCTACCCCACACTGTCCTCCTCTCCACTTATGATAAGTGTAGAGCATATGTTGATCTTAGGCTGCAAAACAATTTTCCTCAAGTGGCAAGATGAAGACTAGATCTCCAAAGATCTCCTCTCCAACGTTGTGAATCAAGCTGGCCCAAATCATCCCATATGTGATGGATATGAAATCATCACCATATGGCATCCCATCAATCACATGGCCCACCTCAAAAAGAAACAAGTGTTTGGCTATGGTGGCCATATCTCCTCTCATGCTTCCATTATAACATGCAATGCAAAAAGTGTGGGAATCCTCTTCCCCAAAGGACACATCAAACCCATGTGTCTCTCTCCCAATCATACTTCCAATACAAATAAGATCAACATCAGAAAATAAATCATGATCAACATCAATATGAGGAAAATGTGGAAGTTTTCATGTGGTGCAAGAAGGTACCAACAGTTTTCCCAATAGTGACAATGTAGTTTTCCAAACTGCTGCTTTAGAAAATTACATGGAAAGTTGTTTTTTGTTACATGGATAATTATGTATGTCATGAAATCTACTGATAAATAGAAAATGGCTGGGTACATCAACTGAACATACATGAAAGAAAACACTTGCCCAAGGCCATATAAAATATGGCAGTCTCCATCATACAATTTGGCCCAATGTTGACCATGGATCTCAATGAAAAGCTTGCCCTCTTGTGGAGCAATACACTGAATAGGAATGGTAAGAATATGAAAATACTGTGTTAGACAATCAATGGATGCAAAAAAAATATTCTTACCATGTGTTGAGAGTAAGATGATGCATATGTATATGAATAATTCCTCCATAGTGGTATGACACACTCCCATGAAGAGGAATGAACCATATGTTGCATGAAGATCACCCTTATTACACTTGGAAATCCAAGTTAAGAAGATCATATCTCTGTAATAGATGTTTCCATCCACTAGTCCATCAATCTCACTTCCTCCTTGCTCACTAAGTGCATCAATGGTGAAGTGATCCTGGGGACACTCCATCAATAACCCCAATCTCCCAAGTGACAGCATTGTTGGCATATTCAAATAGGCTCCTACCAACTCATAGCTCCATTCTTTGACATGCTCCTTGTCCAAGACATCTCTCATAATGCTGCTACACATAATAATTTCCTCCCAAAGTGGAAGTAACTCTTGAACATCTAAGGCCAAGGAGTAGCCCCTTTGCACCATGATAGTGCCATCTCCTACTCCTACAACATCATGCAAAGTGTGAGAGCAAATTTGCCCTTGCTCTCCCAAGAACAACCAAAGCAACAAAATTTTTTGCTGCCTCCTCATGCCTCCATCATACAAATCTTGTAGTGAAAAAATGGTGATTGATATGAAGAATGTCATATCAACACAATGTTTCCATACTCCTTGCTGCCCAATGATGCAAGTATCCTGCCACATACCCTTAGAAAGAGGATGATGGCCAAACTCTTTCAAGAGTAGCCAACGCAACCAAGCCTCCTGTTCATCAGTATCATAGATTTTCATGTAGCTTTCCAGCTTCTTGCTCATCATCCACACCCATCCATCCACATGTAGGTGCCTCCCATCATGTTCTTCCTTAGCACTCTCCCAAGGAAGACTACCATCCTCCCAAATCAAATTTCTCCTCTTGCATTTCATGGGATGTTGAAATGCAAATCCTTGGAGATCTTCTAGAGAAGACCTCTCATAAATGTCCCCCTTGAATCCACAAAGATCCAAGTGTGATGAGGTAAAAACCTCCTCAAACTATTGAATAAATTTGCACTCCATGATGTGTTTAAGTGCACCTCCAATGAGATCTCTCCATGAGACCCTCTCTTCATCAATGGCCTTCCAAAACCAATAAGGTTTTTGATCTGCTGCATGTATAAGTTTATCTTTGAGCTAGGGAGTGCTCATTGATAAAGTGGCATCTAGAAAGGAGAAAGTGTTTCTCACTTCAAGATGTCTACCATCTATCTCTTCTTCCTCCATTGCTTCATGAATGACGCTGCCATTTGAATTCTCCCATAAGGAATGGGTCCTCTTTCCTTCATCACTGCTCTTGTACAGCGCAGTGCAAATATGTTGCTCTAAATCAGCAGTATAAAATGATGTAGATACCTCCATAATATTTGCTAAAATGAAAAGAGATGGAAACTTAAGCATGCCTTGGTGAAATTTGGAAGCTTCTTGCAAGGCTGCAAGAGTTTCTTCCTCATATGTGTAGGCTTCCCAAACTGCTGAAGATGAAGGCTACTCCTCCATGGTTACAACAGCACTGGTACATGCCTCTTCAACTGGTGGTGAGGACTTCTCCTCCCTTTTGCCAAATTTCCTGATCAACCTTTGAAAGAACTCAATAAGAGTTGATACTCTTGCATGGCTCAAATGGTTGAACCACCAAGTATTTGCTTCACCTTCAAGGTGCAGCGCTACAATTTCTATAGCCTCTCTCTCTTCTACTGGATGTAGTAGGAAGAAATCCTCTAGATTAATCACCCAAGCCTTTGCTGCACATGTGAGTGATCCATCAAAAGTGGACAATAGGAATCTATTGCCTCTCATCATCCCATAGCTGGAGGGTCTTCTTTCTTCCTCCAGCTGAATAAACTGTGGTAAAGCTAGAGTATTTTTGAAGGCTCTGGGTTTAGCTTTGTATTCAGCAAGGTATTCACCTAGAATTTCAGATTCCAATTGTTCTTCATACCTCATGCCTTCTCCTCTTTGAGAATAAGAATTGCATGGCTCTTCCTCTTCTTTGCATTTATTCTTCTTTATCTGCTTAACCTCCTTGGAGAGGTTCTTTCTGGATCTAAAAAGTGATGATACAAAGCTCATTCTCTCCATCATTCTTATCTACTTCTTTTCTTTGTCTTCGTATAGCATAATGGTTGAAACTCACAGGCTGAGCCAAGACAATGCTTTGATACCACTGTAATATCCTAAAAGGGAAAACTTTGCAAGGCATGCACTGAAAACATTGTTTTCAGGAAAATATGTGAAAATAGTGAGAATAATATTATAAAATTTGTTAAGAAACACATATCCATCAATTACATGTACAGCAGCAAGAAAAATTATCCATTACATCAGCCAAAAGTGGGGAAAAGTAGCAATTTATGCCCTAAAAGCGTTATATTCAGAAAATTGCGTTATATTAGGGGAAAATAACATTGGGATCCCTTAGCATATGTAATTTGAAACTCACACCCAGAAAATATTCCAAAACAAATCACTTTTTGCATATTTAAACAGATCTCTCGGTCCCAGTATGGCCTAAAAGGTTGAAATCCCATGACTTGACTAAACAAAAAGTTTCTGAAGCATGCATAGCATCATTTTAAGAGGGTTTCTGATACAATATGCTGAAAATATCAGATCAGGAGTTTTATTTCTCAAAACATGAAGAAAAATGGAGATCTAGCTCCTTTTACACATCAGAAAGATCACCCGGCAAGGGTTTCATGAAGGCACAAGTACAAGATGCATAGATCTGCAAATTTGGATCTGAAATAATGCAGTCTGCTAAAGCTTGCATGCATACAGCTGAATAATACAATAATTGAAGGAGGATCCTTCTTACAAGTCTTTCCAGGAGAAGGATTGGCCCTTTCTCTGAGAAAACAACTCAAGATTGAGGGGATGGACCCTCACACTGCAACTCTGCAAGAAAGGATGCAGTTCCTGCAAGGGAATGCACTGAAAATGATGGAAGTCCTTTGGCCAAGTGCCAAGATATGGAAATATGCTTTAAGATCTTCCTTACTGATCTCCCAAAGGAATGGAGACTCCCTCCTTTGAAAAATGAGTGCAGGAAGTGGTGTTGTGAACCCTCACTACAACACCCTGCAACACAATGTTATACTACTACAGAAATAACATTGTAGCTGAAGGAGGATGCTTGGCCTCAAGCCTGGATGTGAGGAAAATCATTACAATCTCCTTTAAGAGGCCTCTCAAGAAAGGAGAAGGATTCCTAAACGGGAAATCCTTGTGCTAAGCAGCACAGCAACTCTGCTAAACAGTAAGAGGATGTAGAAAAGTCTAAGCAAACAAATCAAATATCATTCCAAAGATGTCTTGCTATGGCTGCCTTGCCCTCCTTTTATACATGTGTGAGCCTTCTTTCCTTGGGCCCCACTCAATTAGGGTTTCCTCCACCAAGGAATCTTCCTCCCACTATCTCTGCGTTGTCTCACAGGATGCTCTCCACCTCTTATCCCAACGCTGTTGACTTGGTCAAACTTGACCTTGTCCACATGAAAAAATTCCCTGTTCACACATGAAGGTGTGAAATCCAGCCTTTATGTTGATCCCCTTTCACATTATGAGGGATTTTATTTAGATTTTTATTATGCATGGGCCTTCTTACCCATTTATTCATCTCCTAAGTGAAATCAGCAAAATTTAATATTCCAATTTGTTGCATGCAAATTTCAGAATATTACAGATTATATGCCTATAATATTAACTACATATGAATCGTTTATGTTTCATCAATTTGTCAATGCATTCATCATCAAAGTTGTTTCTATGATTTGTTATAGAATCGGTTCTTTGTATTTTTAGTTCATTTTTTATTGGGTCCCAAATATGCTCAACACTAGTGAATGTGAAAAAGAAAGTGGGTGGGCTAAGTTTTTGTATCATTGCAAAGATATATCTTCGTAAATTTTCAAAATAGTCAAGGGATTTGCGAATGGTTATTGAACATTGATATGAAATTGGCGATTTTAATAATTTTTGAATATTGATTTTATTTTTGACATCTTTAGCAACTAGTTTTTGTCATTTTAGTTCTCCTTTGCGAATAGAAATCTAGGCTAAGTTAGAAACCTCGTTTATCAAAATGTGGATTGATTTAAAAAATATGTGTTTAAAAGTCACCAGACATGTGCATCATTTCCCATTGTGCAATATTTTGATAAGAAAAATGATTGATAACATCATTAGGGTCCCCAAAAGGGGTGTCATTTCAACATACCAAATGGAGGTGGTGAGTGCAGGAGGCTTCGACCAGCAGCCACGTGCCAGTAATGAGAATTGACTACTCTCACATGAACGGGGTAATGATTATTTAGACAGTGCATCAACGTAGTAGTTTCAAGGGATTATCAAGGTTGATAAGAGTTTAGTGTGCATTCCGCAGTGTTTGGGCGATGGTGGGTTTGAGGCGAGAGATACCACCCTTTTCCATGACGTCTTCTCTCAAACCATGGCTTAAGCCTCATGCGCGGGGTGTGAGTAGGCAGGGTAGGAAGATAATAAACTGGGTTTGGTGTTGCGCTTGACCGTGGGATCCTAGAAATTCAGCACTGGTTGCAACTGGTACTACGTATGGAGTTTAATTTGTTCTGTTGGTGCAAAGAAGGAAACCCAATTAGGCATGCATTATGGATAGTGAGTGGGCCTGCGAGGTGGTGTTGCTCCTAGTGTTCACAGATGAGGCAGGGGATTGGTGTTTCCATGGGCTTAAGGGTCATGACTCCCTAGTGCACGCTCTCGATCTGGGCTTTGTCTGGAGTGAGAAGGGGAGTGGTCCTAACGCCCAGGATTGTTTGGAATTCTTGCTAGTTTTGTGGTGTTGAAGGCTGTGATAGAGGCATCGGTATCCACACCGGCCAAGCCAATTGTGGTAGGGAATTTTGTTTCAGAGATGGACCTTGCAACCTAGTGGTAGAAAGGGGTGGGAATATTGGTTATATGCCATGACAAAGAGGAAGATCCTATAGAGGAGGCTTCGGGTGTGACATGGAGGAAAGAAGGTCGAACGGGGATCAAAGCTCTAACTCAAAGCCTATTGAGAACTATAAGCACTCAGTGGCAATGATGGTAGTCTCTCTAGCTCACTCTCTGGGCCAAGTGGAAGCCTCGATCACCTTGGACGTGCTTTTATCCCAACTCCAACACATTCAACTCAGCTTGGACAACATGTGGGAGCAGAGGTATGAAGAAAGAAATGAATTGATTGCCTACATAAATGACATTCAACATTTGTATAATGAAACTCTGGATGCTCTGGAGAGTCTTTGACGTTAGCTGAGGTGCTCCTAGACCACCTCCAAGCACTAGAAATCTAGGTTGAACATATTGATTATCATGTCCACAACCATGCAGGTTTCTTCGTTGTGCCACCAGTAGTTCCTCCTAATCCTCCTCCATGATTATTTGTGTTGAATTTGTTTTTTCCCATTTTTGTGTCTAAAATAACCATAGGCACTGGTTGCCTTGGTTTGCATCCAATATTATTGTATGTAAGGTCTTTGGCCTGCCTTATTTTGAAGCTTGGTATGCTCAGATGTAATAAAACTATGTTGTTTTGTGATGTAAATTTTGAATTGATAATATAAAATCATTTTTACTGAAGAAAAAAAATCATTAGGGCAACTTGATCCAAAGACCAATGTCGGAAATTTCAGTTCTTCGGAGAATTTGGCTTGAAAAATTCCTAGGGGATGAAACCCTTCAGAAGGTGCAATCTGTATTATTCTTGTGTCAGTATCATGGATGAGTTGGGCCTCTAAATAACCATGTACAAGTGTTTCATTTTTTGGATCTAGATCACTATCTACATTTTGTGAGTCTAGTTTCTTCATTTTAAGACAATCATTTTGATGATTTTTCTTATTTTGATTTAAAAAAAAAAATCCATTCAAGATTGATTACTATTTTTACTTTCTTGTATAGATATGTGTTGCACAAGTCATGTAATGCAGACATCACTTTTTTGGGTCAAATATTTCCAAAGAATTCTTATTCTATTTTATTTTTCTTACTTTGATCTTTTCCATTCATGATTGATTACTATTTGTTCGTCCTTATATAGATATGTGTTGCACAATTCATGTAATGAAAACATCATTTTTTTGGGTCGAATATTTCCAGACAAATAAGCATTCTTCTATTCCATTTTTATTTTTAGCATAACTTACATTGTCGTATTGTCATCAATATCTCTAGGTAATGTTATTTGAATTCTATCTAGACTGGAAGGAACATTTATGATTGTTCCTGTTAATCCAATTTGTGATATGTTGTAACCAATTTGTCTTATTTGTGAAAAATCCATTCTTGGTGCCACTGATCTCTCTTCCAAATATATCAATTGTGCAATAGAGTTCGATTTTCCATTTCGTTGAATATGAAGAGGTGATGCAAATGTAGGAACTTTTTCATTGAGTATTGCATTATTACAAGATTTGTATATCTCTTCATTGAGTTTGATGGCTTTGAAGTTTGATGCAAGCATCAAATAGAAAATAGTAGATAATGTGAGTTTGTCAATAGGTTGCATGTCCTTTCCAAAGGAAAGTCTATCACAAATGCATCATGCATATGTAGGCATGTCTTGGATTGATTACAAATAGGCCTCAATTGCTTTATTTGAATTTACATGTCACTTTTTTTCTTCTTGTGTTAGAGAACCTTGTGCTCGTATTGCAGATTTCAATTGATGTAAGTAAGTGTATCACTTATTATTTCCATTGGAAAAAAAGGTATAGACTTAAAAGGATTATTGTCTTGATTTGATGATGTAAAATCCTTCAATACTTCCACTAATTTTCCTTTTTTATATATTGTATTATTGATTGAAAAATGGTTTAATTGAGTACAAGATCTAGTAAAACTAGATTCTTTGCTAACAAGATATCTACAAGGTACACTTGAGATTGAATTGCAACTTTCTCTTTCCCATAATCTTTCAGCACTTGTGGTATCTTATCATTTTGGTTAATATTTTCAACATTTTGAATTTGCATAAGTCAATGGAAATGTGCATGTGATGTGGATATCGGTACATGCATAAGGTACAAGAATTTGGAGCAAATGTTTGATGAATAGAATCTCAAGGACATATCTTTTGTTTTTGTATTCCATATATATATATATATATATATATATATATATATGTTAACATCAATTAGTTCACATATCCATTGTATTGAAAACCCTTTTGCCTCTATATGTCCATATGCATATGGCATTGATAATTTTATAATTTAAGATTTCCAATCATTGATGCATTTCTCTTGCTCAATGTTTCTAGTGTTCAGGTGTTGTTTTAAGAAATTGGTAGATCTAATGCCATTGTAAATGAAACAAGTGTAAAAAATTTGTGTAATTTTTTTCTCATATTATACATATCAAACTATGATGCAAGTATACAAATAGACTCAAACAAAGATTCATGGCAGTCATTGAAATTTTTTCGATAGATCAAGAAACCTTGCTCAAATAGGATTTTCTCAATTGACAATATGTCAAAGTGTCCAAGTGAGAATTGGTATGGAAAAATACATGAGCCAATTGCTTTATCTATTATATCTACAATATCTATTGTGTTATGTAACAGGATTGGTTCATTAGGGGAATTTTGAGGTCTAAAATGGGCCTTCTAAGGAAATTATAAAATAATAGTGGAAATAATAAAATAAGATTAGTTTACATCCTCAAAATTTAGAGGGAAAAAATAAAAAAACTATTTTTTCAACTCGTATTTTCAACTTATATCCCTATGGGTTTACTCAAATTTTGAGACGCAACACTTGTTGGATGCAGAATTTAATTCCTCATCCAAAGAGTACCCATGTTGCATACTTTATATGGACTTTGTTACACAAAAAATGAGAAATACATGAAAAACGTGATTGCAATCACGTTTTTCATGTATTTCTATTTTTTTGTGTAGAAGATTCCATCGAAAGTATGCAACATGGGTACTCCTTGGATGAGGAATTAAATTTTTCATCCAATGAATACTCCCACTTGAAATTTGAGCAAAAAATTAGGGAGATAAGTTAAAAATATGAGTTGAAAAAATAGTTTTATTATTATATTATTTTTTATTATATTTATTTTTTTAATCCAAAATTAGTGAATCATCCCCCATGGTTGACATAATCATCTTGAATCATATTGGTTCCTATCAAGTTTATTTTGGTTGTAATTTTTTCTTAGGAGGCCCATTTTAGACCTCAAAATTCCCCACTTCAGAATTCATCATAACCCTTATGCTTATATCTTAGTCCTGATGATGTTACATTCTATTACATAATGTATTGCTTCCATACTTTGGACTAGATATAGTTTGACCACAATCTTTCCAGAATTGACCGCATTTTTTCTTCTTATCAATTAGCGTCATTTTTCTGTTTTGGAGCCCTTACTTGTACTCATATATACTTTTATATTATACCGATATAGGAATCTGCATTTTTTACTGTAGAATGACCACAATCCTTCCTTAATACAAATCTTCTTACCAACACTGTGTTACTTCAGAGACATCCACATTTTCTATTCCCAAGACAGATCTGCATTTTATTCCTTTTATCTCACTTATATATAGAACTTTATTTGTTTTTATCTCAGAACCATCTGCAACTAGATGACCACTGAAATCCAGAGGAATCCGCACCTTGCTACTATTACTTCTTCAGAGCTATCTGGAAATATTGTTGTGTTGAATGAACTGTATCAAGGAATATATATAGTGGCACATGCTTGGTTATTAGGTCGACCATTCAGTTATCATATAGGCCAAACACTCAACTGTCATATAGGTCGACTTTAATACAGTATGAAGACTATATTTTCCAGCGTTAAGGATGATAGTCATGAGGGTTGTTATGATCCATTCTTCCACAAGATCTTGGAGGTCATTCTTCAGAATAGGCACTTCAATTTCATGACCCTTAATTACATTTTTACCTATAAGACAAAACCCTAGATATACATCAAGAAGAAGTCTATTTAACCTATAATAAAATCTTGCTCATGAAACCTATGAAGCAAGTACAAAATACATTTTATTATATTTGTCTTCTTCTTTTCATAAAATACATAATTACATAGTCGATATGAAGACCAACCTAGTTACACTTTTCAATAAGAGAGACTTGTCAAGGCATACGAGAAACAAGCGGAGGTCAATGTAGTTATCCTTCATATTTTTCCAGACTTGCAGACATGGACAACCATGGATTAGTTATGGATAGGAGGACAGGACTAATGGATCATATGGTAGAATTTATCATGGTGGGCACAGGTCGGACAAGGATGACACAGTTAGAGATTAAAGGTCCTTGGATACATCTAATGGGAGAAGTAGTGTACATGGGTTCTACTCTAGTTCTGGTTCAAACATGTATCATGGTCATCATCACTAGCATCCTTATAGGAGAAATGATAGGGGATATTTTCTATATGAGTTCAAGAAAGCCAAGCCACCTACATTTAATGGAGAGTTGAAGAAGATGGAATATGCAGAGGCATGGTTGCTCAACATGAAGAAATTTTTTGAGATGAATGACTATACCGAGAACATGAAGGACATGATAGTTATTTTCAGCCTACAAGGGAAATCACACATCTGGTGGGAAGATATGAAGCATGTCAGAGGCATCAAGATAGAGGAGTTGAGTTAGCATGAATTCAAGAGACTTTTCAAGAATAAGTACTTGTCAAAGAGGTACTATAACAGTAAAACTAAATAGTTCTATGATCTAAATATGGGATCGATGATAGATGAGGAGTACACGACTAATTTCTTGGATTTATTGAGGTATGTGCGATATCTCAAGGATGAGAAGGCCAAATTTTAGATATTTTTCAGTGGATCATCATTAGCATTTAAATATTAGATTGAGTATGATGAGCCTTCATCGCATGAAGAAGTAATTGGAAAGTTGAAGAACTATTATGAACAATCGAAGTGTAAGACAAATTCTCAGTAAGGTTTGAAATTGAAAGACAAGACTAAGGGTAAATGGCCACTGAAACAAACAAGACCTCAGTATGTAGGTGAAAAATAAAATTGTGTTCCTTACAAGAAGTTTAATGTAGTTAGAAAGGGACATGGTCACAACCTGGAGGGAAACATAATAAAAGTGAGGGTAAGGGATAGTTGCAGTGTTGTACATGTGGAAAGGAGCATCTCAAGAAGGATTTCTCGTCATTTTAGAGTTGCCACCTCACAGGGAAGTGAAATTTTCTATTGAGTTGGTACCCGGGGTAGCACCGGCATCAAAGGCACATTACAGGATGAGCACTCCAAATTTATTGGAATTGAAGTTGCAGTTGAAGGAAAATCTTGACAAATGATACATTAGACCAAGTGTATCACCTTGGGGTGCACTAGTATTGTTTGTGAATAATAAGGATGGTAATATCAGTTTGTGCATTAACTACAGTCATTTGAACAAGAAAACCATCAAGAACATGTATCCATTGTTGAGGATTGATGACTTGTGTGATCAGTATAATGGTGAAACAGTGTTATCAAAGGTTTATTTGAGATCATATTATCATTAGGTACACATTAAAGAAGAAGAAATCTACAAGATTGTTTTCTGGACCAGGTATGGCCATTATGAGTTTGTTGTGGTTCCTTTTGTTTTGACCAATCATCTATCTACTTTCATGTGTTTGATGAATAATGTGTTGCATCCTTATCTGTACAAGTATTTTATTGTATTCATTGATGATATATTGATGTATTCCTAAGAATGAGGAAGAGCATGTCGAACACTTAGTGACAATATTGATATTGATAAGAGAGCATCAGTTGTATCCCAAGTTTAGAAAATGTAGTTTCTTGAAGACATAGGTAAATTACTTGGGGCATTTAGTTTCCAAGGAAGGCATAGCAGTGGATCTGGAAAAGATAAGAGCTATCAAGGAATGGGCACCTCCTAGGAATTTGGATGAGGTCAGATCATTCATGGGGTTAGCAGGTTATTATAGTAGGTTCATCAAGATATTTTCATTGATTTCATATCATATTACACCATCGCAGAGAAAGGGAAATAAATTTGAATGGGCAGAGGAATGTGCAGCAAGTTTTGAGAAATTAAAGCATTTGTTGAAAAATGATCCAGTTCTAAAGATTGTTGATCCAGATAAAGAGTTCATGGTGTGTATAGATTCTTGCAAGAGAGGACTTGGTGGAGTCTTGATGTAAGGGGGATAGGTGATATGCTATGAGTTAATAAAAATGAATGAGCATGAACATAATTGTGTGACACATAATCTTGAGTTAGTAGTGACCATCCATGCTTTGGAGATGTGGAGGCACTACCTTCTTGGAAAACGGTTTGTCTTGATGAGTGATAATAGTGGGCTAAGATATTTTTTTGACCAAAATAATTTCAATGTTAGGCAAGCTAGGTGGTTGGCTATGATTAGTGATTTTGACTTTGATATAAAGTACATTAAGGGTAAAGAGAACATGGTTGCATATGCTCTTAGCATAAGAGTACAGGTAAATCACATAGCATCTATGAGTTCATATGGGACAAATTTATAGGATTGGATATTACAGGAAGGAAAACAAGACTACAAGTATAGGAATCTTAGGCACATGTTAGAGCAATAGGGTACAGGTGAATAGGATGCGGATTATCATCTCACGGAAGATGATTTGGTAATATTTAGGGATGGGATTTATGTGTCAAACAATATTGAGCTCAAGAGGCTTATCTTGTGGGAATTTCATGTCAATACCTATTCAAGTCACCCGGGATGTCAGAAGACGTTGAAAACGGTTAAGAAGTTCCACCATTAGCCAAATTTGAATAAATAGGTGGCAGAGTTTGTTGTGAGATGTTTGGATTGTCAATATCTAAAATTAGAGTGCAAACATCTGGGTGGTTTACTACAACCCATTTTGATTCCAGAGTGGAAATGTGAGGTAATTTACATGGATTTCATCACATTTTTTTCGAATACAGATAAACAACATGATTCCATTATGATTGTGGTGGATAGGTTGACTAAGGTAGCTCACTTCATAGCATTTAATTCTACTTACTCAGCTAGTGAGGTAGTGCAAGTATTCATCAGGGAGATAGTGAGGTTGCATGGTATTCTAAAGAATATTATGTCAAACAGAGATGTTAAGTTCACTTACAGGTTCTGGAAAGATTTATTTGTAGGTTTGGGTACAAGTTTGGACTTCGGTACATCTTATCATCCATAAACATATGGATAGATAGAGAGGGTCAACAAGATTCTAGAGGACATGTTGAGAATGTATGTTATGCATCAACAGCAGAAGTGGGAAGATTATCTTCCACTAGTTGAGTTTTCTTACAACAACGGGTATCATGAATCTATGAGGACGAGTCTGTTTGAGGCATCTTATGGGTGGCTTTGTAATACTCTTATCATTTGGAGTGATATAGTGAATAGGGTGTTGATTGGATTGAACATGTAGGCAGAGATGGAACAAGAAATGCAGGTTATCAAGAATAATTTAAATTCAGCATAGGATAGACATAAATGTTATGCATATCAACACAGGGTATTTAAGGACTTTCAGATTGGAGAAAAAGTGTATTTTTGCATCAATCCCAAGAAGAGATCCTTGAGGATTTGGTCATGAGCGAACTTGATTCCTCGGTATTATGGGTCTTTCAAAATTCTTGAAAGGATTGAACCAGTACCCTACCAAATTGCACTTCCTCCAAAAGTGAGATTCCATGATGTTTTCCATGTGCCATTTCTTAAGAAGTATGTGAAATATGTTGATAATATGATTGACTAGTCTGTATTGTAGGTGAAGCCAGAATGAGAGTTCCAACTGGAACCTTAGTGAATTTTGCAACAAAATATACTCAGGCTCTGAAGTCAAGCAATCGAGCAAGTTAAAGTGCAGTGGAAGCACTTTGGGCCTGATGAAGCTACATGGGATATGGATGATCAGATGCAGGCTATGTATCCTTCTCAATTCGTTGGTTGAGTAGATGCCTTTTGGTATATGTTTTGGTGTTGTGTTTTGGTTATGTCTATATATGCATATGTGTGATGTAAATAATGCATCGAGTTTTTTTATAAAGCTCCAATAAGTGATATGGTTTTCATTTTGGTTTTTATTTTCAGAAATTTTTCCATGTAAATACTACAACAAGCTAATTTATAAATCTCCATGGAAAGTATATTTTGGTTTTCATCGATTTGTTGATTTTAGGTGCCATTGAACACCGAGGGCGGTGTTCCCCGAAGGGGGATGGTTCTATAACAACCCTAGTTAAAAATCCACTTAATAAAATTAATAAAGGAAAAATAAGACTAAGGTCATGGGGCATGTATTCCAATCTAGATGTTGGGAAAAACATCCTAGTGGGTGTTCATTTCATTATTATGGCTAAGGAAATTGGCTAGGGCATTCGCAAAGGATTTGAAAGGAAAATAGGAATTAACTAGCATTTTATTTATGAATATAATGGAAAATACAAGAAAAGGAAGGTGAAGGTCACAGGTTGCATGAGAGGAAAATTGAAGGAAAATAGAGGAAATTGAAGAAAATGGAGGCCTCAATGATAAAAATAATTTTGAGGATCAGTTAACCACCTATTATCAGTGTTAGCTTGGAGCTCTCTCTTTATTATCTCTCTCTCTCATAATCTTGCACACTTATATCATTCTTGGAGCACTCTAACATTGGAGAAAAGAAGGCACAGGAAAGAACTCAAATGAAAGAAAATATTGAGAAAAGAAGAGTGGGATCAAGCAATGACAACGAGATTACTTGGAGGTATTGAGTTGCATGTATAATTTCCTTGCTAGTTTTGGTATGCATAGTATATCCATGTTTTTATTTTTTCTCTTATTGTCATTGGCATGGGGTTTTCTAGATGTGACGGTGGTTTTCAGCCTTTCCTTTCCATTCCCGGATAACCATGGTGTGATGGGGTTCTTTCATTTGGTTGAGCTAGAATGTCATATGGTTTTGGAACTGGGTGAGGTGGTCTCAGGAAAATTCCCAAGGGCTTAGGAATCCCTTGACCAGTAATGGTAGGACACACGGTAAATCCTGAGGGTGGAGATGGGAAAATTCCTCAAGGTATTGGTGAAAAAATTCAGAGGCATCCATGCTTGTTTAGGGCCTAGTGATCCCTTGACCAGTCTTGGCAAGATTGCAATAAATCATGGTAGTGTATGTTTATTGGTTTTCTTAGGAATCCCTTGACCATTAATGTCGATATTGCAGTAAAGCCTGGTTGTATAAATGATGGTTTCAAGCCTAAAATTACCTTGACTAGTAATGGTGGGATATGCGATAAAGCATGAGGAAGCCCTGGTTGTTTTGTTGTGAGTCCCAAATTCATGCTTGGAATATGGCATGGGGATGATTAGCTGAAAAAATATTTGGTTCAGCCCAACATATGGTCAGGTGGTATGTGGAATTCCCTTACTTGGTTATATTTTGCATATGTTAATACGAACTCTTTTCCCCTTGTATTTCATGAGTATTTATACTTGTTAGGATGTGGCTTTGATAGTTTTTCTATTACTATTATTATTCTGGTTATATGTTGGTTATAAGCATGGTTTTATGACAGATTCTCGTTATGGCTCTTATCGTGTTTTTATTAGTAAATGAACGGTTAATGAATGTATGACCTAATAGATGATAATGAAACTATTATGAGATGGAATCTAACCTTCTTGAAAATTCTCAAATAAATATGAGATACTTATGTTCATATATTTAATTATGACCTATAGATTACATTTTCTCAATGTATTAGATGAAATTTCTATCATGGATGGACCTGGTTAGGTCAATTTATTGTCTAATTTTTATATGGAAGGATTTTTCCTTATGTCATTTTTTGTTCTGGAAAGTTTCATTAAGTCCTGGGAAGTGGTCTAGCCACCAGCCTTGAAAAAGTGGCTCATATCTCGTAGTCGCGGGAATAGAACAGGTTGAAAAATACTGCAGACACTCCCTTGTAGGCTTATGCATGCGACTGGAGGAATACAATTGAATTTCTGTAGTGTTGTACCAACATCTTTCAATCCATGATATTGAAAAATAGGTTTAACTCAGGGTTTGGGCACCTGGAAGGGTGGTTTAGCCCTTGGGGGTCCTGTGGTTTATTGATTCCACTTCCTTAAGGTGATCTTGGAGGTTGAGTCATATCATAGTAACTCTCTGTCACATATTTACCCCAATGGACCAGCGAACTTGGGTAAGCGTGGGAGGAGGGTGTTACAACTGTAAAGCAAAATACCAGTACTATTTAGACATTTGTACCATGATTGTTAGTGTTCTATATATATTCAACTTACCTGTACAATTTCAAATACTTAAGGAATGAAATTCTATTGTTTCCCTTTTTCTTTACATGCATATTTATAAAACTTGCATCTATAATAAAAATACAACTACACAAATATTTAACATTTAAAATAATTAGCATATTACAACTACTTAAAAGAAATCAAGTTATCCAATGTACTGACTTATCAAAATCTTGATGGAAAATAACACTGGAGATATAAAATTCCTCCCAACCTTGACTCTTCCTCTTGGATGATTCCCCCCAAGCTTTAATGGATTGTACGCCATCAAAACTTGTTCTTTTTCTTTCTATCTACTATACCTTCTCACTCTAGATCTACATTTTGTGAGTCTAATTGCAATATAGGAAAAAAAATACCCTTTTCAAATATTTATTTGGAAGTTAGTAACTACCTCCTCCCTTATCCATTAGGTGGTAGGTAGTTACTTTTCTCATTAATGAGCTTCACTCTCCCTAGCTTCTTAAGACAATGTCCTATCCTTCTGAGAGAGTTATTGATCAATACATTTTCCACAATTACATAATCTAATCCTTATATTATATGCCTAGGCATTAATCATCCAAGTGTAAATAAATCCAACACCTATTTTGCAATCCATAACTTATGTTTAGTTATTTGCAACCTCAATATTATTTTCCAATTTTTATTGATAACTTAATAAAACATATTTACATAAAGTAATCAATCAACAAAAAAATACTTTATGTTACTGATAAATCAATTCCATTTAAGTCTTAAAGTCACAACATCATCACACTTTACATATACGAACTTACAAATGAAACTAAGTCAGGTGATATCACAATTAATTTTGTGGGAGTCTTCAATAATAGCTAACATAGAAATGCAATTATGGAATGTGTGAGCAAGATGTTCTTTAAAATAGGATTGAAATGATCCACAATTTTTCCGTATGCATGATATGCCATAGGATTTGGGAATTTTTTTAACTCCCTAGCCAAGCATGGGATCATATTTATCCTTAATTGTTTAAGGCTTTTATGGGGTTTAAAGAGAGTTTTAATATTATTTTAGACCAAAATTTTATGGATATGATTAGTATCACCTTGGAGATAGGGAAGAGAAATGAGACATAAGAGAAGAGAGGAGAAATTAGAGTTTTTAGATTTATAATGGAGGGCTATGTGAAAGGCCTTGTTATCTTGAGAAGAGAAATTATCTTTGTTGGCAGAAAAATTATGAACAGGTCGATACCATGGGTTTAGACATGGGGGCCAACAAAAGCTCCATTGTAGTCTAGCATAGCGCCAACATTTTCACCTTACTCAAAAAGAATAAGGTGTCTCACTCGAGGCACGTCACAACCTTAATTAGGTATGGGGTTGGAACTAAGCATCATGAGAAATCACATGGAACTAGTAATACTCTGTAAGCCCATAACTAGAAAATCAGAGATACAACCATTTCAGATTAAGCATTCAAAAGTAAAATGTGCTATGCAGATGCATCCACGACAAAGTTTTTAAATGACACATAAATTCACACACAAGAAGACTCTCATATATCCCTGCAACTTATTTTTTCATTAGATTCAGCATCATTACAAGAGTACATTAAACTCAAAGCCTCATCGGCAAAGTAGAGTCTGTAGATACAAGATGAGACAATACATAATTAGAATAATACAGAATCATGCGACCTCAATAGGCTTCGTGACAACATTTGGATACTCTCCTCGCTTCTCCCCCCCTTTCTTTCTTTTACTTCGGCCTTTTTAATATCTTCGCTTTCTTGGACTACTACTTCTCCCTCCGATGCTTCACACTTTCCCTTTTCAGCTACCTCTACTTCCTAGTTGCGTCAACTTCTTGGGCTTCCAATGAACTTTCCAACTTGGCTGCAACTGCATGTACCCTGATTTCTCTGGCCAATCCTCTAAAACTATTAGTCTTTTGCGGGTCCTTTCTCCTCCTCCAACTGTCTTCCCCACCACTTCCCAACAGTCACCTTTAATAGAAATTTGTTCAACATAAAAATGTGAAAAAAATAAACCCTCAAAATGAAGGACCCAACAGGGCCTGACCACATTCCATTGACTCATCCTCGAGTCAATCATTTGCTAGTGTTATTGGTGATGCCTATTTTTATAGTGCTCCTCCTTAGTTGGTTCCTTCAAATGAAGGAACCAACTCTGGAATGGACTCAATGGCTGCATTTTTTAATCATGTGTACACAACGACTACCACCTGCCATGATCCTATGAGAGTGCTTGCTTAATCGAGGAACTGCGATGTGATTTCAGTTGTAGGTTGGGTAGGGCAGGTCATCAAGAGGGTATACCAATGAGTTTTTGTGTCCTTGCTCATATGTTGTAGCTTCTCTAAGTGAATATTTTCTAGTGACTTAAGTTCATGGGGTAGGATCTTGGTCTTACTCGATTCATCCTTAATTTGTTGGATTTGGCTTTTAAGGGAATACTCCAATTCTAGAAGCTCCTTCTGTTGTTTTTTGTCCTTGGTGGCCATGGCTTGGTTGAAGAACTAATTAGCCTATTAGCACAGGGGGTAAACAGGTTGATTTCTCTTGGCAAGGAAGCCTAAATAGTCGTGAACTTGTGCTAAGAGCCCCTTGGCTTCCTCCATAGCTTGTATGATAGAGGCTTTGAGACAAGACACTTCTGGGATTTTCTGCTCAATATTATTAGTATATAGGGAAGCAGGATCTGGTAACGCCCTTTGAGTGGAATAAATACTTCATTTGAGCTCTCTATTTTTCAAGAAAATGTTGGTGCAAGTTTATTTGATGTGGTCGCATCACTCTAAGATAGTGGAGGCCGAAAATTATTCCATGGCATTTGTGACTATCTCGGTAACTGAGGGCCATAGATCCTGGAACTTTTAATTTATTTGATCGACTTGGTTATGTAGAGTCTACTTCTCTTGAATAATGTGATCGCGTTCTGCAGCAAGGGAAATAATTTTTGTTTTTGTTTCTCATGTTCAACTACCAGAGTGTTTTGAAATGCCTTTTCTTGATGTGCAACTAGTTGAATGAAATTAAAAATTGAGAGGATGACCAACTATGGAGGTTATTAGGGGTCATAGCAGTGGGTTTGGGGAACTGACTCTTTAATGGTTAGCCGCTAGAAATTGATTTCTCAGACTGCCCTTATGGTGAGGTTTCTCGTTGTGAAGGCCCATTGGTGTGAGTGTTGAAATGATATGGGACAGATTGCGGCAGTGGTGAGGAGGCAAGGTTTATAGATAGGGGAAATGTGCTTATGATCTCGGTGCTCGGGCTCACAGAGGTGGTTGGTTTTCTAGTTTCTATAGATGTGCTTAGTGCCAAGAGTGAGGATAATAGGGATAGTGTAATGGACTCTGCTATTTTGTGGTGTTCTATGAGTACCTCATTAGTAGTTTCCGTAATGGATTGGATTGCAGAATTGACCTCCATTTTTATTTCTACACCAAGGGGATTTCCAAATAGGGGTATGTCTGAAATATTGGTTGAGGTGGAGATTGTTCGAGATTATGGATTGCATGACCTTGGGGATACGGTGAAAGTGAAGGGTGGATGTTATTCGGTGATGGGCATGCTGGTATGAGATTAGTGTTCCTCGTCAGTAAGATCAACAACTCGAGTAGAAGTACTTTTAATCATTTTCTTGGGAACCGATGGTGGTTTGGTGGTAAGAGGGTGAGTATTATTGATGGTGGGTTTAGTATGAGAGTGAGGGCCCACTGATGGAATTGAAGAAATAGTAGGGCTACAGGTAAAAGAACCAAATGGAATTGAACTGGTAAATTTAGAAAAGGTAGGAAAAGGAATTATTGATGCCTTAGGATCCTCCAAAGTGTTATGTAAGGACTACATGTGTGTCTCGAGCTTCTTGATGATTGGATTAAGTGTTTCTTTTTCCAGTCGCTTCCATGTGGCAGAATGGGTTTCTTGAGGTAGTGGTTGAGCACCATTCCTCCAAAAAATTATATATTCTTCCCATCCTAAACTTCTCTAGAAATCCCATGCCAGTATGAGGCTTCGGTATGGAAGGCCTCCTCTGATAAAAAAAACTTTAGGGTCTACATCTGAAATATTTTTTGGTTGACGCATTTAGTCTGCACTTAGGTGCTTCCATGACTTACACCAAACTAGATATCCTGTCAGTATTAATCGAGGACTGGCAATGGGATTCTTGTCTTGGACTTGGTGACATCCAAGATTTTCTGGTACCATTCGAAAAAAAAGGCTTCATTGCTTTCCTTACTTTTGGGGTCCCTGGAGGCCTGCTAGGGAAAACATCTAAGTGCAAGGGGTTGGTCTTCAGCAACTGACACCATCTCTCTACCTTCTAGTGGGAACCACTTCCACATAGCTAAGGCAATACAAGATATCCATATATAAAATAAGTGGCCCTTTTGAAGACAAATTCACAAGATTAAAAGAATTAATTTAACATAAAACTACACCAATTTAACTGTGTGCCTTGCACACAAGCTTCTGTGACTGAGATAGTGTTCAATGTGCATTCACCTTTTGAGAATTAGGGCATGATATTTCCAGCAATCGTATAACTGGTGAATTTGATGTTAGGCATTTTAATTGGTTCGATTAGGGCAGTCTTACAACTGTTGAAGTTCAACAAGAAATTTCAGCACTCACGCTAGTGTGGGACTAGGAGATCCAAGAAACACCTACACTAATGTGGGACCATAGGTCTTAGCAGCACCTACACTGGTGTGGGCTAAATTTGGTGCATGTCTATTTTAGTTATCCCTTAATTAAGATGGACAATAAAATGTAATATAATATCAAAATAACTTGTAATAGTTAACTGAGTGTGATAAAATCAATTAGCTCATGAATTTTGAGTTAGAGGTAGTTGGTGAGGAATGCAGAGTAATTCTAGCTGTAAAGAGTTTGAAGTGTAGTGGTGCATTTGTTAATGTAGGTTTTAATCAGTTTAACTCATTTGAGTGAGTTAAACTCAGTTGTCCTAGTTGTAACTTTTAGATACACTAGTGAGAGATCAAGTGAATTAAATATTAATTAATTCACAATCAGTGATCTCACATGAAACTGAGGATTTACTATTATTATTTGCATGCATGTTTGATCCAGTGGAGACCCAGTTGAGATCTAGGTGAAAGGGAAGTTGACTATCAGTTGTAGGATTATTCGGTTGCACCCATGCAACCAAACACCCATTGGATTGTCCATGATCCTTGTGCAGTTTAGGAAGGCAAAAATTCCTATGGAATAGGGATTTCATTCCACACAAATTGCGCAAGCATGGCAGGCTGTCTGGAGATAGTAAATTGGCTAAGTATTGGTCCGTTTTATTCGAGACAGGGTAAGACAATTAGTTGAGCATAGGAGGGTGCTTGTGAGAAGATTTTTATGTAATTTTTTCATGTATCCATGCTGAATATAAAATAGAAGATAGTGGGGTTTTGAGCAGCAAGCTTCCCCAAGGAAATTATCTATGTTGTGGTTTGATTGATTCTTTTTTGCTTCATGTGATTGGCGATTGTGTTTTAATTCCGCAATTGATTTGTAGAAGTGATTCAATATTTAACTTTAGTACATTATTAGATAGGATTGAATCCATGATATACATGCTTGTTTTATAATTTATACATGGTATCAAATCACAGCAAATCACAATAGTGAAGGAGGAGCTGAGTTTGTGACTGGATATAATTCGAATTTGCAAAAAGACTTTCTTGGTGATACAGCTGATTCAAGATAGAAATGGCTTTCAATGGCTTGAGGTTGGAGTATGCACTGGAGGGAAGCTCAAACTATATTTCTTGGAAGGGCAGGATGAAGGAAGTACTCAAAGACAATGGCTTGAAGGAATTCATTTACAATGATCTTCCTACACTCGCTGTGACAAATGCTACAAATCTTGATGCATGGCAAAAGAAAGGTGGAAAAGGCGAGCAAGATCGTATTGGAGGGAGTACGAGACCACATTGTCTCAAGCCTCCATGGGAAATCCAAACCATATGCAATGTGGAAGGCTTTGACATATCTATTTCAGAAAAGCAGTGACCATAGGAAATTGGCACTAAAAGATAAACTCAGGAAGATCAAGATGGAGAAAGGCGACTCCATGCCAAAATATTTAACAAAGTTTGTCCAATGTTGGGATGAACGGGGAAGTGTTAGTATGGCTGTCGATGATGATGATTTGAGGAGTTTGGCTCCTAGGACTTCCCAAGAGTTGGCACAGTTATAAAGACTCTGTCAATGGAAGGGAAAAGCTGCCAGATTGGGAACAACTCTAGTCGTATTTGGTGCAGGAGGAGTTCAGCAGAACACCAGAGATGGATCTTCATCTAAGAATGAAGATGAAGAATATTGTGCTTTGGCTTCCAAGGGGAAGAAGGGGAAGGGGAAGAAATTCCATTCCAAATCTGAGTCCAAATATGGCAAGAAGCAAGACATGTCCAGGGTGAAGTGTTTCACTTTCACGATCATGGGCATTATGCTACTAACTGTCCACAAAAGAAGAAGAACAAGAAGGTTGGAGGATATGCAGCTAGTGAGGCTTTGGCCTCGCAATTTGAGTTTGAATTCTCATTGATCACATGCATGGTATCACGTGCATTGGTATTTGTGTGGTATTTGGATAGTGGTGCTTCCTTTCACATGACAGGAGACAAGGACATTTTCAGTAGTTTGGAGGAGAAGGATCTTTAGATGCATATTGAAATGGGTGATGATGGGCGGTATAGTGCTATAGGTATTGGTACGATTACCTTCTAGAGGCATTCAGGTAAACCCTTTTAATTAAAATATGTAATGCATGTACCAGGTTTGAAGAAAAATTTAGTCTCAGTTGCAATTTTGGAGGATAGAGGATGTGATGTTGTTTTTAGTGAAGGAAAAGCTTTCCTGTGACACAAAACAATATGACAAGCCAGGAATATAGGGATTGGAGTTAATAATCTCTATAAGCTGGATGTAGATGGTTGTGCAACATTGATGGGAAAGGCAGATAAAGTGGTGATCTGGGATGAGGGCGAATTATGGCACAGGAGATTGGGCCATCTTCACCATGGAGCCTTGAAATTCATGCAATAGATTTCTACTGGTCTTCTCAAGGGTACACTTGCACAGTCAGACACATGCAAGGGATGTACTATGGGAAAATATGTAAAGCCCACCTTTCATGAGAAGAATAATAAAACCTCGAAGATCCTTGAGAGAGTTCACACAGACATGTGTGAACCATTCTCTATTGCTTCAACAGCAAAACATAAGTACTATGTGGTATTTGTTGATGAATTTTCTCGTAAGTGTTGGATATTCTTCATGGAGAAGAAAGATCAAACATTCTCAAAGTTTCTTGAGTTTAAAGCACTGGTGGAGAAAGACATGGGGAATCAAGTGAAGGCTCTTAGGAGCAATAATTGTGGTGAGTACATCTCTAAAAAATTCAAGAACTTTTGCAGCAAATAAGGAATTCGAAGAGAACTCATAGCGCCTCATAACCCACAGCAGAATGGGGTCACTGAAATAAAGAACAGAATGATTGTGGGTGAAGCAAGAGTGATGTTGCATGATCAAGGCCTACTAATGCATCTGTGGGCGGAAGCATGCAACACCGCGGTATTTGTGCAGAACCGTTGTCCTCATAATATACTTGGCATGAGTACACTAGAAGAGGCTTTCACAGGTAAGAAACTTGATGTTTCACATTTTAAGATTTTTGGCTCATCTGTTTATATGCATGTGACCAAAGATGCCAGGAACAATCTGGAACCGACAACTGAGATCAGGATTTTTTTGGGGTACACTGAAACACCCCACAACTATCGGGCGTATTTTCCAAATAGAGAATGAATGTTGTGCAACTTGATATAAAATTTGATGAGGAGAAAGCCATGTGGTTGTCCCTTGAGAGGGAGTTGGACTTGCATGCAGAGGAGGAACTCTTGGTTCCCAAGGATGAGCCTCAAGATGTGGAGCAGCCACATGCGGAGGTTCATGAAGTGGAGGAAAACACTCATGCAGAGCCATCCATTATAAATGGAAGAAGGTGCACCACAGAAGCTAATAGATAGAGACTTGATGATGTATAGAATGTAGAAGCCCCTCCTTCACAGCGCAAATAGAGACAGTCTCTATACATGTTTACTGGATACATGGCTCTTATGATAAAATGTATTGTGAATGAACCATCTTCCTTTCAAGAGTTAGTGCACCAACCAACTTGGGTTGATGAAATGGTGGAGGAGTATGACTCCATTTTCAAGAACTGTGCATGGGATATTTTCCCAAGACCGATCGACAAATCAGTGGTTGGATCAAGGTGGATCTACAAGGTAAATCAAGTTGTTGATGGGAGTGTGGAGAAATACAAGGCTAGATTTGTGGCCTGAGGATTCTCACAAATTGAGGGGAATGATTATGATGAGACTTTTGCACCTATTGCAAGGTACTATTCCATTAGATCCATCCTTGCACTCTTAGCATAGATGGGTTGGTGCATTCATCAGATGGATGCGAAAACTATGTTTCTTAATGGGGTCACTGAGGAAGAAATGTACATAGAGTAGCCAGAAGGTTTATAGATCTTCAACAGTGAGTCACATGTGTGTCAACTCAAAAGAGCATTGTGTGGGCTAAAGCAAGCACCTCATGCTTGGAACACTCGGATAGAAAACTATTTCACCGGACGAGGCTTCACCAAAAGTGAAGCTGATGCAAACTTGTACCAGATTGTGGTTGAGGGTAAGCTATTGATTATTGTTCTTTATGTTGATGATATAATTTTTCCTGGTGATGAGCAACTAATACACTCATGCAAGGAGGATCTTGCAAGGGAGTTCAAAATCAAGGACATGGAACTCCTTCATTGTTTCCTTGGTTTGGAAATATGGCAGCGGGATGGTGAACTTTTTTTTCTCAGGGAAAGTACACCAAAGAGATATTGGGTAAGTTTCACATGGAGAGCTGCAAACCCATGGACACCTATTCTAAGAAATTGGAGGAAGGAGGATACTACTTCTGGAGAGGTAGTGGATAATACTGTCTACAGGCAGTTAGTTGGTTCACTGATGTATCTAGTGAACACTAAACCAGACATTTGCTACACAATTAAAAAGCTAAGTCAATCTATGGTTAAGCCTACCAAGCTCTTTTGGAAGGCAGGGATGCATGTCTTGAGATACCTGAGGGACACATCAGAGTATGGTATTTGGTACAAACAGACAAAGGGAGTGAAGCTTAAAGGTTTCACGGATGCAGATTGGGAAGGCAGTCCATCAGACAGAAAGAGCACATCAAGAGGGATATTTAGCATAGGATCAATAGAAATTTCTTAGTACAGTAAGAAGCAACGATCTGTGGCACTGAGTTCAACGGAAGCAGAGTACATGGCAGCAATTCAAGCTTCATGTGAGGCTATCTAGATGAGAAATATCTTGGTTGGTTTGTTTGGTTCTCAGATGGATCCAACAGTGATACATTGTGATAATCAGAGTTGCATTAAACTCTTAATTAACCTTGTGTTTCATGATAGGCCCAAGCACATAGATATCTAGTACCACCATCTCAGAGATTGTGTGCATAGGAGAATAATGGTTCTTTAGTACATTTCCATGGAAGATCAGGATGCAGATATTCTAATGAAGACACTCACGAGGAGAAAATTCGAATACCATAGAGGTGGGATCGGGGTGAAGGATAATCCCTTTCTTGTTGAGAGGGAGTGTTGAAGTTCAACAAGAAATTTCAGCACCCATGCTAGTGTGGGACCAGGAGGTCCAAGTAGCACTGACAATAGTGTGGGACCACAGGTCTTAGCAGCACCTACACTGGTGTGGGATAAATTTGGTGCATCTCTATTTTATTTATCTCTTAATTAAGATGGACAATAAAATGTAATCTAATCTCAAAATAACTTGTAATAGTTAATTGAGTGTGATAAACTCAGTTAGATCATGAATTTCGAGTTAGAGGTAGTTGGTGAGGCATGTAGAGGAATTCTAGTTGTAACAGAGTTCAAAGTGTAGTGGTGCATTAGTTAATGCAAGTTGTAATCAGTTTAACTCAATTAAGTGAGTTAAACTCAGTTGTGTTAGTTGTAAATGTTAGATACACTAGTGAGAGATCAAGTGAATTAAATAATAACTAACTCACAATCAGTGATCTCACATGCAACTGGGGATTTACTATTATTAGTGGCATGTGTGTCAGATCCAGTGGAGACCTAGTTGATATCTAGGTGAAAGGGAAGTTGACTATCAGTAGTAGGATTATTGGGTTGCACCCATGCAACCAAACACCCATTGGATTGCCCATGATCCTTGCGTATTTTAGGAAGGCCAAAATTCCTATGGAATAGGGATTGCATTCCACACAAATTGCGCAAGCAAGGCAAGCTGTCTGGAGGAAGTAAATTGGCTAAGTATTGGTCATTTTTATTTGAGACAGGATGAGACAATTATCTGAGTACAAGAGGGCTCTTGTGAGAAGAGTTGCATGTAATTGTTCCATGTATCAATGCTGAATATACAATAGAAGATTTTGGGGTTTTGAGCAGCAAGATTTCCCCGATAAATTATTAGTGTTGTGGTTTGATTGATTCTTCTTTGCTTCATGTGATTGGTGATTGTGTTTTTAATTCCGTAATTTATTTTTAGAAGCGATTAAGTATTTAACTTTAGTACATTGTTATATCGGATTGAATCCATGATATACATGCTTTTTGTATGATTTCTACAACCACCACGTTGGGTACCATGCATTTTGTAGTATTTTTCGTTGCATGTCTTCTTTCCCCTCTTAGAAGTATTTTGAAATGCAGTTGACACAATGGCTCCTGCAACCGACATCCCTATGAGTCTGTGAATTTTGATGGCATGGATTGGGTATTCCTTATCAATCCATAGATACCCTCCATGCATCCTACTGATGGGGAATTTTTTGCATTGCATCGTTGCTCCCATAGTGATGAATACTAGAAGACTCTATAAATTTAGAAACATCGACCTTGGTAGTCCTCTGAAGTCTTATTTAACTTTCATCGATTGGATTTTGTCATATTTTTTGATAGTTTTTATGTAGACTTCATGCTTGAGCATTGGAAAATGGAACGAGTCTAAGAGATCATTGTTGACAAGCGCAACCTTGTCATATTTTCCATAGAGAGACTCAATTTTTTTGATCCTTAAGTCTCGTTCAGTTGTTGGAACATAGATTACAGTCTTCACCATGGCTGCAGTGCGACGATGATTCACAAGGGACACAAGGGGCTTGAACTTGGGTTGGGGATAGCAAAAATTTGACACAAACTCCAGACTAGATAATTCGATCACCTCGACCTTGTTACTGAGAAACTTATCATTTCCATGCAAATTAAATAGAAAGAATCTACACAAAATTTTTTATTATACCGCTTAACTAATTAATATGATAACTTTCCATACTCAATCCAAATCGTGGCAATAAAAAATTACTGTGACCTGGACCTAACCCAAATTACTTGAAAACTAAAAAAGGAGGGTGGGGATGATGGGTAATTGTGATGATATGATGGTACGTTCCTAGAATGTAATGAACGTATCATGTTAGGGACATTACAGGAGAGATATTTAGCCCAAATTCAAATTGACACAAGGAATTATTAATAATTATTATAGATAAAATGATTCACATGTGTGACTCCCTTATCACAAGCAGTTATAGAGGGGTGAAGCGACTTCCGCTACTAAAATAACTAACAAAAATATATTCATGACTTACTTGACTAAAATAATTGACCGATGCAAAAAACACACTTAAAAGAATTGACTGACTCTACATAGACCTATCTACAATCCTCTTTCAAAGATCAATGTTTCTTATGAATAACTGTTAGTGTTGTGGAAGGTCTTCAGGCATGCACCATTCACCCAACCAAGAAATACAACTTCATCCAGTTGCGTGAGATTGATAACTCCTGATTCTTTCACTTCCAAAACAATGAATGGTCCTAACCATTACATTCTCAACTTTCCAAGATGTTTCAAGAAATTATTGTCGTATAGGTGTACCAACCCTGGTGAAAATTCCATGTAATAAAGTTAAAATAATAACCAAGGTTGATGGGACATTTCTTCCAAGCTGAATGTTGGGAAAAAAATCCTAGGGAGTGTTCATTTGGTTTATTTTGGCTAAGGAAATTGGAAAAGGCTATGGCTAAGGAATTAAAGAGGCAAAAAAGAAAAACACATTTATTTATGAAAATAATGGAAATTAGGAGAAAATGGAGATGAAAGGTAATAGGTTGCATGTGAGGAGGAAAATGAAGCAAAATAATGGAAAATGAATAAAATAGAGGCCTCTTCTATAAAAAGTCTTCTAAGGATTAGTTGGTACCTTTTGTTAGTGTATTTTTGGAGCTCTCATTATTCTCTCTCTCTCTTTCATACTCCTAGATACTTAGAGTTTTCTTGGAGCACTCTTGGAGAGTGTGGATGCTTGGTGATTTGGAGCAAGAAGGAAAAGGAAGAACAGGAAATCACAGGTGGACATCGGGATCAGCAGCTACAACAGTATTTTATTGCAGGTACCGAGTTGCATGTATGTTTTCCTCACTAGTTTTGGCATGCATGGGTATGCATGTGGATTTTCCTAGCCTTTCCATTTCCTGGACATCCATGGTATTGTTGTTTTATTTCCATTGATTTTTTTCTAGTTGGTTCTCATGATTCCTTTAGTTATGGGTTGAGTTATTAGTTCTTGGAATCCTTGGTTGGACAAACGCTCTAGAAGCTCGATGGACAATTGTGGGTTGAGTTACTAGTCTTGGAAGCCTTGGTTGGACAAATTCTCTGGAAGCCCTAGGTGGGTTGAGTTACAAGTACTGGAAGCCCTAGTTGGAAAAATGCTTTGGAAGCCTTGTAACAGTTGAATTTAAGTTACTATTCTTGGAAGCTCTGGTTGGAAAAAATGCTCTAGAGCCCTAGAACAACTTGGATAGAGAAAAATCTGTGATGGTTAGTGATGTTTGGCCTTGAAGTGGAATCCTTTGTTTGGGGTTGAGATGGTTTTGTCTCTGGAGCCCTAGTTTGGTGTTGATTGATGTGTTTGATAAAGTCCCACATTTATGATTGGAATATGGCATGGGGGTGATTGGTTGAAGTGAGACTTGACTCAATCAATCTATGGTCGGGTAGAACGTGGGATACCCATCTCCGGTTGGGTTTTACATTCAATAATGGAGAGCTCATTCCTCTGGTATTCGGTATGCAAATGTATTGGTTTATGTATGGATTTATTTTTTGTTATATCCATTGTATTTATTTTTTTATTATGTTGATTATAAGCATGTATTTTATCAGCAATGATGTATGGCTCTATCTATTTTTTTACCTATAAATTAATACATATGTATCTATGGTCAAAATGACTGTATTGTAGCTTATTATGTAGGGGAGAAATGCTTCTTAGCCATTCTTGGATAAGGAAGAGACTCATTTGTTTAAATTTGTTGTTTATACTTGTAGATGCAATGTTTGTTACATGTTTGATGAAATTTGTGTCATGTTTTGGTGGGGTTTGGATGAGTTCCTGATGACGTGATTGCGTCCATGTATTTTTTTAATGTTATTTACCCTCTCCTAAAGTTACAGGAAGTTTTGGGCAGTGGCTTGGGATCAGGGGATAAAAATGTGGCACAAATCTCGGAGCCGCAGGCACAGAACTAACCTTTTGGGGCCTTAACCACTACCTTGACAAGGCAAGCATGCAGCTAAGGGTCTATAACCACTCCTTTTCCCTTACATGCTCATGGCTAACCCTCAAATGGGTTAAAAATCAGTTCCCCCTCAGGGAACAGGGCCCTGGAAAGTTGGGTTACCTCTTGGGGTTGTCAATGATGTAGTGTAAGGTATGCTTGTCATGTTTTCGTCGGTTCCACTTCCTCAAAGTCATCTAGGCGATTGAATCTCATATGAGTAGCCTATCGTCACATGTTTACCCTGGTTGGATGGTTACTTGGGTAGATGTGGGAAGAGGGTGTTACAGGAGGACCGGATTCCCAATTGTAAAATATTTCCACTTTATGTGTCGAACATGTCATGATTATGCCTCTCCTTCTCAATAGTTTGATGGAAATAAACTAGAAATATGGTTTCATCCAATTCCCAAATATTTTCCAAGAATTTTGTAAATAATTCATCATTTGTCATGTGTGTGTCCTGTGCAATAAATGGGTTGGGGATGATGAATTCGATGGGTACTACGACTTCTCATTCATAAATAAGCTGGAAGGATGTATATTTGTGCAAGAAGTTGAAGGTTGTACAATAAGACCATAATATGGCCATAAATATTTCGTCTGAGTCATACCTGTTAGCATAGTGTATCTTGGTCCCTTTCTAATATTTTGTTAAAGGATTCCATAGTACCATTTGCATGAGGATAGTATGCGCTGCTCTTATGGTGCTAGATCATAAATTTTGCAGCAATACAATGATTTTATCATTAATGAAGTGGGTTCCTTGGTCACTTGTGAGGATTTAGGGGCACCCAAACTGGGCAATAATATTTTCAAAGATGAATTTGGTGGTTGTGTTTACAGTGCAATATTTAACTAGCACTGCTTCATCCCACCTAGTAAGGTAATATGTGGCAGTCATATTGTACTTGACATGGGAGTTACACATTGGAGGACTAATTGGTCCCATAAAATTGACCGCCCACTTCTAAAATTCCTGCAATTCCCATACTGGTTGTAAAGGAAGTTCATCCCGGTGTGACGAATTTTCCACACATTGGAAAACGTCACATTTTTTAGCATATTCCTTTGCATCTCGGAAAATTGTGGGCCACTAGAGTCTTGCCCCCAACACCTTCCTAGTGGTTTCTTTCCCACTCATATGTCCTCCTACAACTCTTGAATGACATTCCCATAATACATCATGTCTCTCATGATCAAGAACACCCCTATGCAATATCTGATCAAGTCCCAACGTGTACAACTTTCCTTCAATACACTGGTAATTTGCAGCCCTAACCACCATGCGCCTTCATTTTGTTTCTGTGTACTCTTTGAGAATTTATCTGTGGCTAATAATAATGTAATATCCTCCAATTAGTCTGGTATGGACTCAACTTGAAACAAGTCTGCATCTAGCACTTGATCATCTATTGACCCCCTGGCTTCAACCGAATCTAATTGGGAAAGATGGTCAGGTCCCACATTTAGTCTTCCAGGCTTGAAAATTACCTCCAAAGTGATATAATGGAGCAATAAAATCTATCTACAAATCATTTCTTAAATTACAGGTGTTATCATTGGAAAATTGTACAAGCAAAGGTGACATTATTTAATTTTAGGCAGAAGGATTTACAGGGCTAAGAGACATTAGAGAATCTGAAAGTATTTAAAAATCTGTAAGTTCTAAGGAAATATCAAATTTCGTACAAGAAGGACTATTCAAAAGTGCATTTGTGCGCAAAATCCTTCGATAAACGCGTCCTCACGCGCCTTTTGACCCAAAAAACACGCAATCCTAGGAGTGGTGGAAGTCACTTTCTGGGACCACAAGGCACACTCCAGGACATTGATTCCACACTTGAAGCCACCTAAGGACAGCCACCCAAACCTCCTTAGGACATCAAGGGAGCACACAATGGAATAAATGTGGCACACAATGGAATCACCCTCCTCTCTTGGGTCACCATCCACAATGTACCAAGAGGGGTAAGGAGAATTTGAATTCTCCTATAAAAGGCCACCAAGAGATGAACAACTTGAGAGCACATTGTTATGCTGGCCAGAATTTCCCCAAGCAATACCAACAGTGTATGATCAAGAGCAGAGATAGAGGGGACTCAGTCGTTGGCCATCCAACAACTCCAGTCCACCATAGTAGAGAGAGGGAGACTTTGTGCCAAGGCAACTCGGAAGTAAAGACATCCTTGCATCGGGACTTAGAACCCCAAGTTCTAAAGGCCCCTTGGAAAGTGGGTTAAAGTTTCATCTTCATTTCCTACCAGCACTTAATAAGAGGGGACGTAAGCGTCACCATTTGGATTATTGAAGTTTTTTTACTCTATTTAGATATTTTGTGTTATTTGTTTTAGTTTTAGTTTAAATTTTATGTTTGAATATGCAAGTTATTTATCTATCTAGTATGTTTATGTTCTAACATGTTCCACTAACTTGCTTGACTCCATATATTTTCTGCATGTGACCAATAACTTAAGAGGGAAAACCACACCCATTAATTTGGTGTGATTTCGTACATACACGCACCAAACACACTAACACAGGATTGGCGACTCCACTAACTTTTATTTCCAAGTTTATGTGGTTGTGCCCTTTTGCAAAGACCTTTGTTTTTTCTATGGATTTAGGCTGGAATTGTCCCCTTCCTCTCCTTCATAGTCTGATTCATCCCAAGTGTTAGACTGAAGAAGAAGAGCTCCAAAAAATTACATTGCGGGAATTTATGCGCATTTCACATAGACAGGTGCGCCCAAGGCTCGCGTTCAGAGCTAACCTATGCACAGACATCGCCCTTTTTTTAGCCTTTTGCGTGCAAAAAACAGAATGAGAAATTTCTCCAATATTTCTGTCTTTTCCTACTTGTAAAATTGCATGGCAAACCATAATACATCTGCCAGCACTAGTTGTGGTGCCCCGTAACTTGCTAAATCTCACTCTTAGCTACTTTTGGTAGGCTTGGTGTTAGTTTTATTTCAAGTTGATTTTGGCAAAGTTCACACCTAGTTTAAGTAGGGGGGAAATTAACTTACATTCTGAAAAAATAAATAAATAAAATAAAATAAAAATAAAAATAAAAATTATGTTTTGCAAATTTAGGTACCAAAACACCTAGATAATTAGCCAAAGTAAGTGGCCTAACTCCATGCATTCTTAGCTAGTTCATTTTCTAGTGTAAAATTCATTAGTTTAGTTCAATTTTTGCACTAGGATAACGGGACCAGGATCGAATTTTCAATAGAAGAGAAAGTAATCTATGTTGCCTTTACACCCTCCAGTGATCCTAGGCAAGCATATGAATGCTCTCTCTATTCACAACTCACCATCTCCCTATAGTTGATCACATAGGTTAACTAGGAAAAATAGAAAGCGGCCCATATCTGCACATGTTTTTCTTTTGAGCTAGGAACAATAGAATGTAGTTTAAATAGGGGATTTTGAAAAGGATCATCGCATATCCACATGTTCAAACTATGTGCTTGTTCATTTTTTGCTCACACACATCCACATAATAAGCAAAGCAAATACACCTAAAACTAACTTAACGAAACTCACTAAATTCTCCCCACAGGGGCCACAAAAGAATGTATAGTCTAATTTAGGATCAAGGGGGTAGACATCCAATAAGCCGCCTTGATCATTCTTCATCTTGAAACATAGAAGTTGACTATTTAGGGAGCTTTCAAATCCACCTATCAGCCCACAGAAAAGAAAACCCGAGCCCGGCAGAGACCCAATTTAGAGGGGGTTAGGCTTAGGTGCAGTGCGTGCGGTATCAGTTGACGCTACCTGACTCGGCTGATACTCGGTACTGCTAACTGAACTACCAAGAAGCCCATGACTCGAATGCTCACATGGGGCAGTGGTGCTTAGTGGCCAAAATTAGGGCATCTTTTCCCTATAGGTGACCGTGTAGGCAAGCACAAGATCATCTACCCTTACCTTGGTGGATTTTCTTCGACTGACTGGGGGCATCGCTAGCTCTTATGGGACATTGTGCTAGCACTTGCAAGATATCTTCTCAAGGCCCAGTTACATTTGAGTGTGTGAGGATGATTAGGTCTTCTAGGATTTTAGTATCATACGCAAACAAACAAAAACCATATTTTTTGATTGATTGATCACATAGGATTAATCTAAAGGGAAAATTTATTTGATTTTCGCTTTGTTTATGTATGCGATCAGAATTTTGATTTTATTATAATCTCTATCCTCTAAAATATTTCCAAAACCATACCTAGTCGACTCCAGAATGGACCCAACGGGCCCTCGTCGATCTAGACGTCTTTTGGACCTCCCCGCATTACCAGGAGGGGTTCTACGTCTTTCGCCATTTAGGCGTCAAAGACGAAACACTGCCACCATTATTGGTTCATCCTTTATTGGGGCATATTTAGTTGGGAAACTTGGTCGGTCTCCCAACACCACACCACACACCACTCCTCCCACAACCCCTAGAGGGCAGAGGAGTGCTACCCATTTGGGAAGCTATTTGAATGCACAGCAGGGTGTGTCACAGGAAAACCCTATTCCTAACCAAAACATTGTGTTTTCACAAATAGCAATGGCTACAACCTCACAGTCACCTTTTCTAGCTTCGTTAAATCTACCATATTTAACCAAGTTGACAAATTACCTCATTGCACACAACCCCATATGGCCTTCCATGCCAACGAATCTCCCTTTGGACATACCAAAGTTAAAAGGGAAGCAAGCGGAAGACCCCAAAAATTATGTCATGAATTTCCACCTGTGGTGTTAGTAGAACAACATCGTTGATGATACTATTCGACTAAGACTTTTTCAACGCACTCTAACCAGAATAGCAGCGAAATGGTATGTGGAGAAACCCTCTGCTACACATGGAACCTTTAGCGCCCTCGCCACTATGTTCCTAACCTATTTTCAGTTACCCATCCACCACGATTCTGGAATGGAGTTACTGACCCACTTTAGGCAAACCCCCATAGTTCATATCTCAGACCATCTCCACGAATGGTGGCGGCATCATAGTTTGTGCAAAGACAAACTCAATGATCGGGTATTGTTAGACCTATTCCTAAAAAATCTCACCGTAGAGATTTTGAAAGATGTGGTGCAACAAAAACCCATATCCGAAGAGGACTCCATCAGTAAGGCCCAACAGCTCGAGCTGATCTATATGTAGTCAGGGTATATTTACAATATCCTGCTGAACACTCTGCGCCTGCAAACTTACAAAGAATTTCCAGGCACGTCGAACTCTGCAGATGGTTTAATTGGGTCATTGACCCAAAGTCACCCAAGCAATAACGTTCAATACCCCGGTTACATGTATGATTCTACCCAGAATGTACCACAACCTGGCTACCAAATTCATCACATGCCTCCGCAAAATTTGACTAGTAGGGCGTTGTCGTATCACCATCATCATGGAGGACCCTATCCTCCGGCTTAGGGGACCCAGTATGTAGATAGACATGCTGACGGAAGAGTTCCCCCCAACCCACCGTACACTAACCAAGGACAGGGGAACCTAGTTGCCTCATCCTCTTAGGTTGTCAGGCACATCGATTACTGCAGACGGCTTGATCAGGTCTTTGAACCAAGGTCACCTAGGCAGTAGTAATCTGTATTTGGGGAGTTATCAGACGCGTTGACTATTGTAGACGGTTTGATACGGGTCTCTGACCCAAGGTCACCTAGGCAGCAGTAATCTATATTCGAGGAGTTACCAGGCACATCGACTGCTGCAGACAGTTTGATTGGGTCTTTTTCGCAAGATCACCTAGGCATTAGTAGTACCATGCGCATTGATACTGCAGATGGTTTTATCGGGTCTTTTTCCCAAGATCACCTAGGCATCAGTAGTACCATGCACATTGATAATGTAGAAGGTTCGATCGGATCTTTGGCCCAAGTAGACCTATGCAGCAGTAATCAATACCCTGGATACTCATATGATTCTACTCAGAACGTATCACAACCTAGCTATCATGAAAATCACCCCAGCACTCATCTACCAACTAGGGACAAGGGAACCAATATCCCCCATTCCTCGCACAAAATGGACCACTGGCACAAGATAATGCGCTGGTCAATCTAGTGCAACTCTTCCCAAGCTCATCAGCAACCATACAACTAGGAGAATTATGACAATCCTCCAAATGCTGCAAAAAGAAGTCGGGGAACCAACAAAAGGGAGATGTTGGACAGGGGGCAGTAACCAGAAACACCCCCCATGATCTCAGTCTGGGGTCGACCCCAACCGACATCAAAACTAGGATCCAAGTAAAAACTACCAAGGGAAAACTGCAGCTTAGAGTATCTTATCACGAAACCCAAAGAAACGCAATGGTCAGCGCTCCATCACACCCAAGGGTGGTGCCACACATTCGCACCCCCAAAAAAAAAAAATCAGTGTTGATGTTATCACAAAATTTCTTTTGATAGGTTGCTAATCATACAATCTCATGTAACTGTTTCAAACCAATCTTGTGACTAAGGCTTAGCCTCCTCAGTCTGAGAAGGCTCTCTCAAGAGTTAATGATATTGAATAAAGATGTAGATGGCTAACTCTATTTAGGAAATAACTTTCTTATGATGAGTGTAGGTTGAAAATAATATTAGTATGTAAACATTGGGCTTATGGAGTCAACATTTTCAGTGATTTAGTGATTTCACTTGATATGAAAGCTAAGGCAGGTCAGAGTTTTTAGTAGTGGGACACACACAATTGAAACAGGAAAATACATAGTCAATTTATCTATAAAGGAATTCAAAGCATTGAAAGAATGAATTTTGAGTACTATAAATGAAAACCACTTCCAATGAGATATATAAAAGGTATAGATAAGATAGGTAAGCACTAAAAACTCATTCAGAATCTCAGGTTGGTTAAGTAACAAATCTCTGTATTGCGGAAACAGTCAATTTACAATAAGTTGCAATTTTGCCAAAAATCTCCAACCCTTGACAAATTCGACTCAATGGCATTTAATAGACTTTTTACATCATGTGATGATCTACCTTCTGGCTAGATTCATCAATTTTTTTCCTAATGACACCTTGCATAACCATTAAATATCAACTTAATGACAAACAGACACTTATCCTACTTGATAGTCCTTTTCCTGATAGGACTCAAGCTACTCATTATTGCCTTTAAAAACCTTATCTACTAAAACAATTACATTCTTTGACAAATATGCTTTTACATGTTCGAATTGAGATGATGGGATTCATCACTTTATGACCACTTAACTAACCTCCTCAAAACAAACCCTGTTTTTTAGGCAAATAGTCTTCTTCTTCCACGAATACTTTGGCTGTCAGTTTATCTTCAATTCATGGTCCTTAAGTGCTAAATAATTTATTTTCATGGTATTTAACCCTTCAATAATCTCCAGATGTCCAAAGATTCAAAACCTGCTAAAAAGGCTGAAATACAGTACGCTACGAAAGTAAGGCAATTTCGTAGCGTACTTTCGTAGCGCTGCAAAAAATGCCATTTAATCTCAAAATTATTGATTCTTTCCTTTGGCATAGTGTTCATCATCATTAAACACATCTCCCACACCAATTCCAACTCTTGTTATCATCTAGAACTGGTTCAAAAAGTAAAAAGAGCAGCTACAATAGTTTCGTAGCGTTTTGCTGCCCTTCAAGCCCAGGCATGCTACAAAACTACTCAAAAGTGCTAAAAATGCAGATTTTTGTATAATTTTTTAAAAATGAACCCTATAAGTGCCAAAATATTTTCTATAACATATCATTTGATCAGGTGATCATGTCCAAGTGGAAAAAAAAGCTCAAAAATGGTTGCAGTTTGAACGACCGGAAAGGCCTCGTCGCTGCAATTATGGCACTATGAACGGGACTCAAATCCAATGTCGTATCTGAAAGTTATGAAGATTTGAAGTCTCCATTAAACTCCATTTTTAGTTGACCAAGTTTGACTTTCAAACTTTGGAAAAAAAAAAAGAATATTCCAAGGAATATTCCCCAAAATATTCCATCTGGGTGAATCACATGCGACCAAGTGGCAGTATCTAATTTTGGGTTGGTTTGACTTTGTTTACGTGGACCAATAGTAGGTTGCCACGTGGCAGGCCCGAAGGCCGCCACGTCGCCCAGGAGCAGTCAGTCAAAATTATGTTTGGAGGGCTGGGGGTCGAACCCGTGACCTCCCAGTTAGCGTGAGCACGCATTACCAAATGGGCTACAAGTGTTTCTTATTAAACCATGGTGTCACGCCCTATTTGAATTTTCAAATGGTTTCGGGCGGAAAAAAAAGGGACTAGCCCCTTAGGGCTAGCCCGGATGTCATAAAACTGTCGCCTAAGAACCGGGCTCCAAAACCTCAAACCACGGCGGTGATGGTTAAAGGGACTACTATATGTGACTACCCCACAGTGTTACATTAAATTCCACGTACAGGTAGGTTATGAAACTGTAACACCTGGCGGGTAACGCAGAATGTGACCGCCCCATCACAAAATAGTAAATGTCACGACTTTCAGTTAAGTTGAATGGTGAGAACGACGATTCCGGCGGGATCAAACGGTCCATGTGACCATAATAATTAACATTTATTATAACTACTAGTGGTTCTACCCTATTTTTGGAGCGTTCCACCAAATCCACCTTTATGCCATCTTTAGCGAGTTAAACTGGAGTTCACCCACATTTGGTGTGGTTTTCAAGTGACATTGGGCAGTTTTCTTTGGGAGGTCATAACTTTCTCAATATTGAACCAATTTGGACGAAATGTTAGTCAATTTTGGCTTTCTTCTGCATTCTGGAGTGTTTGGGATAGGTTTTAGAGTGAACAGAGGTGTTCTTTAGCCATTTTTTCTTCAGGGAAGAGGAAAGAGCCACTAGGGCCATCAGGGAGATGGAGTTGTATTGGGTTGCACTTCACTATTTGAGGTGAAAAAAAAGCCATTTTTAGCTTATTTCTATCTTTTGAAGTCAAATTCACAGCTTTTTTTACCTATTTAGGCATATATTTCACTGTACAACCATTTTGAGCAACTTAATAGAGCAAGGACATGCCCATTGGGAGCCTTGGACCCGGCAGATGTAGCCCAGGAGGGGTGAACTGCCTCATCAGTTTGCTGTGTTATGCTATGGTGAATTTCTCTTGCTGTGTATTTTTGATATAATATGTTAAACAGTAAACTTAATTAACATTTCCTCACACAAAAACTTAGAAACAATTACCAAAAACACTTTGCTTAACCTGCAAGACATGGAGAATACTTTGCACACTTAATTAAATGGAAATGGATACTTTGCATAGCATTTACAAATATTTCAATTTTCAGATCAGTTGGTATCAGAGCTCAGGATTTGAGCCTTAGGATCTATATTTTTACTCTACATTTGTTCTTGTGCAAAGATATAGTTGATTGTTTGCAATTTTTTATGCTTACTAGGCTTAAACTCAAGAGAGGTGAAGGACACTTGGTTAGTGCACAAAGTAATCCTCCACCAAGAAGGGCCAAAGAGCCACCTCCAAGAGCCATTGAAGAAGCCTCAAGCATGTCTTCAAGAGAAGGAGAATCTCCTGAAGACATTAATCCCAAAGAAGAGGAATGGGTGTTCCAAAAGGATTTCTTGGATATGACGGAGATGGTGAGGATACTCTACCAAGAAATGAATGATAGGCTTGTAGAAGAAGGGTCTAGACATCAGAAATAAGGATAGGGTTCTTCAGGAGGAAAAAAAAGTGATGATGACAAGTCAAATAAATGACATGGAGGTAATGGTGATCCACCATCCCCATCTTCATCCTCTTTCTCTACATCGTCATCTTCAACTTCGGTGAATCAATATCACAAGTCTAAAACCTCTGGTAAAAGTCCATTTTTAAAGCTTGATGTTAAATTTTAGTTGCTTATGTTTAATGGTGAGGTCAATGTAGAGAAACTTGACAATTGGATAAGACAGTTGGAAGTTTACTTGAGGATACAAAACCTTCATGAAGATGACACCAAGATTCAGTTAGCCTCCTTGAGAATGGATGGAGCAACATTGGTATGGTGGGAATCCAATACCAAGGATGAAATTAAAAAACATGGTAAGATCACTTTATCATGGGCTGAATTTATTTCTGCAATTAAACAGTAATTTTATCCATTAGCTCATTTACAAAAGGCTATCATGAATTGGCAAAGTTTTAGACAACTTAAGGGACAAAGTGTTCAAGATTACACTCAAGAGTTTAGAAGAAGGGCTTTATTACTTGGAATTGATTTGCATAGACAAGAGACTTTGCTGAAATATATAGGTAGTTTACATAGCTATCTTTTACATGTACTATCCTTATGTTCAAACCTACTAGTCTAGACAAGGTTTGTGTTCAAGCCACACATTTAGAGGCTAGAGGTAAACAATATTTTGATGGGAATGAGGGTAGTGAATTTAAAGGTAAGGGAAGAAAAATAAATGCAAAATCTAGGAAATAAAAAGGAAATTTCTTTTGTAAAAATTGTTCCAAAAAAAACCACGATGAAGACCATTGCTGCAAACTTCATCCGGAGCTGAAACCAGAGAAATTTAAAACCAAAGGTAAGGCCAAAGAAAAGGGAAAAATGGTTGCAACTGCTGAACAAGACTTAGGGTCTAAATCAGGTGATGAAAATAAAAGAATAGCCATGGTACTAAAGAACATAAAGGGGAAAGAGATTGTAAAGGGAAAAAATCCCAGTTCTAGCACTTTAAACTGTCACATAGAAGCTCCAAATGAAGAGTGGAGGATAGAGTTGTTTCATGTGAGGATAATTTCGAAACACACAAAGATAGACACACTATTTGACAGTGGGTCTCAAGAAAACCTCATATCAGGAGACTTAGTCAAGAAGCTGAAACTTGAGACCATTCCACATCCAAAGCCATATCCACTTGGATGGATTTGCAAGGATGCTAATTTACAAGTTTCAAGAAAGTGCATGTTGCGCTTCACCATAACAGCTCATTGTGTTGACTTAGTTGAATTAGATGTGGTACTGCTTGACATTACAGGTGTGGTGTTGGGTAGTTCGTATTTATATGATAGAAAAGAGATCTTCCATCGCCATGAGAACAAGTATCACCTATTCAAGGATGGCAAGGATTTTATTGTGAGAGCACATCGGAAGAAGCTAGAATCTTCTTTAGTGAATGTAGGGCAACTGAAAAGGCTTGTCAATGCAAGTCAAAATTTGACTTTGTTGATGATTAAGAAAAAATATTTTTTACATAATCCTTTTCATGTTATTTCTGATTTAAATGATGATATGTTTCAGTATAAAAGCAAGTCGCCTTTGGAAGAAGATGACAAGATGTTGCAGAAAGTGTCTTTGGTGCCGACTGGTGTAGAGAACAAAGTGTCGGTGCAAAGTGGTGCAAGAATCCAAGAAATGGAAAAGCATGCAAGCAAAGAGGACACAAAGTTTAGCATGGGTCATTGCTGGTTTTAGAATGGTAGAATACTATGGCGAGAAAACTTGGTCAAGAATCGACACAAGTACATGGCTCATTCGACAAAAATTCGCCATAAGGACAGTTGGCAAGGTGAATCTTATTTCTAGTTTCCTTTGAAGGTAGACCATTGTAGGAATAGTATTATTTCTGCAAATTATAGTTGTTGTTCTGAAAATTTCAAAACTTTGCATCATGACACAGGCAAGGTTAGCAACAGTCGGTCAACAGATTCAAGGAAGAATTTATCTTTTTATGAGAAGCTCAATTTGATGAAGTCGGGAAGATTTTAGTGGTTCAAGGTTGGAAGAGTGGAGAATCAGTCTCCTCATCTTCAATTTCTGTAATTCAGAGAAATTTTTGGGTCCAAAATCTTCCCACTGGGGAGGTGTGATCAGGTGATCATGTCTAAGTGGAAAAAAATGCTCAAAAATGGAAATGCTTAGAAATGGTTGTAGTCTAAACGACCAGAATGGCCTCGTCACTGAAATTCTGGCGGCTCAAATCCGACATTGTATGTGAAATTTATGAAGGTTTGAAGTCTCCAGTAAACTCCATTTCTCAGTTGACCAAGTTTGACTTTCAAACTTTGGGAAAAAAAAGAATATTCCAAGGAATATTCCCCAAAATATTCCATATGGGTGAATCACATGTAGACAAGTGGCAGTATCTAATTCGGGTTGGTTTGACTTTGTTTACGTGGACCAATACTAGGGGCCCAGGAGCAGTCGGTCAAAATTATGTTTGGATGGCCAGGGGGTCGAACCCGAGACCTCCTGGATAGCACGAGCATGTCTTACCAAATGGGCTACAAGTGTTTCTTATTAAATCATGGTGCCGCGCCCTATTTTAATTTTCAAATGGTTTCGGGTGGAAAAAAAAGGGGCTAGCCCGGATGTCATAAAACCATCGCCCAAGAACCGGGCTCCAAAACCTCAAACCACAGTAGTGATGGTTAAAGGGACTGTTATATGTGACCGCCCCATGATGTTACATTAAATGCCACGTACAGGTGGGTTATGAAACCGTAACACCTGGCGAGTAACGCAGAATGTGACCGCCCCATCACAAAACAGTAAATGCCACGAGTTTTAGTTAAGTTGAATGGTGAGGCCGACGGTTTCGGCAGGATCAAACAGTCCATGTGACCATAATAATTAAAATTTATTATAAATGCTAGTGGTTCCACCCTATTTGGGGTGCATTCCACCAAATCCACCTTTATGCCATCTTTAGCGAGTTAAACTAGAGTTCACCCACATTTGGTGGGGTTTTCAAGTGACATTGGGCAGTTTTCTTTGGGAGGTCATAACTTTCTCAATATTGAACTTTAGTCAATTTTGGCTTTCTTCAGCATTCTAGAGTTTTTTGGATAGGTTTCAGAGCAAACAGAGGTGTTCTTCAGCCATTTTTGCTTCAGGGAAGATGAAAGAGCCACTAAGGCCATCAGGGAGATGGAGTTGTATTAGGTTGTACTTCACTGTTTGAGGTGAAACAAAAGCCAATTTTAGCTTATTTTTGTCTTCTGAAGTCAAATTCACAAAATTTTTTCCCTATTTAGACATATATTTCACTGTATAACCATTTTGAGCAACTTAATAGAGCAAGGACATGCCCACTGGGAGCCTTGGACCTGGTAGATGTAGCCCAGGAGGGGTGAAATGCCTCATCATTTTGTTGTGTCATGCTATGGTGAATTTCTCTTGCTGTGTGTTTTTTATATAATATGTTAAACAGTAAACTTAATTAACATTTCCTCACACAAAAACTCAGAAACAATTACCAAAAACACTTTGTTTAACTTGCAAGACATGGAGAATACTTTGCACACTTAATTAAATGGAAATGGATACTTTGCACAAAATTTACAAATAGTTCCATTTTTAGATCATCATTAACCTTAAACAACCATAAACCAACTCACCTTATGATCCTTGAGGCATTTCTTCCTCATTTACAATTGGTTTAGCTATTTATTCTTCAAGCACTATCATTTTGAGACCTTTTTTATCTAACTCTTCATGAATTAGTTCAAGTTGCTCTTGAAGGTATTTAACCTGGTCTTTCAATATTTTGTTGGTGGCTTCCAACCATGTGTTCATGTTCTTGACATGTTTGGCCTCTTTCCTTGCTAGAATTGTCCATTTGATGAATTGTTGTGTGTTGTCCAAAGTCTTAGAGACAATTTCAGCCTGTTCTTCCCAAATTGCCTTCACCTTTTCAAATTGAATCTTCTCTACATTGTGTTTCCTTGCTTCTCTTTTCATGACAACAATTTAATGATTGGCCAATTTCAATTTTTCTTCAAGGAGCTGCAACTTTGTTTTTTCCATCACCTTCTCTTTTCCCTTCTTTTATTTGTTGACTATATCTTTCTCTGGAGGTGATGATAGGTCAATAACCTCTTGAGGTGGATGAGCTATGTCAGTGAATGGTTGAACTTATTTACTTCTTTATAATAGCTTCCTAGCATGTCTTGTCATAGGATTTCTTTCTTGGAACATGAAACCTACATCTTCGCCCTCAAATTCTAATTTCTTTGCAGACTTAGCCTTCTTTAACTTCTGCCCACCTTCCTCTATAAACTCAGCTTGGAAAATAGGAGTCTCCTCTATGTCAATGGCATGTAAAATATCCTCTAGATTTCCCTTAGGTTCTACTCTGTCTTCTACAGCCATTGTTTGGCTCCTTGTCATCCTCTTGGTTCCTTGTTTACTAACAGTTTGTTTTTTTTGGCAGGCTTGACCACTTTTGACTTCTGTTTTGTAGGTGAGACACTTGGTGTATCAAGACTCTACGTTTGCTCTGGCTCCTTCATAATTTTTTACTTGATTTTGCTCTTGTAGGTTCACTTGGGTCTGCTACCAATGGTTGGCTTTGTTTTGCTACTAATGGTGATGGAATTCTCCTAGGTTTAGGAGTTCTTGAAGGAGTAAGAGCATCCAACTCAAAACCAATGACAAACAAAAATGAGGACCAATCTTTGCCTAACCTTTGAAGTTCATCGAAGACCAATAATTTCATTAAACCATGATGGAATAAAGAAGTATCACTCCCCTCGGAATTTTCTTGGACCTTATCTTCCATTTTTGACAAACTTCTATGCAAATAGAAAGGCAGATCAATGGAAATCTTACCAGTAAAGTGAAAAATTAATTTGAAATGATATGAATAGACTTTGTGGTACCTCCCTTCGCAAGTAAAGTACTTTTGGATGATGAGCAACAATTTTGAATGGTTGTCTTTTATGTAACTTCTTTGAATAACATTGGTGAGGTCTATTTCAGTATGCTCAGGCTTTATGAACTCTTTGCACTACTCCATGTTAAAATTGAAACCTTTGAACCAGTTCTCCTGACCTCTTGGAATCTCTGTAGCAGCAGCAATAACCTCTAGTGTGATGGAAAAATTTAGCATTCCCACCTTAGTGGTTGTTCCACTGAAATTTAAAGAAAAATTCTTGGACACCTATGTATGACAACCCTGTAATTTCTCACAAAACTGTAGGCAACCTGCTCTTCTGAAGGCTTCTACTATTGTTGGGTCTTCATTGATAAAATTCGTGTTTGCGGGTTCATATCTCAGGCACTGGCCACCCTTGTTAGTACTTCTTTTCTCTTCCATGATTTCTCTAAGATTTTCATAGCCTTGCTTGATGATGTTCAGCCTCGCTTGATGAATTTGTAGCCTCGCTTGATGATGTTCAAAGTAAACCTTTGAAAAGAACCAGACACAACTTTGGCTTAGTATAATAGCTTTCGAGAGCTCAAATATTACGCAAGGAAGAATGAGAAATGAGAATGACTGAATTAGGAAAGGATTTGAAGTTTTTATGTCTTCTCATGACTTAATAGTGATTCATACATTACCTAAACTGATCATGATGACTACAAACCTGAGCATGTACCTTGGATTTATCCCTCCATGACTTGAAAGGCATCTAACCTACTCATTCCCAATGATTTTCTGACACCTAACAGCTAGAATGACAAGACAGAAATAAAATCGTGCTTTCGTAGTGTTTTTAGTGTTAATTTGGTTGTTTTCCCTAAGAAGCTATCAGTAGTTTCATAGTGAAAAGTGACTTTTCACAGTGTATTTTTCTACGAAACTATGGTTTCTTGGCTAATTTGACACTTTCAGTACAAAAAATTTGGAAATTGAAATCAGTCAGAAAATGATGGATGATGTGACATGAAGAAGTTTGAAAATGAGTGGGTTTGGACCTTATGGTAGCCTAAAGCAAGAAAAACTTAATATTTCCCTTGACCAAGCATAAAAAATGAATCCTACAACCTAATGTTTTGACACATGAATCTATCTAACCTTGTTAAATGATATTTCATTTTTTTTAAGTGATAACAGTCGACATATATGCCCTCTCTCATCTTCTTTCTTAAGCACATGTATTTAAAATAATATTTGATAAAGAATATGCTTTCACTTGAGGTAGTTGTTTTTGCAAGAAAGCACACAAACCGTCCACAACGTCATCCACTGAAATTTCCAGAGCAGGTATCATCCTACCCCCAGCATGATAGAGTCCCATAAAACTCTGCATATCTTGACATTATTTCTCCATCAGAAATTAACCATAGGTTCCACACATCCAACCATGTTTATCATCACCTCGCCCTACACATGATAAGCATTCTCGTTGTTCGGTAAAGCCTCCCCTCCATGGCGCTCATCACCAAAAGTAGACCATATATCACAAAAAATAGTGATGCCATGGCCATACCACTATAGTCTGGGAAGCACCTCATGCCCATTCACTCACCATGCATAATTTCAAGTTTTACCATATGAAATAAAACCCCTTTCCTGGACAACCAGGTTGTATAAGAAGATCAAAATCACACTATCGTGCCTCGCATTTGGCCCACCATACCTCCATCAGCATAATCCCATCTGTGATACTTGTTCATCCGCTTCATCAACCTCACACATGAGACCAACCAATGGGGCCCCCACCGTTAGAAAAACACATTCCTCACATCATCAGTGAGCAAGCACTTTCATGTTTTGGGGCACCCATCTCTGTGTTTTGTACAAACCAAACCCCATTATTTTATTCTTTTGGTAAGTGTACAAAGACCACAAATGGTGCATTGTGTCCCCCACCCACTCATTCATTTTTTCTCCCATGGCAGTAGTCCCTGACCACCCTTCATCGGAGTATACCACCCTCATGAAAAAGCCACTATGACATTCATAACCATTTTATACCCACCCTAGAAGTCCTACTAACTCCAGGGATTTCCCCATCAGAAATAGTTATGACTATTTCCAAGCTACTTTTTATACTCTGACTTTGGGCCATTGAATCCCCATCATCAGTTTTCAATCACCCCTCGCCATCATGCCTATGTTAAACCCATCACATCCAAGATCTCGATCCTCCGTATCAGCAACCCCCTTGTTTGGTTGAGGCTTCATTTTTTTCGACTTCAACACCTCTTTTCCAAAAAGGAAGCAGTACCTTGGATCACCCCTCTCCACAAAAGGGGCATCCTCGAGTGACACTATGAGAGGCATCTTTGCATACAGATGTCATCGATCCTCTTGACATTCATCTACAACACAATTTCTCATGTCAAGATGGTATCGTACCTTACAACCATTGCACTTTGATCAAATTCATCGAAGACCCATGCCTTCATAAGCGTCTCTTTCAGCAATGCTTACACAAGAAGGTCCCAGCCAACGCCTATGCGTACAATGCGCATTTATAAGCCATACCAATTTTACACATATGGGGACCACATTATACCTATTGTCAAAGAAAAAATGCCCCTGAGGGTGTCAGCAGTCGTTGTCATCAACCGACAGATCACTACCATATTAGTGACACAGACAAAACATGTATCTATCCAATAGATTTGTTTAACTAGCCAAAGCATTATGAGCATGGGACATGCCCGCCTCATAGAAAATTTGTATATATTGTATTATACCATTTCTTACAGGGGTCCCACAGGACATGGTCGCTCTTTGACCCAGTGCAGGGTGTCTCAAATTCCGAGCTACACGCGGGTCTCTCTCTCTCTACACACAGTATACTTAAAAGAAACTATACTGTATTTTGGCTATACAACTCTTCCTATACCTCACACATTAGGGGGCAACTGTTATCACTGGAAAATTGTACAAGCAAAGGTGACATTATTTAATGTCAGACAGAAGGATTTACAGCGCTGAGAGACATTAGAGAATCTGAAATTATTTAAAAATCTCTAAGGTCTGAGGAAAAATCAAATTGTGTACAAGAAGGACTAGTCAAAAGTGCATTTGCGCGCAAAATCCTTCGATAAATGTGCCATCGCGTGCCTTTCGACTTAAAAAGCGCGCAATCTTGGGAGTGACGGAGGTCACTTTCTAGGACCACAAGGCACACTCCAGGACATTGATTCCACACTTGAAGCCACCTAAGGACAACCACCCAAGCCTCTTTAGGACATAAAGGGAGCACACAATGGAAAAAATGTGGCACATAATGGAATCACCCTCCTCTCTTGGGTCACCATCCACAATGTACCAAGAGGGGGAAGGAGGATTTGAATTCTCCTATAAAAGGCCACCAAGAGATGAACAACTTGAGAGTGTAGAAATTATATAAAAGATGCATGTATATATCCATATTCTCTTGATCTAATAATATTTTATCTTCTTGCTAAATACAGAATCCTTCCACTATTAATATTTTGCGGAAATTTAAAAACTCAATTACAAACACATGAAGCAATAAAAACAATCGCACATAACACAGTTGTTTAACGGGAAAGCCTGAAGCTAAAAACCCCAACTATCATAGGCATTATATCATGGAGATCATGTAACACCTAAAAGAAAATTAGTACATCAAGTCTTCAAGACAATAGAATCAACCACACTAATCTCAAGAATAGAAACGCAAATCCATGCATTGATTTCTTGCCACCTGATAGCCTGCCTCCACTACGCAATCCCTGCTGAAGAATAGCTTTGAATGACTTCGAATTACCCTTTCCTTGACTGTGCAATCCTCATTGGCAACTCCAATGTGTGTGTGATGCAATCAATGCATCACTATAGTCACAACAGATAGTCCATCTAGTTCTTTCACCTATCTCTACACTAGGGTCTCCACTGAATCGGCATGCACCAGAGTTTTAATCGTTGTATATTGTTCAGCTTGATTAATGTTGTTTTTGAATCTAATTCACCTAATTTACCAGCATATCATCTGGCTAGACTAGATACAACTAGCTCAACTGAGTTTAACTCCATTAACTGAGTTAAACTGAATAACAACTCCATGAAATACTCTTCCAACTCTGTCATAAATTTTCCACTTCAGTTCTAACTGAGTCCTCCATGCATGAACCACCAGTAAACCCTAGGAATTGTGTAATTCCTTCAGCCCACTGATTTTCCAAATCTGTGCACTAAAATTAAGTGCTCCAAGAGAATAAGTTGTTGTTTATTGTCGGATTATTATTAAGAGCTAATAATAATCGACACTTATATTTTTAGATCGACGATCTATAAATAGACTTTGCCCAATATTCTAAAAATATAATTTCATCTATTTTTCCAACTTGACCAACCATCCACAAATAGCATCCTGCAACTTCTGAAATATGATCACCATGTCTAAAAATAGACATAGTCTAAAAATAGACTTGTGCCAAAAATAGCCTGCAGGCCCACTTAGTGAAGGTGACTCATTTTCACTAAGCTCGTCATCTTGTTGAATCTCAACAGAGAGCACATTGTTATGCTGGCCAGAATTTCTCCAAGCAATACCAGCAGTGTGTGATCCAGAGCAGAGATAAAGGGGATTCAGTTGTTGGCCATCCAACAACTCCAGTCCACCATAATAGAGAGAGGGAGACTTTGCTCCAAGGCAGCTCAGAAGTAAAGACATCCTTGCATCGGGACTTAGAACCCCAAGTTCTAAGGGCCCCTTGGCAAGTGGTTTAAAGTTTCATCCTCATTTCCTACCAGCACTCAATAAGAGGGGACGTAACCGCTGCCATTTGGATTATTTAAGTTGTTTGACTCTATTTAGAGCTTTTGTGTTATTTGTTTTATTTTTAGTTCAATTTTTATGTTTGAATATGCATGCTATTTCTCTATCTAGTATGTTTGTGTTCTAGCATGTTCCACTAACTTGTTTGACTCCAAATATTTTCTACCTATGACCAATCACTTAAGAGGGAAAGCCACACCCATTAAGTTGTTGTGATTTCGTACATACTTGCACCAAACACACTAACACAATAGGCATGTTCACTAAATAGTTCAGATCTGAATTTTTTTTGCAGGGAATCCTTTCTGCAGACAAAAATGATCCCTCTAGTCCTATATCTAGCAACAAACGAGACAAATATATGCAACCTTTCCTAACTCATACTAGAAAACACGAAGGAGGATAGACTTCCTACCTCTTTCTGATGCTAGTGCCTTTGGTTTCAGCCTTGATTCTTTCACTTCCATGCTCACGATTATGATCTCCTCTCTATTGTCATAGATGAGTGCGTGCAAGGAAAAACAAGTGGAGACAAAAAACGTATATAAAGCATAATATTTTATAATAAAAGTTATGCAGCAGAACAAGGAACACTACAATAAATAAACAATAACATATTTATGGAAAGAAATCACATATTGTATTATTAATAGATAACAAAGGGAGCATTTTAACTACTGAAGCCTTGATGTTGGAATCCTCCTTCATGCAATGAGATTGCAAATTTCAAGCCTTAAACTTCAAACACTTCTTCTCCTTTGTGAATGGGAAACATTTAGGCACAATTCATTACTAGGATGGCAACCAACCAAGATTAGATGGTAGATATTTCATTTATAGGGAAGGAGAGTGATTTGAGGATCCATAAAAAAGGGATGAGTTCCACATATCAAGGGATAGATCCATGAAAGGAGGATCTACGGCCAAGAATGGGAGGTCTCGTTTCAATCATCAACTGCCTAAAACCATGTCGTCATTCTCGAGCCTTCTAGCAAGAGAAGCTTCTCCTCCATTTTTGGAAAAAAATGTCTGAAGAGGACCAGCTTGGATCTTCATGATAAAATTCGTGTTGGAAGCGCTAAGCATGTGTAATTCCAATGGTGACAAGCATGAGGCATCAATTGTAAGAAACACGTTGGGATTGCAAAACAAGTTTTTTGACAAACTTTTTAGAATGTTTCAAGGCAATTCTTCAACAACTTTTGACAACTTTTATCCCTTTGGTATGTTTGTGGGTTCGACAACACAAAGGTCGACGCTTCAGGATACGATACTGGGAGTGTGAAAAAATATTGTATAACAAATGCCCCCTAAAGCGTGAAGTCATAACGAGAAGTGATGGCTGAAATTATTTACAAGCAAAGGAAAGGACTTAAGAAACCATCATTAGGAGACCTACAAATCAAAAATAATACAATACATCTAACATCTCTGATGTAGGTATGCTTAAAGTGTAAGCATCTAATAATACATGGATACACTGTATGGAAGCAACCATATGTATAGAAAGGATCATGTTTACAATCATGAATACTTAATAACTGCACATCGCCTAGATTTATCAAATGAAATCCAGGGTCTTCCTCTTCGTCTCGATCCAACCAAAGTACGAATCTTTCCATGTGAATAGATGTGTTGAAGTTGAACATGGAAGAAACCACCTGATTACTAGATGATGATGTAAACCGTTAACGGGAATGAGAGAAACCGCCAATGAAGATAATGGCTCTCAAGGTACAATAGAAAAATACACAATTATGAACAATGAATCTGAATTTGAACACTCTCAGAATCATTTGATTGAATACCAGTGATGTGAACCTATCGTCAAATGCAAAGAACATACCATTGAGGTATGCAAGCTCCAAGGTACTGAAAGGGATTTCCTAGATCATTTTCCTAGATAATGAGTTGGAGTCGACAAGAAGTGATCCGTCAAAGGAGGGTTGTAATGTTTCCCCACATCATCGACATGAAACATAGGATTTTTCAAAGTTGGTAAGAGTGATTCAAGATTGAATCATATAAATTCAAATAGGGCATAAGTGGTTTGAATTTATAGATGGGGAATTCTCTTGAACGTATCAGCAACACGACTCCAGGATTTGGCAACATTTGACTCAAAATAGGGTCAAAGTTCATGATGACAAAATGATAGAATCAAATGAGAGGAAAATGGATTTCCCAAAACTAGTAAGACAAGTGATAAAGTGAGGATGTCCCAAACCAGACACGAGACAGATAGGTGTCATGTTCAAGAGTGACATAATGCCTTTCACACAAAATACATGATATATGTTTCCTTCCATTTTCCCCCACTATTTCTAGCGAGTACCTATTTATTTTTAATCTCAAGCTTGAAGAGGATACCATATTCTTGTCATTTGAGTTAATCCTTTGGATGAATCCATCCTAGTATTTTTAACTATCCCTAGGAAAGAGTAGCTTAGTATCGTCATGGTTACAAGTCCTTTGTCGTTTCAGTTTTATGAGTCTAATGGAGGGGTATCTCGACATATTTTACATGTTTAGGGAGTTTTAAAAAGAGGTATAATAGAAAACTCCAGATGTCCCTTTTTGTAAATAGTCTCTCGAATCAAAAAAGGTGGAAAACAATATCCAAGAGAACCTCTTAACCATGTGTTACACAGCAATTTGTCACCGTCCCTACAATCCCCATCCCGCACATTGGAGGGCTCATTCCGTGACCTGTGAGCAGAGACAAGACTTGAAAATACTTTCATTGCATCCCTTTGAAGATGAGCTTTCATTGCCCTGAAGACATCTCCCTGCAAAAAACCCTAAAAATAGCTCTTTTTCCATTGGCGCGGTTCCATAGTTCAGCCCTCGCGCCAAGGGGGCAAATCCTCCAAAGAGGGCGCGCCGATTGGAACTCTGTCATAGAGCCGCAACCGCGCCAACCATATTAAGAGGTGTTTTTTAAAAATAAAAGGCGGAAGTTTCATCCTAACAAATTCCTGGACTGATTTCTATCTTGAGTTGGGAGGTTTTGCTACAGATTTCCATAGAGAGGAAGTGGTTTGCCACTTCTCATGGAAGCTTCCTTGATGATAGGGCCAATACCATAATTATAGGGATCCCAACTCCCCTTCCTCCTTCTATAAAAGCTTGCTCTTCTCCATGGCAAGCTAATCACCAAGTTCCCAAGAGCTTTCACATCCTTATGCTGCAAGAGCCTTCTTGATTCCCTTAAGGCCAAATCCAAGCAAGGAGACTATTGCCAAGTATCCGGAGAGAGAGGCTTGTCCCATCACTGACAGGCTTTATCGAGACATGTTGTGCTGACGACCCGCTAAAGGAGAGTGTTGTGTCGAAGCTATGGTTGTATTCTTCTTTTGACTCTTTAATGATAAGCGACTATCGGTTATGGTTCCACTCTTGTTCTTGATCATGTTCATGAGTTATGTCCTCTTCGACTGACATATAGTTGTATGTACTGGGTTTTATGCTTGCGTTTGTGTTGTTTCTTGCATGTGCAGGTGTCCGATCACGGAGATCGTGAGGATTGTGATCTGCCAGGGCGAAGGAACGGGAGCACCACCTCTTCTACAAACGAAAGCGTTGGATTCCAGGTAAGCTTTCCTCGCAAGTCGGTTTATTTGCAATTAGGAACCTGCACTGTAGTGTGTTTGATTGTTGCTAGACCCGATCTGGGCTAGTAGGGATCGCCTCTGTCCGTAGAGGGGATTTACCTCCTCAACAATTTGACGACTCCACTGGGGATTCAACTTGTTGTTTGATTTGTAAACTATAGATGGAGTCTGAAGCACAGCCAGATAGCCTTCGAAACGCTTTTGCTCTGCATTAGCGGAGTAGATCAACGTTGCTTCAGTCAATCTCCGGTTTGGTTTACGGACTGAACAACTTGCAGTTTTTTCTTCTCTGTCCGGTCAACTTCTTGGTCTTGCTTGCTTGGTCAGCTCTTTGGACTGGTTTTTCCTATTTGTTTGGCTTTGTTTTAGCCTTGTCATCACTTTTCTGTGTCTGAGATTGCTTGTTTTTCATTTTCCCATAGTAAACTCGGCTGGCGCGCTTTTCAGCGTGAAAGTCGCGCCCATTGGTGCAGGTTGCCTGTGTATCACCCGCGCCATTGCCTTTCTGGCGCTAATTTCAAGCTCACAGTCATGCCAATCCTGTGAGCTATTAGGGTTTGTTGTGTTTCATGCTTTCTGAGGCTGACTTGTGATTTTGATCTTGTTTTTGCGGCTGTTTGAGCGCACTGGAGCCTAGTTCGACTGGTTGTAACCTCCATCCTTTCGTTGTTTGCCTATTTCTTTCGATTTTGCATACGAGCCCTAGGGCATCTAGGTGCTTTTGTGAGTCGAGCCTCCCTTGGGAGTTTTTGGTTTTCGTTCGTTCAGTCGACTTTGGGATTGCTTCCTTTCATTCGTTTGACAATTGTCTATCATATTGTTGTGCTTTTTGAGTGACTGATTTCGTTTTCATTCAAATTTCGCTTTGCTTCATTTTGGGCCTAGATTACACGGCTCATTGGTGTCTTTGGGACTTTTCTTGGTTTTGAGAGACTTTTGGTCAATTTGAGATCTAATTGTTTGTGCCATTGAGTGAAATTTGCTTGTTTTTTCTCTTTTAATATCATTTCTCGAATTGCTTCTCATTTGTTTTCGGTTTGTTTAGTGCATCTATCTATCAAACATTGAAAATAAAAAAAAAATCTCTTTTGCTTTTGGTTGGTTAGTGCAAATTAAAATCTTTTCATTGTTATTAGTAATTAGTAACTTTCAAGAAAAAATTTTAGTTTCATTAGCTGCATTAGAGATATCACTGATTGTCTTCCGATCATTTTGTTTGTGTAAAAAGCTCTCAACTCTTCTGTAGCTAGCTTTCATCGAACGAAATGATGTACTATGGCATGTAGTTTTGCATTTAGGAGATTTTTGAGACAGCACATTCGTTAGGGCCTGAAAACTGAAACGTAATTAAAGATAAACTTTAAAATTTACTCAATTTACACTAACGCAGCATTGAAATCTAACGAAACACATTTAGAGGTCTAGGCTAGAGACGTGTTCCGGCGTCTTTAAACCTAGTAGTTGTCGTTCGCCTCTTGGCTTTAGACAACGCTAGTACGGAATTGTGCTCCCCGTACCGTCGCGTATATAAAGGGAGACCCCACTAGGTTTCTATCCTTTATCCATAGGAAGCCGAGTCTGCCGCCCTATACCCGTGATACACCGGACACAGCATTCGGAAAGATTTCCTGCACGTACGTCAAGTCCTTGGTTGATTTCTCTTTCATTTTGAAACCAAGGTGTATATTGCAGTTCACGGTTATTTGGTACACCCTTTGCCTAGTATTCCTGAGCAGTCATTTCGATCTTTTCTGACTCTTTAAATTTGAAAAGGTCATCAAGCGCTTGTCCTTTCACACTTGTTTCCAATCTGAAAGTGATAGAGTCACCTTTTCACTGTTTCTCGACTCTTAAAATATGAAACGGTAGAGTTTTGTTTCAATGTTTTAAAAAATTAATTGCCCACGAAATATTCCTGGTTAAAGTTAGTTTCCTTAGGGTGTTTTTCTGAAGATCATTTCTGATGGAAACTTTTCTGGAGTTCACCAACCAAGGAATCCCCTCTGATGGGAATCCGGGTCCTTTTCCTCCTTTTGGGAATGTTGGTGCTCCTTATATGGCAACGTTGTCCCTTCCTGGGTTAACTGTTGCGTTGCCTGTTTGGTTGTTTTCAACCTCTGTGGTCCCGAATGTCTCGGCTACTGTTCAATCAGTTCCTCCACCTGAACAACATCATGTTGATTCCAAGGTGGACCTCTCCCCTTCTTCGCCTGTTTCTGCATCCTCCTCTTCTACTTCGCCTGGTGAAAGTCTGGATTTGAGTAACTAGGTGGCTAAGAAGAAGAAGAAGAAGAAAAAGAAGAAGAAGTCCGATAAAAGAGAGGCTAAAGCTGCCGCTACTGTTTCTGACACACCTCCTCTTGATAAACCTTCCAACCCTCCCCGGAAATTCAAGTTCCCTTGAATTTTGTGCACGGGAGACCATCTTCTTCAAGACTGCCCTGGCATTCCCAAGGTGCTCGAAGTATGGTCCAACAGTCGTCCGTCGTTGCCTTTGGCTTCCGGGAGTCGGGTTGGGGGAAAATCTTCAACTGTTGCTGGTAAGGTTCCTAAGAAGCAGGGTAAGATTACCAATCCCTATAAGTTGTGTGAAGGGCACCATGCCATTCACCTTTGTCCGTATATGGATGAAGCCAAGAGAGTTTTGGACAACTCAGCTGGTTCTACACCATGCCTTCCAGCTGGTTATAAACAGCTTTCTGTGAGTCCTCCACCAGTTGATCCTACGATTGGTCAAGAGTCATCCTTGGTCGATCCCGCTCCTTCGGAAATTCAAATTCAGGAATCCATCCCCGACCAACCATTGGTCGTGGGATCAGTTGAGCTAGCCCCTTCTACGGTGCACCAGGTCTTTTCCGTCGAGAGTGGACCTCACATCCCTCAGTTTCTTCTTGTTTCTTCAGATTCCTCGGACTTGGAGAAAGATTCTCTTGTCCCCATACCTCAAGAAGCTGCTCCTCCGCCTCCCGTGATGGAGGTCCCGGAGGATACTCCTCCCACCTTCGAGATGGAGGTCGTGGAGGATGCTCCTTCTTCTTCTGTAACACTAGGGGAATACCATCTCGGTTTGATGGTAGCCCCTCCGAGTAGTTTGGTCGCTTCCTTTGATTGGAATTGATTCGCAGGATACCGCCTTCCGTCTTATGTGCCTTTCGAGATCACAGTACAGGCTTTTGGTCTGGTCGTACCCAACACCATTATAGATGAAGGCGCGTCTATTAGTGTTCTATCCTCAACTACTTGGCAAGCTTTTGGCTCACCGCCGCTTGCGCCTGTTACGCAGAATCTGTTGGCATTTAACAGAAGAATGAGTCACCCGTTAGGGATCCTCCCAAGGTTACCCGTTACTTTGGGAGGTAAAACCGTCCATATGGACGTGATGGTTGTTCCAGGCCCCTTGGATTTCAATCTGCTTTTGGGGCGCGATTACACCTATGCCATGGGAGCGCTTGTCTCCTCCCTTTTTCGTGTGGTCTGTTTTCTCCACATGAAGGACTGGGACGTGGACTACCGACTCCGCTCAAGGCTCTTCGTCCTGATGTGGCAGCTGGCCCGGCATCATCCCTTCCTGGTTTTTATCCACCCGTTGTATCTGTCCCACTGCAGGTCAACTATGTGGCTACTTACCCCGTGCCTGTACTCAGTGATGATGTCGTTGTGCATCATGTGCTGGGGGCATTGGATCCTAAATTCCAAGATGTTTTCCTTCCATCGGGAGTGGAACTCTTGGAAGCGATGACTTCTTGTTCATTATGATGAAGTCGGTCGGAGCATGGTTCTTTGTCTTGTGTCAAGCTCCTTAAAAAATGAAACAAGGTTGTCGGAGCAGAGTTCGTTTTCTTGTGTCAAGCTCCTTAAAAAATGAAACAAGGTCTGTCAGAGCAGAGTTCGTTTTCTTGTGTCAAGCTCCTTAAAAAATGAAACAAGGTCTGTCGGAGCATGGTTCTTTTCTTGTGTCAAGCTCCTTAAAAAATGAAACAAGGTTGTCGGAGCATGGTTCTTTTCCTGTGTCAAGCTCCTTAAAAAATGAAACAAGGTCTTTGGAGCAGAGTTCCTTGTCTTGTGCCAAGCTCCTTAAACCATGAAACAAGGTGTCCTGAGGATAGTTCTTTTAATGTTTCAACCTCGTTAAAATAATGAAACACGTTCCTGTTCAATTCGAGTCTTTGATAAGTTCTCGTAAAATCCCAGTCTAGTCTTTCTCTTGATCTCGTAACTTGAACCTTCACTCCATCTGCCTTTCATATGGACTGAAGCTTGGGGGGCATGTACCTCGAATTGATTCACCATGCTGGGGGCATGCTTACTTTTTCAAGCATAGTTTGTTTCCGTTTCAAGCTTGTGTAAAAATGAAACCGGTTTCAAGCATAGTTTATCTCTGTGTCAAGCTTGTGTAAAAAATGAAACCAACTTCAAGCAGAGTTTCCTGATTTCAAGCTTGTGTAAAAATGAAACCTTTCCCATTCTACCTCCTGTGATTTCCATTTTATCAGCCTGTTTTTTCCAGATGAGCCTTGGTTTTCTCACTCCATCGTCACTATCTGCTTGGCCGATCATATGCCTTCACTTGGTTGTTTTACCCATCCTTGAGGAACCGCTGTGATGAGTGGTCTTGTTAGCCAGCCTCTTGACCTTTAGTTGTTTCGAGCAGTTCCACCATTACCGGAACCAGTTGCTACCCTTTATACCGCTCGTTCCTCCAGGAGGAGTCATCTTTCAGCTCTTTTCTGACTCTCTAAACATGAAAAGATTGCCGAGGCCCTTATCGTTTCGATCTTGTTAAAGTGGAGACGAATCGACATCTACCCAGTATACGTTTACCCCTTTTTCGGGCTGGGATGGATTATTTACGAAAAAGGAATACCCTAGCCTATCACGACTAGGAGGTTTTCTCGGATATTGTTTTCTACCTTTTCGGGTCCGAGAAACTATATACGAAAAGGGACCGCTGGAGTTTACTTTTCTGTTGTATTTTCAAACTCTCTAAATATGAAAAGACGCCGAGTTCTTCCTTTGTCAGACTCGTTAAAACCTGATGACATTGGATTCAGTCGAAACGACGTTATCCGAGTTTCTCCTTCCTAGGGCTCGTTAAATGTACTAGGATGGATTCGCCCAAAGGGCAGACTTATATTACAAGCATATGCTATCCCCTTCAAGCTTGTTATCAAAAATAATTGGGGTACTCGCCAGAAATGGTGGGGGGAAAATGGAACCAGCATCATTGTCGTGTCGGCAGTATGTCGCTCTTGAACATGGCACTTGTCTGCATTCGTGTCGGGTTGGGGACATCTCATCTTGTTCTTCACTTGCCTCCATGGGTTTGGATAATCCCTTTTGACCTCTCATCTGCTTGTTGCCTCGTCACCATGACCTCTGATCTGTTGATGTCAAATACTGCCAAAACCACTGTTGTGCCGTTATATGTTCAAGAGAAGTTGACCTCTGCAAAGCATCAACCTTCCTCTGATTCTCATATGATCCTAATTCACAAAAAACATCATGTTCCTCTGTCTCGTGTCGATGATGTGGGAAATATTATGGCCCACCTTCGATCAAGGTCACTTCCTGTCGACTTCAGCTCATTATCCAGGAAGCTGATCTAAAGACTCCCTTATGGTACCTTGGAGCCTGCATGCCTCAATGGCAGGTTCGTCGCATTCGACGTGAGGTTTCCATAATTGGCCTCCGATCGAGTGATTCTACGGGTGTTCGACACCATCTCATTGATTCACATGCCGTAGATTGTACCTATAGTACCTTGAGGGCCATTGTCATTATTGGTGGTTCCTCTCGCGTCTGTTAACAGCTTTCATCATTGGCTGGTAATCAGACGATGTTCTTTCATGTTCGACTTCAGCTCACATATGCGCATGCTTGAACTTGTACTTTGTTCAGGTCGAGATGGAGCGCAAGACCCTGGATGGTGTCTGTTGTAATCCAGGCTGCAATATTGTGGATTATTATGATTATTTACATGACTCACTGATTGGATGGTTGCGACCATGCCTGAGTCTATTTATCGATCCTCACTGGATGGCTGCGCCCATATCTTGGATCTCGATTATTATATACTCTGTTATGGATGACTGTGCCCATACCACGCATATATATCATGTATCTGAGACATCAGTTGTACTTCGCTCCGTAGGTTTTCCGATGGCAGTGTTTTCAGTCGGCATGTTCTCGTAAAACATTTCACCCCTCTCTCTCTCTTTCGGGGCTCATGCTTTAGGGGGCATCTGTTACACAGCAATTTGTCACCGTCCCTACAATTCCCATCCCGCACATTGGAGGGCTCATTCCATGACCTGTGAGCAGAGACAAGACTTGAAAATACTTTCAGTACATCCCTCTGAAGATGAGCTTTCATTTCCCTGAAGACATCTCCCTGCAAAAAACCCTAAAAATAGCTCTTTTTCCATTGGCGCGGTTCCATAGTTCAGCCCTCGCGCCAAGGGGGAAAATCCTCCAAAGAGGGCGCGCCGATTAGCGCTCTGTCATAGAGCCGCACCCGCGTCAACCACATTAAGAGGTGTTTTTTAAAAATAAAAGGCGGAAGTTTCATCCTAACAAATTCCTGGACTAATTTCTATCTTGAGTTGGGAGGTTTGGCTACGGATTTCCATAGAGAGGAAGTGGTTTGCCACCTCTCATGGAAGCTTCCTCGATGATAGGGCCAATCCCATAATTATAGGGATCCCAACTCCCCTTCCTCCTTCTATAAAAGCTTGCTATTCGCCATGGCAAGCTAATCTCCAAGTTCCCAAGAGCTTTCACATCCTTATGCTGCAAGAGCCTTCTTGATTCCCTTAAGGCCAAATCAAAGCAAGGAGACTATTGCCAAGTATACGGAGAGAGAGGCTTGTCCCATCACTGACAGGCTTTATCGAGACATGTTCTGCTGACGACCCGCTAAAGGAGAGTGTTGCGTCGAAGCTATGGTTGTATTCTTCTTTTGACTCTTTAATGATAAGCGACTATCGGTTATGGTTCCACTCTTGTTCTTGATCATGTTCATGAGTTATGTCCTCTTCGACTGACATATAGTTGTATGTGCTGGATTTTATGCTTGCATTTGTGTTGTTTCTTGCATGTGCAGGTGTCCGATCACAGAGATCGTGAGGATTGTGATCTACCAGGGCGAAGGAACGGGAGCACCACCTCTTCTACAAACAAAAGCGTTGGATTCCAGGTAAGCCTTCCTCGCAAGTCAGTTTATTTGCAATTAGGAACCTGCACTGTAGCTTGTTTGATTGTTGCTAGACCCGATATGGGCTAGTAGGGATCACCTCTGTCCGCAGAGGGGATTTACCTCCTCAACACCATGTTTGACTATGGTATTCCTTTTTCATAACTATTCTATCTCAGTTCGGAAAAGGGTTAAACTTATACTGAGTAGACGTATTTTCATTTAATTTTACAAGCTTGTTGGCTCGAGGGGTCCTGAACCAGGTTTGGAGGTTAAGGTTTTCCAACAAACCCCTATACTACTGGCCCTTTCGGCAGTGACCTACTTGCGCAAGCCAAAGTCTCACCCAAAGTAGTATGGGAGGTGTTAGTGTCCCATGATTTGGTAGATTGGTAAACCAAATGACATCATAACATCAGACTAGTCTTTGGAATCCTAGGACCTAGCCTTCCTAGACTCAGAGAGGGCTCTCTCTATTATGCGAAGGATGTGAACTTGTTCACTTTGAAAGATTGATTTCAGGCTAGTTGTTAAGTGTATGTTTGTTTGTTTTTTTTGGGTTGGGGTAAGATGATCAAGTAGGATAGGTGGAGTGAGAGGTTATCAAATCAATTGGGAAATGGAGTATATGAAGTCATTGATATCTTGGTAGCGAATTTGGGTACATTACATGGAAAATCTAGTGTAGTTAATGGATCTTTAAAGTTTATGTATGAGGTGAAATGGACAATAAGTTTGGGAACTAAGGTAGGGCAAAGGGCAGTTAAGAATCCTTTGTCAAATACCTATGAACAGGGAGGCCTTTAATATTGATAAGCAAAATATACTAATCATGAGATAGGGAACACCATTTACTCAGTGACAATACCTTTAAACAAATAAACATTCAAGATAAACAATCCAGTGGAACAAGGAAGCAAAAGAACTTATCTAACTTCAATGATTCCACTTTCAAGATTTTAAAACATACAAGAGACAAATAGCATTAATAAATGAAGATGGAATGCCTAAACATCATTCATTAAACTATAAAGAACTTCGAGGCAAACTAATAATCATATTCAAAGGGAAAGATCGAAACAATACCTCTTTGACTTAACCTAACAATCAATACATCAAAGAGATTTCAAGGTAGAGTTTAGGTAGCATTAAAAAGTGGGGCTTACCATGAATAATGTTTATAAACTAGCATATTAATACAACAATGAAATATACAAGCTTAGGTGGGCCTAAGGAGCAATGAAGAATTCTTTAAGCTAACCCAGTAGAAGAAAACATGAAGACAATAGCTAACAGGAGGACTGAGGTGCCTCAAGCAACATTTCTCATCCTATACTTTTCTAAGCTATTGCAAAATATAAAGATGGACATATGGAAAACAAGAAAAAACATGAACATATGAGAGATACATCACCATTAACTAAACTCAGGGATCCTGCAAGCAAGCCTTCATCACCATCAATCAAGGCAATCCATCCACAAGCTCCACAACACTAAATTGTTCTTCAACTTTCAAAAACCATGTATTTCTCTTAACACACCAAGTTCCCATTGTTTAAAATGAATCCTCATGCCTTATATAAAAATCAAGGAAGAGGAAAACCAAAGAGAGTATCTAGAAGCCTATTGGCCAAAAAGAAATATCCTAAGTTGTCCTTGAGGCCTTGCAAGGCCCAAGGCACAAAAATATCTAACAAATATCTTTTCTGGTCAAAAATAGCAATTAAATTGAATTTTAGGCCCTGACAAGCATACTAAAACTTTCCAAATGCACATTCTTCCCAGTCATCTATAGGAGCGCAGCATGCTGTCTCAAAAATTGAAATTATGCCAGGAGCGCAGCACAGAAATAGGCCTTTTTGCAACAGTGTTTTGGAGGCCTTCCCGATGTCAGAAAAGGCTCCGAGATGGCTTGGAAATCCCTTGAAGTCTACTTTCCAGATATACCTTTATTTATTCAATCTGACCTCTGCAAGTTTCCCAAAAATTTAAAATTCCAAGACTTCCAGGAGCGCAGCACATGCTCAGAAAAGTGGGCAAAAAGGTGAAAATTGAGTGTTTTTTACCCTTTTGGGGGGTCAAAACAACTCCAATTGAGCTGAAATTTGGTGAGCATACTCCTCTAATTATGGGGAATCCAAAAATGTAAACCTCTCCTCCTGAAGTTTCCCTGGGAAAAAGTGCAGCACAGGGTGTGCTGCACTCCTAGCCTCAAAATTTGTAAAAAACAAAAATTTGTTCAATTTCTCTCAAATTTGGTAGGTAGGTGCCTCATGGGTCCCTGGAGACCTGTAGAGAAGCTTGGGAAAAAATACCAGGCCTAGCTTGGTATTTTTCATATTTTGGTTTCGGGCCCTCATTTTGGGCAGTTTTGAGTTTTTTCCTTGCAAAGTGGTTTCTTCGTTTATAGTGCTCAGTCATTCTCCTTTGCAAGTTCAAATCTTTGTTGGCCTTCTCCAGTTTGGCCTCAATATATATGTTGGCCCTTTCAAGCCATGATTCTCTATTATGCTCAATTTCCATGGCAAGGAGTTCAGTGAGGGGAAATTGTTGTGCTTGGGTTGATTCCTTCTCCCTCTCTCGTGCCAAAGTCTTTCTTAGACCCATAGTTCTAGGTCTTCTTCCAGATTGACCCTCCTCATCCTCACTTTCTTCATAGGTGCCCATGTACTCCTCCAGCTTCACCTGTGCTATTTGAGCCTCTTTCCAGTATTTGAGCGCCCTTGCTTCATAGATGGCCTGCTGGCCACTCATTTTTTTGTTCTGCATTTGCAAGAAGTGAATGACATCCTTAGCTCTCTCTAATTTAGCTTCCAAATCCCTGATATGTGCATTCCTGTCTTGTAGAAGGGAATTTTCAATTCTTGTTTCATTTTTATCATCACTATCTATGTGGATGAGTTCAAATTCTCTTTCCTCCTCGTGGTTGTCTACTTCCTCCTTCATTTTTTGTTTACCTTTGTTAATCATTTGAGTTGAGGAGGATGGCATGGCCCCTTGCCCTTTGGAGGTAGCAAACACATGCCTCTTTCCTCTTTGATAGGTAATGGGGAAAAGTGCAAAAAGTTTCATTTGCAAACTTTTATCATTAGTGACCTTAGGATTATTTTTCTCCTCATGTATGATCTCTTTGTGCGCATCTTTTTCACCTTGCTCTTGACTGCACTTTTGATAAGCATCCTAACTATATCTTATGCCATCATCATTGTCAAGACCCTTAGGACTGTCATCCTCTCTTTTTGCAATGCTATAAGTGTCTTTATCACTACTTGGTACATCTTCATCTTCATGAATGTCCTCTTCTTCATCCTTTGACCCACGGTTTTCACTGGCAAACTCAGCCTTTGTATCACTGTTTGCACTCTCTGTGGGGTCACTCTCATAGGCAATCTCATTAGTCCTTATTATACTTTGATGGTCACTTTCTTCCTCACTAGGTGAGTTTTCCTCATTTCTCTCCCCACTGTCCTTGTCTTTAGAATTTGTCCCTTCACCACTATGTATACTGTCCTCTTGGCTGAGTTCTTCTTCACTATTTGGTTCATTACCTTCATTATTAGGCTCATGATCTTCATTGTTTTGCCCACTGAAATCACTTTCAAACTTTGTTTCTTGGCTGCTTTTTCCATCTTTTCCACTGTCATCTTGAACTTCTTTACTTCTGGCATATGCCTCAGCTCCAATGTCCTTTGTATTTTCAGTGTCACTTTCTTCATCATTTACTTCTTCTTCTTGACTGTCATTAGGCTTACTGTTTCCTCTTTTCCTTGCTCACTTTTTTCCTCTTGATAAGTTGCCTTTGTCCCTGTATCCTTGGAGTCATCTTCTTCATCATTACTTTCTTCTTGGTCACTGCCTTTATTATTTTCATTTTCCTCTCCTTCGCTGCTTTCTTAATTTCCATCTTCCTCTCCTTCACTTCTTTCTTCATTCCATCACTGCTTTTTTCTTGGTCATCTTCCTCTTCAACACTTTCTTCTTTTTCACTGCCTTCATCACTTACTCTTCCCTCTTCTTTACTGCTTTCTTCATTTTCTGATTTCTTAGAGGAAGGTGAATGAGGAAGGTTTATTTGAGGAAATTATTCATGTGAAGAGGATGAACCAAGGTTAGTGGAGGGTGATGGAGGTGTGTGAGGAGGAATTTGAGATGATGATGGCATACTTTGTAGAGGGATAGGCTGTGGAGTTGTGAAATCATCATGGGCGACGAAAACCTCCCATGGGATGCCTTGTTGTTCTAGTTGGTGTGAGACAATAACTTTGATGAGGGAATGATGAAAAAGGCTTGACATTTGTTGGGATGGAGGCCTCTTTTGCATGATGGAAGACATTTTCTCAATACTTTTACAAAGGTAGTAGAGCAAATGTAGCAGCTTGGTTTTGGTGAAATTCATCAGGAGTCTTATGTGGTAGGAATAGACTCTGGAGAACCTACCCTCACAGGTGAAGTATTTCATAATGATCTTCATTAGGAGAGCATATCCGTCCTATAGATGAGAGAAGGGGAACATGGTTTTGCAATCATCTTTACAACTTGGTTTCAAGAATGGGTGATAGTGGCTTAGGTCCAGATGCATTTGTTTGAACCACCTTTCTCCTATGCAAGGTATTCCAGTGGCCATAGAGATGACATTGGTGGTTAGCTCAAACTTCAGCCCGACTAGGTGTACTTGGTGGTTATGAAGGTTTAGGGAAAAAAGCTTGGTCAACTGAGGGTGACTCTGGATCTTTTGTACTTTTTTACAGAATTCATAGCATCCTAATTCTTGAAAACAGGAAAATATAGTAGGAGAGGCTATCATCTCTTCAGTGCTTGTAGGCTCAAACCTATTTGGCTTCCCACCCTTTCTTTTCTACTCTTTAGGTCTTTGACTTGCCTCATTAGTGTCAATACTGCCTTCCCTAGGCATTTTGTCCCTCACCCCTGCCCTTGAAAACAAACCTTGATCTATTTTATCTATAGAAAATATGCAAATGGTAGGCAGAAAATCCAAATACCTTTGAATTCCTTCAGCTAGAGAAAAAACTCATAGGAGTGCAACACAGGCCAGTCGTGCCCTTCTGCATGCAATTTTGGGCAGGTTCTGAACATAGTCAGGTCACCTCAGGTGACCCTGAACGCACTTTCGTGTAGCCTTCAAACGGAGTCGGGTCACCTTGAGCGGCCCTGAACGCACTTTCGTGCAGCCTCTGAACGGAGTCGGGTCACCTCAGGTGGCCCTCAATGCACTTTCGTGCTTTATAAATGGAGTCGGGTCACCTTGGGTGGCCCTGAACACAATTTCGTGCAGCTTATGAACGGAGTCAGGTCACCTTGGGCAGCCCTGAACGCACTTTCGTGTAGCTTCTGAATGGAGTCGGGTCACCTCGGGCGGCCTTGAACGCCATCATGCAACTCGGGCGGAGGTTGCACGATATATCCTTTCTACACGCGTACAGTGAAGGGGTCAGGTCCGGGCAGAGGTAGTAGGGTAACCCTTCTATAGGCGCGCAGCAACTGGTGTCGGGCCTCGGGCGGAGGCTGCACGGTTGGGTGCACAACACAATGTGTCAAGCCTAGGAAGAGGCTGCACGATGACCTTTTCTATAGGCGCGTAACGCCTCTGCACAGGAACGCAGTGCCGAATAGAGAAAAACACAGGGAGACAATACAAGTGTGCAGTACATCTGTTCAGGAGCGTAGCGCGATAATTCCTTCACCTGAGAACTTGGCCAGAAACCTTGTTTTCAGTGCTTGGTCCTTTTTTCCTTTACTTTTGCATAGGAAAATGATTTGAATGATAATTATGTCCCTTATACCCTTTTGAAAATGTTTGAAGATAAAACCCACTTTACTAAGGTTATTTTGACCTTTTTCCTTTTGCTAATACTCTCTTTTCCTTTTGCAGGTAGTGTCTATAAGGAGCAGCGCCTTTTTTATCCTTTTATTTCTTTTGGAGTTAGCACCTTTTTTCAAAAAACCTTGGCAGACTGGCGATTCTGCTTGTTTATTCCATTTTCACATGTTGAACCTATGCATCTCTCTTTGTCTACTTGATGGATTTTGACTTTATTCACGAGTTCTGTGTCCCTTCATACTGATACCCTTTTCATCATTTTCATCCTTTTCAACTTTTTAGAAGGTTTCTTTCAAATTCCTCTGAAAACCCTTTGTCTCTTTGATGGAGTTGTATGACCCTTTGTTCAGTGAAAGAATGTTGTGGTTTTACTTCATGGTGTTGATACATCCCTTTTTGTGATTTTTTGCATAGATCTCTCACTGGGTAGGCACCTGTTGTGCTAAAAAGATGTAACTCCACTGATACTCTTTGTAATTTTGGCCTTTGCTGTAGTGAAATGATGTTGTCCTAGAAAACCTTAGAAATTATTCCCTGACATCATCTTCTAATCTCTGTCTGTAGTCACCAAGGAGGCTTTTCATTCTGGCTTTCTGTTTATTGAATCTTTGACTAGTGTACAGTTGTGTTTATGTGCTACTGTCTTCGGGACCTCATGCCTGGGCTTTTTGATGGGCAGCATTTCACAACAATCTATCATGAGATCATGATCTTCCTTGTGAACTTAAGACTGTTGTATCTCTTTACTTGTTGTGGATTCCCGTATGATTTTTAGGCCTCTTACTTCGCTTCTATTATGTTGTTAACCATTATAAAGCATTCCTGTAGAAATGCTTGAACATGGGTGAACTATCTTTATGCAGACTTAATGCTTGGTCAACGAGATACCTTTGGAGGCTTTAATGTCTTTGGATAATGATAATTTTCACCCTTGTTTTTACTTGACTTCACCTTTGAATATCTGTAGAAATAGTGAATTTAGAACCATGACAATGCATAACCTAAGAGACTCTATATGACTTATTGGGATGTTCTTTGGAATATGTTTTTGACTGAAAAGCTTGAATCATGGTTTGGAGGTGAAGACAGGGTTTAGACACACTTTTATGCACGGCCATCCTAGACAACTAAACAACTTTGATTTACCTAAAGATCTTAGAAAGGGAGTTTAAAATCACCATTTCTTGAGGCACTTGGTGAGTGGAGGAAGAGTTTGGGTTACTTGGCGAACCAAGGTGTGAAAATAGAGGGCTTAGGCAAACAAAGATAGAGTGTTATAGGTAGAGGTGGCAAGCATAGTGAGAGTGAGGGACATTAGTCTATGATTTGGTCTTCTCAGAGTGATAGGATGGCCATACCTTGACAGAGTAGCAGGATAGTGAAAAAATTATCTTAAGTATAATGAAGGCCGTGAGATTTCTAGAACTCACAAGACTTCTATCATTTTTGCTTCTAGAAATCTTGGACAAGCGTTTAGTCATCTAAACAGGTAAAAATTATTGATGACTAATAGGAGGGTGCTGGAACCAGGTTTCCGCACCCTGAGAGAGAGTAGGTAAGTCAAGTAGATCCAAGTTTGCCACCATAACACAGACAAATTCGCAGCATAAATAGATAACACAATTGTATTCGTAGCTCCAACAGATCCCAAAGGTTCGCATCAATAGTAACACATCAGATCATATAACACATAGATATTTTAGCTATATCCGCATATATTAGCATCCAAATCCCAGTTACAATCCAAATACCACCTGCGCACATAGCCAACAGGGTCCGCACACAGCAGGATTGAGGATCTCCGTGCACACAACCAGTAGGAGTCTTTACCCAAATGACCCAACACAGATCTAACAATTCGCACTTAGCATCACACCTTATTCTTCCCTACCTTAAGACTCAAAATGATCATCTATTTATAATGACTTAGCCTATGCTTTCTTGTGGTCCACAAACTGTGGTTTACGGAATCTAGGTCTACTCTTGACCCATTACAATGCATTCCAGGCTTTGACCCACCCCAAAACCCCTGCGCTAGACTAATTAATACCAAAAATATACAAAATTCGCAGCTTTAGGGGACCCTATTCCAATAGTCCCCCAACACAATCTTGTGACTTGTCCTGAGTCACTACTGTTGTGGGTTCTCTATCTTTGCCTGCAGCTGCTTGATTGCATCCACCAGCGAGGGTAGCACTCCTTCACTTAGCGCAGCAACATTCTGGGCTATCTCTACCAACTTCTGTGAATTTGGGCCTTCCGTAGCAGCTGTGACGCTTTCCAAAGTTTGGTTCAGTTGTTTTACGGTGACATCAACATACTCAGATAGCTTGAGGGCCTCATATGCCCAGAGCTTGAGGTTATCACTCAATGTCTTATTCCTCTGTCGAAGAGTCTACATGTCATCTCTAATCGCATGGCTAGCGTGCAGTCGGGCCAATCGCTGAGCAGAAACTAAGTAGGTAGTGTAGCTTCCATCTGGTCAAACTCTTCTTCCTTCTGGCACAGCTCTTGGTTGATTTCGTGCAGGAGAGGATCACGTTGCACCTTGGTCCATAGTTGCATTTTCATTTCTAATAGTTGTGTTCCCTGAGCGATCCGTCCTGCAATAACATTCGTAGCCTCAGTAACCAGCACAGCTCGCTAGGCGCTTACCTCTAGCAGTGTTTATGGATGCAACTTAGCCTGTAAATCGGAAATCTGTTGTTCCATTTGTGTTTTAACAGCCTGAATTTTGGTTCTTGAGGCATTTAACGCTGCGACCAACCCCTCAATCTTGGCTTGTGGGGTGGCGGTAGCCGGGATATTGGCAGTAACGTCCGCGCAAAGCCTACTTATTAAATGCTCAAGCTCTATCTATTGCGCAGCAATGAGGGTACAGGCAGCCTATGCCTGAGATGCCTCAGCGATATTTTCTTCGATTATCTGCTCAGCCATACTGAGGCGCTGATGAAATTGTCAATCCCGATGCTGAATTTCTTCAAACAGGGATGAGTGAAGTAGCTACAAAGGTTCATGTGGCAGGCAGGCGAGATCCAATTGCACCTCTACGCAGGCCTGGACTTGCACTCCTAAGTCGTGTGGATTCAGTATGAAAGCTACGCTAGGGAGTGGGCAAAGGTGGCTTTCTGGCGTATTGATCAATGCACTGCTAGTCGTTGGGGTTGATCGGACCTGGATCATACTTGTCTGTAAAGTGTCAGTTTTTAATTGCAAAGTCCAGAGCTCATCCTGGATGGTGTCAACTGTGGCTCTTTGCTGCTCTTCCAGGGCCAGCCATTTGTCTTCTGTAGCCAAAGTGACCACGTCTATGATCTTCTGGAGATCCCCTTCAATCAATGTAACGGCTATGTCACATTCTAGTCATTAAGAGTGCTACTTCTTCCATGGCCCTTTAGTATGGTCACCCGTTCACTTTGTTCCTCGAGGGGAGTCAGCACCTCCCACCTCCTGACCTTCTGTATCGAGATCCTGCTGTGCGTCCTTCTGCACTGCTGCTTCCGCGCCCTTCCCCGTACTCTTACCCGGCTGCGAACCCTTCTGCGATGCGGCTTCAACGCCCTTCCATGTGATTTTTCTTTGTCCTCTGGTTTCTTTGGTGATGACAGGCGAGGTAACCTTCGTGGTGCTCATTCCTTTAGTACCCTTTTCACCTGTTTTGAAGCCAAGCTTCCAATGAGGAGGCCATGTCGCAACTAATTGGTCAATCTCTTCATCGGCAACCATGTAGGGGAGAGAAACCCAAACTGGATCCTTGCAGCCTCTGACTTGTACATTATTCATGGTTACCTACAAGGTGGTAATGCTTTAATACTTATCATAGATGGTAGGCGACAAACACAGTCGGGAGTTTATAGTTGTTGTGAGCCCACTCTGAAACAAGACCCAAAATACCTGATTGTCCTCAATGCACTGCGCGTCCCTAGAATCCCACAGATTTTCATAGTGCACCCCTTCACACATATCAGGCATGAGCTCAGGGATGACCGAATCTTCCCGGAGCTTCCCATCCAACCAACGCAATGAGAAGAAGGAGCCAAGAGTAGCAAAATGCGTGCCCCTGATCTTGGGCCTCTCATACATTTTCCAGGAATTCGTTACATAGGTACTGGGCCCAATTGAAGCACACCCCATTTTCACATCAGCTCGCCAGTGGAATGACGTATGCAGGAACGGTGGCAGCCTAAAATTTTTTCATCAGTTTGCATGCTAGCAACAGGTTACCCATCTGTGTAGCAGGGTCACTAATGGTGTTGATCATGAAGCCCCAACTATTATGTAGAAAACGGTAATCCTCACGTACTTTTTCAGTGATCTTCTACTTTTACTTCTTGCCCATAAGCAGCATAGGGTTTGGCCCCTCCATGGGGAGGCCAGTAATATGGTGAATAAGCACGGCATCAATAGGGATGTGATCCTAGATCCACAAGTTGTCATCATGGACTAAGGCAAGTAGTTGGCGCACAATCCGGTTTGTAATATTGTAATGGCCAAAATGCCGCATCCTCAGGAGGTTCAAGAGCCCGGAACTAGCCAACCCATGCACCTAGCGCATGGGGACGATCTTTATCCCATCATCTTCTAGCATTCTTTTGAGGTATAGCTCAGCTGCGAGCTCGGGGAAGGCCTCTAGATTGGCCAAGTCATGGTAGTCGAATTTTACCTCATGGAGCTTGCCAAAGGGTTCGCCAATGATGGGGACCTCGCCCGGAGTGAGAGGCATCTGCAGATAGGTGTGCAAGCCATCAATATTCTTCGGTGTGCGTGTCGAGGGCTTGCGAGGCCGAACAAAGGGCGGTAGCCAATTGATTGGTTCAGCCATCTGGACCTTTTCTTGAGCAGACAGGGGTCTCTTTACTGGCCCAGGAAAACTTGCCTGGCCCACTACCTGCGGGGACTTCACATTGCGGGGTGAGGTGTGAGGCTTCATCCCAGCCCATTTCATGGGTTTCCCTGATCCTTGCACTTTTTCTTTTCCCTTCTTCTTGGCTGGACTCAGCGTAGATATAACTTATTCAGCTTCTGATTCGACTTCCACTACTTCCTCAGTTTCTTATTCCTTCGAGGTCACAGGTTCTGAGGCTTTAGAAAGATTAGTGGTCATCATTCTGGCATGGAAAATGAACTCAAGGTTTCTACTCTCAAAGGGTGTAGGATGCTCAAACATGAACAAGACGCAATAGGCACAGAAACTCTTATAGCACAAAATTTCTGAGGACAAACACGCCAAGTACAAACTATTCAAGAGATACGGAACCCTTGTCCGATTTATCCTTATTCTTTTATAGCCATGGGGATCGATCAATGGTTGGGTGAACCTCACTTAGAACTTACCATCAAGTAAATGGTAAAAAATCTTCGGAAATCGCCTCATTAAATGCCAACCGCCCGCTCCTTTCAACGGTAACTTTTGCCTTTTACCTATTTTTACTATTCCAACAGCTAGTTTTCACACCACCTGTGCAGCCAACGCACCCTTGCACTCCCAGCATACCTCCTGTGCTCCTAGCATGTAGAAATTTGAATAATAGATGAGTTATTCACCGAGATTATCCTGATCACACACTATTTGAGCTTCATGCATAATACATAACCTCTTCTACCATTGATCATCAATTTGCGGAATTAAAAACAATCGCATGCGCACATTGAAACATTAATCAATCACACATATCAACACAATATGTAATGGGGAAAGCTTACAGCTGAAAACCCCCAACTATCTGTATATTATAATGATAGAGAACATGTAACAATACATAGCACAAAGCTCCTCACAGCTCTCAGCACTATCTCACATGCTACACACAAAACTAGCTCTGAGATGAACAAGTCACAAGTTCAAATCTCCTCCACAAGTCTGCCTGCCTCTACTGCGCAATCCAAGATGAATAATGATGAGATCCAAGTTCGAATCCCACTGGCTTGTACTGCGCAATCCTCATTGGCAATCTCAATCAATGTGTGTACAAATCTCATGCACAGCTATAGTCACAACTGATAGTAGACTCACCCTTTCACCCACCTCTAACACTGGTCTCCACTGAACTGTCCATGCATTGCAGTTAACTGATGTGTTCTTTAGTTGATTTATGAGTTAATAATTAGTGAATTAATTAATAATTAATTCACACCACTCATCACTAGTGTATTTTTCAATTAGACTAAATACAACTAGTTCAACTAAGTTAAACCGAACACAACTCCACCAACTGTCTCATCAACTCCACCAAACTCCGCCACTTGAGTTCTAACTGAAGTCAACCATGCATGAGCTCACCAAACCCCTAGGAATAGCGTAATTCCTTCTGTCAGATGCATGGGCCACATCCGTAGCTCCAACTGAAGTGCTACAAGAGGATAAACTGAAGTTTATAGTCCAAATATTATTAAGGGCTAATAATATTTGACTGACCTATTTTTAGACAGGAAGTCTAAAAATAGACTTCGACCTGTATGTCTAAAAATAGAGGTCCATATATTTTTACCAACTCGACCAATCATCCAAGAATAGCATACTGCAACTCCTAGACCATGCTCCATATGTCTAAAAATAGACATAGTCTAAAAATAGGCTTTGCGCCAAAAATAGCCTGCGGGCCCACTTAGTGAAGGCGACTTCATTTCACTAAGCTCCATCATCTTGTTGCATTTTCAACACTCCCTCTCAGCATTCATGATTAGATCACTGCCCAGCCCCATCACCTCCTGTGGTAGTCGAATTTACTCTGGTAGCGCCTTCGTCGAATATAGACATCTGATCCTCACAGGTAGGGTGTAAGTAACATGATTCTCCATTGCACACAATCTCGATATGTTGGTACTGATGTCGATGTGTTTGGATCTATCATGAAATACTAGATTAGGCCCGAGAGTTTAATGCAACCTCTGGTTATCACAATAAATCACGAGTAGGCTCCCAGTGTGGCCGGCAACGACCAGGATCTTCCTCATCCATATAGCCTCGCATGCAGCCAAACTCGCTGCCATATACTCGACCTCTGCTGAACTGAGTGCCACGGATCTCTGCTTCCTACTGTACCAAGAAACTGATGTCGACCCGATACTGAAGATCCCTCCAGATGTGCTCTTTCTGTCCGTTGGGCTCCCTGCCCAATCTGCATCTGTGAAGCCACATAGCTTCATTTCATCCTCCTGTCTGTACCACAATCCATATCCCGATGTGCCTCTAAGATAACGTAATACATGCTTGCCTGCCTTCCAGAAGAGCTTGTTTGGCTTAACCATAGCTTGTGAAAGCTGGTTAACAACATAGCATATATCGGGTCGTATATTGACCAGATGCATAAGCGACCCCACCAACTGTCGATAAACAGTGGCATCCACTACCTCCGCTGAAGTAGCATCCTCCTTCCTCCAACCTCCAGGAAGAGGAGTATCAATAGTATTGTAGCCATGCATGTTGAACTTCTCCAATATCTCTCGGGCATACTTACCCTGAGAAAAAAAACAGTCCACCACTGCGCTGCCAAATTTCCAATCCCAGGAAATAATGAAGGAGGCCCAAGTCCTTCATCTCAAACTCTCAAGTAAGATCCTCCTTGCATGAAAGTATCAACAGCTCATCACCTGTCAGAATCAAATCATCTACATAAAGTACAATGATCAGCAACTTACCCTCCACCACAATCTGGTATAGGTTAGGATCCGCCTCACTCTTGGAGAATCCAAGTCCGGTGAAATAACTGTCTATCCGTGTGTACTAAGCACGAGGTGCTTGTTTCAACCCATACAGCGCTCTCTTGAGCCTGCACACATGCGACTCGTTGTTGAAGATCTAGAAACCTTCGGGCTGCTCTATGAACACCTCCTCCTCAATTACTCCGTTGAGGAACGTAGTCTTCACATCCATCTGATGAATGTGCCACCCCATCTGCGCTGAGAGAGCAAGAATTGTCCGAATGGAAGAATACCTTGCGACAAGTGAAAAGGTCTCCTCATAATCGATCCCCTCTATATATGAAAAGCCTTGGGAAAAAAATCTTTCCTTGTACTTCTCCACACTCCCATCAGCTGCCTGCTTCACTTTGTAGATCCATCTCGAACCCACCACTGATTTCCCCTCCGGCCTCGGGACAATCTCCCATGCACTGTTTCTGACAATCGAATCATACTCTTCCACCATGGCATCTACCCATGCGGGGTCCTCAACAGCTTCCTCGAAAGAGGATGGCTCTGTCATGACACATTTTCTCACAAGAGCCATGTATCCAGTGTACCGGTCTGGTGACTGTCTCTTTCTGCGCTGTGCTGTAGGTGGTCCTACAACCTTCTCTACATCTTGAGCCAGTCGCTCAGCTTCTGTAGTGCGCTTCCGCCCTGTGATGGTTGGCGTTGCATGAGTGGTCTCTTCCACTCCATGAACCTCCTCATGTGGCTGATCCACATCCTGAGGCTCATCCTTAGGAACTAATATCTCCTCATCTGCATGCAAGTGTGGCTCCCTCTCAAGCGAACACTTCATGGCTTTCTCCTCCTGAAATTTGATATCCCATCGCACAACAGTCTTGCAACTGTCTGGAAAATACACACGATAGTTGTGGGGCGTATCTGTGTACCCCACAAATATCCCAACCTCTACGGTCGGCTCCAGCTTCTTCATGGCATCCTTCGTCACATGAATGTAAATATGTGAACCAAAAATCCTCAAATGGGAAATATCAGGCCTCTTACCAAAAAACGCCTCCTCGGGTGTACTCATGCCAAGTATCTTGTGAGGACAACGGTTCTGCACATATACTGCAGTATTGCATGCCTCCGCCCACAAGTGAATGGGTAGGCCCTGATCATGCAACATCACCCGTGCAGCACCCACGATCGTTCTATTCTTCTGCTCAGCAACCCCGTTCTATTGTGGGTTATGGGGTGCTATGAGCTCTCTTCGAATTCCTTCTACGCTACAAAAGTCCTTGAATTTGCCAGAGATGAATTCACCACCATTGTCGCTACTCAGAGCCTTCACCTGCTTTCCCAATTCCTTCTCAACCAGCACCTTGAACTCACAGAACTTTGAGTATGTCTCGCTCTTCCCCTGCATGAATAAGATCCAGCACTTACGAGAAAAATCATCAACAAAGATCACATAGTACCTGTGCTTTGCTGTCGAAGCTATTGAGAAAGGTCCACACACGTCTGTGTGAATTCTCTCAAGGATCGTCGTGGCGCAATTATCCTTCTCGTGAAAGGTGGCTTTCAAAAAATTTCCCAAGGTACACCCCTTGCACTGATCTGACTGCGCAAGAGTGCCTTTAGGAAGCCCAGTAGAAATCTGCTGCAATATCTTCAAAGCTACATGGTGAAGGTGGCCCATTCTCCGGTGCCACAGCTTGCCATCATCCTGGCTCACCACTCCTTCTACCTTGCATGCCATTGCTGTGTAGCCATCTACCTGCAATTGATAAAGGTTCTTGACTCAAACCCCTATCTTCCGGGTTTCTCCAGTTGTCTTACTACGCAGGAAATCCTTTCCCTTGCTGAAAACAAAATCATATCCCTTGTCTTCTAACATCACCACAGAGATAAGATTCTTCTTCAATCTTGGAACATGCATCACATCCTTCAATACGAAGGGCTTACCAGACTCCCTCTCAAAGGAAATGGTACTGGTACCGGTCGCACTGTATCTACCATCATCGCCCATCTCAATGTACACTCCGAGATCTTTCTCATCCAGATCAGAAAACAAATCTCGATCTCCTGTCATGTGAAAAGATGCACCACTATCCAAGAACCAAACTGAACCCATCACACTTGATACCAAGCATGCGATCAGCAAAAAATCCAGCTCAAACTGCGAGGCTAAGGCCTCTCCCGCTGCAGATACAACAACATGCTTATTTTTCTTCTTCTGCGGACAATTTGTGGCATAATGTCCATGCTGGTGACAGTGAAAGCACTTCACCTTGGACATGTCCTACTTCTTGCCTTTCGCACCAGACTGAGAAGCTTTCTTGCTCTTCCCTTTCTTTTCTTTGGCAGCCAAAGCGCAATTTTATTCATCAGATGCCTTTGATGAAGATCCGTCCCTGGTATTCCGCTGTATCTTCTCTTGCACAAGATCAGACCAAAGTCTCTCCCATCCTGGCAATTTCTCCCGACCATTGACGGAATCCTGATAGGAATGCCAACTCTTCGGAAGTCCAAGGAGAGCCAAGCTCACCAAGTCCTCGTCATCTACAGTCACCCCCACACTTCCCAACTCATCCCTGCATTGGGTGAACTTCGTGAGGTACTTGGGCATATTGTCTCCTTTCTCCATCTTTATGTTTCTGAGTTTATCCTTGAGCGCCAACTTCCTCTGGTCGCTCTTGCTTTGGAATAAATCTGTCAAGGCTTTCCACATCAAGTATGGAGAAGCCTTACCATGTAGGCTGGACACGATGTGATCCTTCACGCCCTCCAACAGAATCCTTCGACACTTTGTTGTCTTCTTTTGCCAAGCCTCAATTACGGCAGCATCGCTAGAAGTAGGCTTTGGAACTTCTGCATCTATGAACTCCTTCAGCCCATTGTCATCTAACACTGCCTCCATCCTGTCCTTCCATGCAATATAATTCGAGCTGCCCTCAAGGGCATACTCCAATCGCAATCCGTTGAAAGACATCTCAACTTCGACACCAAGAAAACACTGCTGCAAATTCGAATTCCACCAGCTCAAAACTCAACCGCTTCTGATCTAAATTTTGTGAGAACAAGGTATTTCTAGTCTGATAATTTTCTCAGGGAATTTACTAAGATATTTCACCTTTGAAAGGATGGATCAGGCTACGCCTCTTACAAACTCTGTCTAAAAATAAAATGTAATCTTTGTAATAGATCGGATGTCCAAATACGATACCATGTAGAAATTTGAATAATAGATGAGTTATTCACCGAGATTATCTTGATTACACACTATTTGAGCTTCATGCATAATACATAACCTCTTCTACCATTAATCATCAATTTGCAAAATTAAAAACAATCGCATGCACACATTGAAAACATTAATCAATCACACATATCAACGCAATATGTAATGGGGAAAGCTTACGGCTGAAAACCCCCAACAATCTGTATATTATAATGATAGATAACATGTAACAATACATAGCACAAAGCTCCTCACAAGCTCTCAGCACTATCTCGGTGTTACACACTAACTGGCTGGATGTGAACAAGTCACAAGTTCAAATCTCCTCCACTGTTAGCCAAACCACGAGCTCTCTTGTGCAATGCAAGATGAATAATGATCAGATCCAAGTTCGAATCCCACTAGCTTGTACTGCGCAATCCTCATTGGCAATCTCAATCAATGTGTGTGCAAATCTCATGCACAACTATAGTCACAACTGATAGTAGACTCACCCTTTCGCCCACCTCTAACACCGGTCTCCACTGAACTGTCCATGCACTGCAGTTAACTGATGTATTATTTAGTTGATTTATGAGTTAATAATTAGTGAATTAATTAATAATTAGTTCACACCACTCATCACTAGTGTATTTATCGGTTAGACTAAATACAACTAGTTCAACTAAGTTAAACCGAACACAACTCCACCAACTGTCTCATCAACTCCACCAAATTCTGCCACATGAGTTCTAACTGAAGTCAACCATGCAATAGCTCAACTAACCCCTAGGAATAGCGTAATTCCTTCTCTCAGCTGCATGTGCCACATCCGTAGCTCGAACTGAAGTGCTGCAAGAGGATAAGATAATGTTTATAGTCCAAATATTATTAAGAGCTAATAATATTCGACTGATCTATTTTTAGACTGGCAGTCTAAAAATAGACTCCGCCCAGTATGTCTAAAAATAGAGGTCCATCTATTTTTACCAACTTGACAAACCATCCATAAATAGCATCCTGCAACTCATAGACCATGATCCATATGTCTAAAAATAGACATAGTCTAAAAATAGACTTTGCGCCAAAAATAGCCTGCGAGCCCACTAAGTGAAGGCGACTTCTTTTCACTAAGCTCCATCATATTGTTGCATTTTGAAAACTCCCTCTCAGCAAGATATGGATTATCTGAAACCCCTATCCTGCCTCTGTGGTATTCGAATTTGCTCCTGGTGAGCGCCTTCGTCAAGATATCAGCATCCTGATCCTCCGTGAGAATGTATGAAAGTAACATGATTCTCCGCTGCACACAATATCTGATATGATGGTACCTGATGTCGATGTGTTTGGATCTATCATGAAATACTGGATTAGCTGAGAGTTTAATGCAACTCTGGTTATCACAATAAATCACAGTAGGCTCCAAGTGTGACCCAAACAACCCGATCGGGATCTTCCTCATCCATATGGCCTCGCATGCAGCCAAGCTTGCTGCCATATAATCAGCCTCTGCTAAACTGAGTGCCACGGATCTCTGCTTCCTGCTGTACCAAGAAAATGTTGTCGACCCGATACTGAAGATCCCTCCAGATGTGCTCTTTCTGTCCGTTGGGCTCCTTGCCCAATCTGCATCCGTGAAGCCACATAGCTTCACTTCATCCTCCTGTCTCAATACCACAATCCATATCCCGATGTGCCTCTAAGATAACACAATACATGCTTGCCTTCCTTCCAGAAGAGCTTGGTAGGCTTAACCATAGCTTGTGAAAGCTGGTTAACAACATAGCATATATCGAGTCGTGTATTGACCAGATACATAAGCGACCCCACCAACTATCGATAAACAGTGGCATCCACTACCTCCGCTGAAGTAGCATCCTCCTTCCTCCATCCACCAGGAAGAGGAGTATCAATAGGCTTGCAGCCATGCATGTTGAACTTCTCCAGTATCTTTTTCCGATACTACCCCAGAAAAAATAGTTCCATCACGGCGCCGCCAAATTTCCAACCCCAAGAAATAATGAAGGAGGCCCAAGTCCTTCATCTCAAACTCTCTAGCAAGATCCTCCTTGCATGAGAGTATCAACAGCTCATCACCTGTCAAAATCAAATCATCTACATAAAGTACAATGATCAGCAACTTACCCTCCACCACAATCTGGTATAGGTTAGGATCCGCCTCACTCTTAGAGAATCCAAGTCCGGTGAAATAACTATCTATCTGTGTGTACCAAGCACGAGGTGCTTGTTTCAACCCATACAGCGCTCTCTTGAGCCTGCACACATGCGACTCACTGTTGAAGATCTCGAAACCTTCGGGCTGCTCTATGTACACCTCCTCCTCAATGACTCCATTGAGGAATGCAGTCTTCACAATCATCTGATGAATGTGCCACCCCATCTGCGCTGAGAGAGAAAGAATCGTCCGTATGGAAGAATACCTTGCGACAAGTGCAAAGGTCTCTTCATAATCGATCCGCTCTATCTGTGAAAAGCCTCGGGCAACAAATCTTGCCTTGTACTTCTCCACACTCCCGTCAGCTACCTGCTTCACTTTGTAGATCCATCTCGAACCCACCACTGATTTCCCCTCCGGCCTCGAGACAATCTCCCATGCATTGTTTCTAACAATCGAATCATACTCTTCCACCATGGCATCTACCCATGCGGGGTCCTCCACAGCTTCCTCGAAAGAGGATGGCTCTGTCACGACACATTTGCTCACAAGAGCCATGTATCTAGTGTACTGGTCTGGTGACTGTCTCTGTCTGCGTTGTGCTGTAGGTGGTCCTACAACCTTCTCTACATCTTGAGCTAGTCGCTCAGCTTCTGTAGTGTGCTTCCGCCCTCTGATGGTTGGCGCTGCATGAGTGGTCTCTTCCACTCCATGAACTTCCTCTTGTGGCTGATCCACATCCTGAAGCTCATCCTTAGGAACTAATAGCTCCTCATCTACATGCAAGTGTGGCTCCCTCTCAAGCGAACACTTCATGGCTTTCTCCTCCTAAAATTTGATATCCTGTCGCACAACAGTCTTGCGACTGTCTGGAAAATACACACGATAGTTGTGGGGCGTATCAGTGTACGCCAAAAATATCCCAACCTCTGCGGTCAGCTCCAGCTTCTTCCTGGCATCCTTCGTCACATGAATGTAAACAGGTGAACCAAAAATTCTCAAATGGGAAATATCAGGCCTCTTACCAGAAAATGCCTCCTCGGGTGTACTCATGCCAAGTATCTTGTGAGGACAACGGTTCTGCACATATACTGCAGTATTGCATGCCTCCGCCCACAAGTGAATGGGTAGGCCCTGATCATGTAACATCGCCCGTGCAGCACCCACGATCATTCTATTCTTCCGCTCAGCAACCCCGTTCTGCTGTGGGTTATGGGGTGTTATGATCTCTCTTTGAATTCCTTCTGCGCTGCAAAAGTCCTTGAATTTTCCAGAGATGAATTCACCACCATTTTCACTCCTAAGAGCCTTCACCTACTTTCCCGATTCCTTCTCAACCAACGCTTTGAACTCACAGAACTTTGAGTATGTCTCGCTCTTCTTCTGCATGAAGAAGATCCAGCACTTACGAGAAAAATCATCAACAAAGATCACATAGTACCTGTGCTTTGCTGTCGAAGCTACTGAGAAAGGTCCACACACGTTTGTGTGAATTCTCTCAAGGATCGTCGTGGCGCGACTATCCTTCTCATGAAAGGTGGCTTTCACAAATTTTCCCAAGGTACACCCCTTGCACTGATCTGACTGCGCAAGAGTGCCTTTAGGAAGCCCAGTAGAAATCTACTGAAGTATCTTCAAAGCTCCATGGTGAAGGTGGCCCAATCTCCGGTGCCACAGCTTTCCATCATCCTGGCTCACCACTCCTTCTGCCTTGCATGCCATTTTTGCGCAGCCATATACCTGCAATTGATAAAGGTTCTTGACTCGAACCCCTATCTTCCGGGTTTCTCCAGTTGTCTTACTGCACAGGAAAGCCTTTCCCTTGCTGAAAACAACATCATATCACTTGTCTTCTAACATCACCACAGAGATAAGATTCTTCTTCAATCCTGGAACATGCATCACATCCTTCAATACGAAGGGCTTACCAGACTCCCTCTCAAAGGAAATGGTACCGATACCGGTCGCATTGTATCTACCATCATCGCCCATCTCGATGTGCACTCCAAGATCTTTCTCATCCAGATCAGAAAAAAAATCTCGATCTCCTGTCATGTGAAAAAGATGCACCACTGTCAAGAAACCACACTGAACCCATCACACTTGAGACCAAGCATGCGATCAATGAAAAATCCAACTCAAACTACGAGGCTAAAACCTCTCCAGCTGCAGATCCAGCAGCCTGCTCATTTTTCTTCTTCTGTGGACAACTAGTGGCATAATGTCCATGTTGGTGACAGTGAAAGCACTTCACCTTGGACATGTCCTGCTTCTTGCCATTCGCACCGGATTGAGAAGCATGCTTGTTGCTCTTCCCCTTCTTTGCTTTGGAAGCTAAAGCACAATTTTCTTCATCGATGCCTCATGAAGATCCGTCCCTGGTACTCCGCCTTATCTCCTCTTGCACAAGATCCGACCAAAGTCGCTCCCATCCTGGAAATTTCTCCCGACCATTGACAGAGTCCTGATAGGAATGCCAACTCTTCAGAAGACCAAGGTGAGCCAATCTCACCAAGTCCTCATCATCTACAGTCACCCCCACACTTCCCAGCTCATCCCTGCATTGGGTGAACTTTGTGAGGTACTTGGGCATACTGTCTCCTTTCTCCATCTTAATGTTCCTGAGTTTATCGTTGAGCGCCAACTTCCTCTGGTCGTTCTTTCTTTGGAATAAATATGTCAAGGCTTTCCACATCAAAAATGGAGAAGCCTTACCATGCAAGCTGGACACTATGTGATCCTTCACGCCCTCCAACAGAATCCTTCGACATTTTGCTGTCTTCTTTTACCAAGCTTCAACCAAGGCAGCAATGATAGAAGAAGGCTTTGGGAATTCAGCATCTATGAACTCCTTTAGCCCATTGTCATCTAACACGGCCTCCATCCTGTCCTTCATTGCAATATAATTCGAGCTGCCCTCAAGGGCATACTCCAATCGCAATCCGTTGAAAGACATCTCAGCTTCGACAACAAGAAAACACTGCTACAAATTCGAATTCCACCAGCTCAAAACTCAATAGACTGTAGGGGAATTTACTGGATATTTCACCTTTCAAAGAAAGGATGGATCCAGAGGCTACCTGGCCCTCTTACAGACTCTGTCTAAAGAAATAAAATGTAATCACTGTAATAGATCCGATGATCAACTTTGCTCTAATACCATGTAGAAATTTGAATAATAGATGAGTTATTCACCGAGATTATCCTGATCACACACTATTTGAGCTTCATGCATAATACATAACCTCTTCTACCATTGATCATCAATTTGTGGAATTAAAAACAATCGCATGCGCACATTGAAACATTAATCAATCACACATATCAACACAATATGTAATGGGGAAAGCTTACAGCTGAAAACCCCCAACTATCTGTATATTATAATGATAGAGAACATGTAACAATCATAGTACAAACTCCTCACAAGCTCTCAGCACTATCTCCAATTGTTACACACTAACTAGCTCAGATATGAACAAGTCACAAGTTCAAATCTCCTCCACCTGTTAGCCTGCCTCTATTGCGCAATCCAAGATGAATAATGATGAGATCCAAGTTCGAATCCCACTGGCTTGTACTGCGCAATCCTCATTGGCAATCTCAATCAATGTGTGTGCAAATCTCATGCACAGCTATAGTCACAACTGATAGTAGACTCACCCTTTCACCCACCTCTAACACTGATCTCCACTGAACTGTCCATGCATTGCAGTTAACTGATGTATTCTTTAGTTGATTTATGAGTTAATAATTAGTGAATTAATTAATAATTAATTCACACCACTCATAACTAGTGTATTTATCAGTTAGACTAAATACAACTAGTTCAACTAAGTTAAACCGAACACAACTCCATCAACTGTCTCATCAACTCCACCAAACTCTGCCACATGAGTTCTAACTGAAGTCAACCATGCAATAGCTCAACTAAACCCTAGGAATAGCGTAATTCCTTCCGTCAGCTGCATGTGCCACATCCGTAGCTCGAACTGAAGTGCTACAAGAGGATAAGATAATGTTTATAGTCCAAATATTATTAAGAGCTAATAATATTTGACTGATCTATTTTTAGACTGGCAGTCTAAAAATAGACTCCGCCCAGTATGTCTAAAAATAGAGGTCCATCTATTTTTACCAACTTTACCAACCATCCACAAATAGCATCCTGCAACTCATAGACCATGATCCATATGTCTAAAAATAGACATAGTCTAAAAATAGACTTTGCGCCAAAAATAGCCTGCGGGCCCACTTAGTGAAGGCGACTTCTTTTCACTAAGCTCCATCATCTTGTTGCATTCTCAACATAGCACACCTCTATGCTTCCAGTGCACCTTCTATGCTCTAAAAACGCTCCAGCGCCCCCTGCGCACCCCTCCGGACTTCCAAATCTGCGGCCACTCCCTATGCATACCATGGGCCTTACCTTCCCTGCTCGACGTACTTCGCCCCATACAGCTACTCCAGCGATATAGTCATTTGATCTGATATGATTTAAGCCAGCTGCCATTGACATAGTTGGGTAACATATCGCTACGTAGGGTATCTAACCGAACAGCTCCACCATTTGTGACTTCTTTTACCATATAGGGACCTAGCTAGTGCTGACGAAACTTCCCTAGGTGTTTCACAAACTAGCTATCATACAGTAGGACCAATTCTCCCTCTACAAATGTCTTTTTTCGAATATTCCAATCATGCCATGCCCTATCCTGAGCCTTCTGAACCTGCTGATGGAAATTAGTAATGAAATAATCTTCCTCCAAAGCCACAAGCTGCGCTAAACACTCCTCCATGATATCAGGCTCTGCCATGTTCATAAAGGCTATGATGCACAGGCAAGGAACAATGTACTCCATTGGCATAACGGCCTCCTTGCCATAGACCATTCGGAACGGTGTCTTTCCAGTTAGCTTCTTGTAGGTGGTTTGATAGGCCCAAAGAACTGATGGGATGTGCACTTCCCAGTCGCTATGATCAGTGTTACAGACCGTAGTTAGTGCTTGCTCCAATATTTTATTAAAAGCTTCTACTGCTCTGTTTTCCTGTGGATGATACGGAGTGCTCTTCGCTTGGTGGATCCGAAATTCTTCTGTCAAGGCCTGTATTATTTCATTAACAAAGTGCGTAGCTCTGTCACTCATTAAGATCTTCAGACATCCAAACTTGGTCAGAATCTGCTCAAAGATGAAGTTCGCAGTGGTATCTGCAGTGCAATCCTTCACAGCTTGTGCTTTGGCCCATCGGGTTACATAATCAGTGGCAGTTATGATGTAGCGCGCACCTGTCTTTTTTCCCGGTGGGTTGATAGGCCCTACAAAATCGATGGCCCACTTGTCAAATTCTTGCAAAGCCATTTGCGGTTTCAGGGGCATCTCATCTCGGCGTGATGGATTTCATGTTCGTTAGCATGTATCGTAGGCTTTGCAATAGTCGTGAGAGTCACTATGCAAGGCAGGCCACTATAGTCCAACTCTAAATATCTTCTGCGTCGTGGCCTTTCCTGCGTAGTGACCTCTTGCTACACCCTCATGAGATTCTGCTAATATAGCATGCCTTTCATGATTCAAAATGTATCTTTGCAGCACTTCGTCAGCTCCCATCTTGTAGAGATGACCTACGATGTGGTAAAATCTGTTGCGCGGGTGACCAACTCTTTCTTTTGTTGTATCAAATATTACGCAGGTGTCATCCCCGTAGTCAAGAACTGAATGACGTCGGTGAAGTGTGCATAAACCACTTTAATGGCGAACAGTTGCGCATCAGGCAATCCCTCTTCCAGGTTGGTTGGTTCTTCGCTACTTTCGATTCGGGACAAGTGGTCTGACCCAGCATTCAACTTCCCCGGCTTGACGATGATCTCAAAATAATATTCCTAAAAGAGTAGTAGCCATCGGCATATTCCCCCCCCCCCACCAACAAAGGCTTATTTACCATGTACTTCAAATCCAAGTGATCTATAAAAATTTTGAAGTGCCCTCCTAATAGATAATGTCGATACTTCTGCAATGCATAGACCATGGCAAATCCCTCCTGTTCTGTAGTGGAATAGTTGCGCTCTGTACCAAAGAGTTTCCTACTAGTGAATGAAACAGGATGATCAATGTCTCTGTCTCCAAGCTGCGTAAGGACCGCTCCCAGGGCGATCCCACATGCATCTACGTGAACATGGAATACCTTCGCTCAATTAGGAAAGATGAGAATAGGTACAGAGACCATCTTCTCCTTAAGTAGCTCGAAGCTCTTCTGACACTCGTCATCCCAAAAAAATGAAACATCCTTCTTAAGCAATTTTTCCATAGGTTTTGTGATCAGCACGTACCCTTGAATGAACTTTCTGTAGTAGCCTGTATGTCCAAGGATCGAACGCAGTTTTTTCTCAGTTGTAGGTACTTCCAAGTTTATGATAACTACAACTTTGGCAGGATCAACCATCTGTCCTTGTCGACAAACTATGTGGCCAAGAAAGATTCTGAAGGGTACACAGAATATGAAATTTTTGATATTCGGGGAAATCTGGTGCTTTCTATAGGCATCCAACATCATGCATAGGTTCAAGATGTGTTTCTTCACCAAGTCGAAGACAGTCCAGTCATCAAAATATACCTCCAAAAACTTGTGGGTGAACTCTTTGAACATTGCAACCACAACCCGTGAAAATATGGCAGGGGCATTCTTGATCCCAAATGGCATGATAGTATATTGGAAGGATCCCCATTCAGTAGCGAACGTATTTTTGATGCGATCTTCAGGTGCGATCCTGATCTGATGGTAGCTCGAGAACCCGTCTATAAATGAGTATGCTTCTTGCCCGCCTACACTATCAAGGATTTCATCGTAGAATGGTGTGGGAAAGGGATCATGCATGCGGGAATCATTCAATTTGCGCAAGTCAGCATAGATTCGTATCTCCCCCTTTGTATTTTTTTCCTGAACCACCATCGGACTTACCTAGTCTGCTTGTTCAACCGTTTCGATGATACCTGTGGTGAGAATTTTATCGATATCTTCCTTAACCTTTTGCTTATACTTAGGGTTCAGTCGATAAGGACGTTGCTTTATAGGGTGCGCATCTAGTTTTAAAGTGATGCACATGACCCCTAGGTCCCCTGTAATCCCCTTGAATTCCAAGAACTTTGTTGGGAATAAGTCCTGGTATTTTGTGAGCAATTCTGCCACTTTTCCTACTATATCGTCATCCCATTAATCCCCAATTTTAGCCAACTTAGGTTTCTCTTCCATGCAAATGTTGACTTCTCATAGCTTCGTAGGCTTAGTAACATCGACAGTTTGTAGTTGGGGTCCCAAAAATGCGCACTCTCCCTCCGACTCTGGGATAAATGCATTGCATGGATCTCCATCGCACTCTTCTATCGCTAAATTGCGGCAGTTGACAATATCTTGCATCTGCGTTTCCCACATTAGTGCCCCAAGTGCTACATAAGGGCGTGATTCATCAAATACGAAGGTATCTATATCCTACAGAGCTTCGTCAAGCACCTCCATTCCCCGTGCTAACCCAAAGAGCTTCGTCAAGCACCTCCGTTCCCCGTGCTAACCCAAATGTCCCTACAAATTCATCCTTTAATGTTTCCCAGTGGCGGGTGCGCTGATGTAGCTCCACATCTAAATACCATGTGGTGGGGATTGGTCCCAAGGCATGAATAAATAGGTGAACCCATTCTTCTGTAGTCCGATCACACCATTTCTCCATCCAAGCGAACAAATGCTCGTGCAGGTCCCTTGGGCCAAGGAATTTATTTACGCGAAAGTGAACCAGAGGTTCAAATCGTAGGATCATCATATCCTGACACTCTTCCCTATCCTAGAATGCCCCTTTATGTGTGTCCCACCATCTCGTAGGTGTTGCATGCATGGCTAGAATAAGAGCCCATAGCCTTTGATATTTTGAAACCTCAGCTTCAAATGCTCGCAAAAACTTCTTAATACTACCATAACCATAAAAGTAGGGCAGTTCTCTTACCTATGAGGATATGCATCAGAAATTCTTTGTGATTCTAATACATCGCAGCGCAGATACAGCATGTAACTGATTCAGCCAATTTTCCATCTCCCCGTCGGAGTCAGAGAAACATTCGCTATCTTTTTCCCAGCAAAGCACACCATCATCTGTGGGATTGATCCAATATTCATCCTGTGTAGTTAACTTATAGATGTGATCCACATCCTCTTCTTCATGCACCGGCTCCGTATACCATTCTCCTTCCACAGGGTCTAATGGTACTATCACCCACGTACCTTAATTTTCAAACACCATGCTTATTTTCTTTAGGTTGATGATACATCCCATATCTATGGCCCAATCCAATCCTAGGAGCACAGGATAGAGGTTTGCATCTTCTACAATCTGAATTACCTTAAAGTTAGCTCGAACCTTAACTCCTGCAATATCTACCACTATCTTTGACAATCTTCCCAATGGTATGATCTTCTGCTGGTTGGCCATGCACAGCTGGATAGTGGACCATTCCAACTTAGGTTCTCCCATTCACTACCAAGTTTTCTTGGGAAGTACGTTTGCATCTGAGCCCAGGTCCAAAATAACCTAGTCCATTTCATAATCACCAATCTACGCTGTTAGCCGCATTTCCCTACTAGTGTGTTTCTTATGCTTGTACAGTTTGTGCACATCCTTAACTTCCAGGGGTGGATTAGTTCTTTCTATGCAAATATCTATTAATTCTTGAATATTTTCTATGGCTCGTTGGTTGTGCAACAGCTTCATACATGCTTGGAAAAATGGTTTGACCTCGTCATCTGCTTTGAGGTTTGCGGGGGCCTGAGAAGTAGATGCCTCGACCTTAGCAAAGACTCTGCAAGCTGCGATAAAGGTTTATTTTTCCTTCTATAAGTCCAACCCTTCCTATTTGATAACTTCTTTTTGGATAAGAGGATCGGTTATAGCTTTCTCCTCAACTCCCCCTGTGGCCATGCCGCTGCGTTTTATGACATTAATGCTTGGTCCTTCATCTCGAGGTTCTACCTTAACCCTCTGCACATTCTGTGTATGTGTCTGTTGCTTTTCCTGCATTTTTTCTATCAGAATTGGACAGTCTTCAATCACATGGTCCAGTTGTCTACATTATTTGCAAGATTGCCTTGCAGGGTTCGGGCATTCCCTCGCAAAGTGCCCTACTTCTCCACAGTTATTGAAGATCAATTGTCCTCTTCCTCTACCTGCGCTTCCACCTTTGTCCCCTCCCTTGCCCCTAACTGGGGAGCCACCTATGCCTAAGGGGGATCTTGGTGAAGAAGCGTTTGATTTTACCCTGTATAGGTTTCCCCGATCTATCATTAGATCATAAGTTTGGTATTTATGGTCGTCATGTCCTACTGATCGGCAAAACTGACACCATTGTTGCTTCAGTTCTAAAACATATGCACCTAGATGGGGGCAGTGGTTAGTATCATGCAGGCCAGATATGCGACAATCATCACACCACAACGTTGGTCCACTTGGTCCCATAGTCTCCCTAGGACGCAACAAATTGGGTCCCCTAGCCTGTAGGTAGTCTGGCACCAGTGGGCACTGATCCTTGGTATGGCCTGATACCCTGCATCGTATGCACCATACATCTGGGCTAGCTTCTTTCCCTCGGTCCTTTCACAGGTCCTAGATTTCCATGTGCATCACCTCCAACTGCCCTTGGATTTTTTGTACTCCCAACTGGGTATCATCTCTTAGCGCGAATTCTAACTTCATCGTAATTTCCAAAGATTTTTCCTGCGATTCAATGGCTTGTTGATCCATAGGTACGTGCAGGTGAGGCAGTAGCATAGCGATGAACCATTCCTTGTGCTATCTGTCATCATATAGAAATTCCCCATCCCTGATTACCTTCTTTAGCCGCTAGTCAGCCTCCCATACAGACTCAGAGGGCCCTTGTTTAAAATATTTTAGGTCATTCACTATTTGAGAGTAGGATTTAGGCTTCCAAAACTGATGTTTTAGGGCATTCTTAACCTCTTGAATGGTCGCATTCGCATGCTGAGCTACATATCCCATATACCAATCCAAGGCTCTTCCTTCAAATGCAAGGGATAGTTGCTCCCTTTTCACAGCATCACTGGCCACATTTTGTGCAATCCATACTGACTCTGCGACAAACCAGAACCGGTCCATGTATTCATCCCCTACGCCCTTGAAGGTAGGTAGCTTCATGTGAGAGGCCATCTCGTCTTCTGATGGGGGTGGAGGTGCGGGTGATTTTTTACCCCTATGCTGGTTTAAAGGTGGTGTAGTTAGAGGGTGGACTGTAGATAGATCTATCTCCTTCTTTATTAGTTCTATAGTATTTACCACTTCGTGTTGTACCCTCGCTCTAATCAGAGCTCATTCACTCTATATGGATGCACAGAATGCCCTTTTCGCATAATAATATTTTAATCACTAATGGCAACATTTTCAGAAAATTACCCCCGAAACCCTTGAAGAACCTCCACTCTGCCTCAGAATAGGACACGAATTGATCGATTGCAAACTCCCTCACAAATCCTCCCAGCACACTATCCACCTAGTGATCTACCACACGAGGGATGGTGTTATCAGTCCTTTCTAACTACTGGATCAACTCTGGAGTCCACTGCGCGACCCATTTTTCCTTCCAACACGTCTAGAAATCTACAAGCCTTGCCAGCCACTCCTGAAGCTTGTTCGCAAATGTTACAAAGAAAATTTCGTAGACTTCAGTGAAAATGTACTTATTTTTCCACTTCTCCGATGTCAACTTTGTGCTATGATTCTCCTTTACCATGAATTCCTGAACTTGTTTTTCAAACCACTCTTCAATTTCTCTCATCTCAAGTCTCCAATTTTCCCTTAGAATTACTCGATATCTCTCTCAAATGCTCCTGGTTCCTCGAAACGGAACCATTTTTTGGCTCGAGGGGTCCTAACCCAAGTTTGGAGGTTAAGGTTTGCCAACAAACCCCTATACTACTGGCCCTTTCGGCAGTGACCTACTTGCGCAAGCCAAAGTCTCACCCAAAGCAGTATGGGAGGGTGTTGGAACCAGGTTTCCACACCCTGAGAGAGAGTAGGTAAGTCAAGTAGATCCGAGTTTGCCACCATAACACAGACAAATTCGCAGCATAAACAGATAACACAACTGTATTCGTAGCTCCAACAGATCCCAAAGGTTCGCATCAATAGTAACACATCAGATCAGATAACACAGAGATACTTTAGCTATATTCGCATATATTAGCATCCAAAACCTAATTACAATCCAAATACTGCCTACACACATAGCCAGTAGGGTTCGCACACAGCAGGACTGAGGATCTTTGCGCACATAGCCAGCAAGAGTCCCTACCCAAATGACCCAACACAGATCTAACAATTCACAATTAGCATCAGACCCTATTCTTTCCTACCTTAAGACTCAAAATTTTCATCTATTTATAATGACTTAGCCTATGCTTTCCTGTGGTCCACAAACTAGGTCTACCCTTGACCCATTACAATGCATTCGAGGCTATGACCCACCCCAAAACCTCTGCGTAGACTAATTAATACCAAAAATATATAAAATTGTACAAAATTCGCAGCTTTAGGGGACCCTGTTCTAATAAAGCTCGAAAGGACAAGTGCTCGTAAATATTTTCATATTTCGAGAGTTGGAAAAGAGCGAAAAGGTGACTCCAAGGGGGTTCCTTTTTTCATTATTTTTTACGAGTACAAAAAAGTGATAAAATGAAACTTTTTAGTTCACCAAAATTAGTTACCGTTGCCAATTAGTAATAACATGTCACTGCACATGTGAAAAAACGTTACCCAGTTCAAGAAAAATATACAAATATAGGTAAAAATACACTTCAAATTGCAAAAATACTTCAAAAAGTTTATATAAACTCAAAAAGTAAAAATAAAATTACCATTTGTCAATTGGTAAATTGGAGATCATTTTTTAGCCAAAATTTCCCCTATCTTCAAGCAAGGAGTGTGATCAATCCAGAGCACCATTCGATGAGTCGTCTGTCACAGGTAAGAGCTATGTTCTTCCTCTACATTTTAATAGTATTTTTCAGTGGTTTCATCCATAGAATAGTTGTCAAGGGAGGGCTTGAAGAAAATAGGGTTCAAGGGCGACCAATGCGGGTTTTCCCCATCGGGTTTGCGTTGTTTGCCCCAAACTCCAAAGGACCAATGCATTGATAACGCAAGAAAATTTGAAACACTTGTGCTAGTGCTGCTTAATAAATTTATTTAATAAAACTAAAAAAATACCATATTATTTCTAAATTTTCCTCCATGAAAGCTAATTCAACTTTGTTTAATGATGTTTTAGAGGTGTTTTGATAGAGAAAAATGACTATTGAGTGGAAGGAAAGAGCTCATGAAGCAGAAGACCAATAGGCAACATGAAACCCAAATTGCATAAGGGCTCTCTGTGAATGCAGGTTGCCCAAATTATTTCATACTCCTAGGATCACAGCCCAGGTATATTTATTACAGTAATTGGTGAGATGGTGGGATGTATACCACCAGATGTTTGTGATAGGAGACCAGGATCTGGAGATAAAGGTATCAGACATATATTTCATTACTATTTTGTCTAAGAGGGGACAACAAGTTTAGTTTTCGGGTGCTCGTGCAGGAGGAGAAAGAAATAATATGTTGATAGCTAGGCATTGTGCCCACAGTTCTCGCAAAACAAAAATCAAGAAAATTGACATCATGGATGTCAGGGAGCTTCCATTGAGAACAATCCTCTTTACCATAGCTCAGGTGGCTAGAGTACAAGCTCTCCATGAGGCAATAAAATCTCACTTTTAGTATTTTGTGGATGCCTCAATCCTACCATATTCAATTGGTGCGAAGGATTACTGGTTAATCTCAAAGGACAACTCACCAAGTTCAAGACAAGTAAACTCAAACAATTTAACTATAGGTCAATTTTGGAGGCATTCTTCCTAGATTGGGTTCAATTGTTCAGATATCCGTGGGTAGAGGTAGGACCTCTTGCACCAAGAGATCCATGTTTGCTGTGGTGGGGAGAGTTGATGCCTCTTACAACTCATCATGGTGGATGATTGGGCTTATGCTGGGACAAATTTTCGAGGAGATCCAGATCTCCCACTGCCACCTGGATCACAGTGGAATGACTCAAGTAAAGAACTATTCCTTTAAGTTTTTTCAAATTTTTTAATGTTCTTTAATCATGTGATCTGATATTGAGACTTGTGATATTTTTAATATGTGGGAGTAGAGAGGCCTCCAATGATTTCTCTGATAGAGAGGAGGGTGGCACGATAAATCAAGGATGCACCATATGTCAAGGGATTCGATCCTATGGTGGAGGTGGAGCGCAATCTAGAGGCCTTGACTAGAGTCATTCCAGATTATGCTACTATTGATGATGTGCCACTTCAGTATCACAGGCATACCATGGGGGTATCAATTGGACTGTTTCGGCTATTGGGCCAAGTTGTTAGGGATGTATCATGTTATCATGAGCACCATGTTGTTGAATATACATGTCTCTTTCACTTATGTAGGCTCGAGAAGCCATGTATCTTATAACACAAATTTTAATTTTTGATGTAACAAACATTTTGCAAACTCTATACATGTTTTACCTTATGAACTTGATTCTCCTATTATGTCATGGTTTTCTTTAACATGTGTTGTAAATTTTGATCTAAAACATGATTAGCTAATGCATATGTCAATGTATTTAAATGTATTGGAATGTGTTGATATGTTATGTAATAAAAATTTCTTCCCAAGAGACGAACATGCAAATACATTCTTAAAATTTGAGGGTTTCTAATAGAATAATTCCTGTTTAACTGTAATACAATAAGTTTTGAATCAAGTTTAACAACCAAAGCCCTAATACCAAGAGAAATAGCTTCTAACAATAGTTCGATAACCACACTATATTCTACTATATTGTTAGTTGTACGTCCTAAACTATTGGTTTGAGGGGTCTTGACCCAAGTTCGCACTTAATTTTAACCAACAAACCCCTGTACCACTGGACCTTTCATAAATGTCCTACTTGAGCAGATAAAGGTCTCACCTGAAGTAGTATGGGAGGGTGTTGGAACTAGGTTTCCGCACCCTAAGAGAGAGAGAGATTTAATGAAGTGGGCACCTTCAGATCTAAACAAGCATGCATTAAGGAAGCCCTAACTAGAAACCCTTAACAATATGTGTAACAGAATAACTTGTGCAACCCGTAAATCATATGATAATTACTTAATAGGAGCAATATAGCTCAGATATTTTCATTCATTGTCCTTCTAATTATCTATAATAGGTATGTACTTAATATATAATCATCAGTTACTATTACATAGATAACATCAAAATAACAGGAAATTAACAGATAGCACAACTCATAAAAGAATACAGAGATAATCCAATATCAAAAAAAATTCTTCTCATTCATTAATGCTTCAAATTCGACTTACAGAATCTTCTACATACTCGCACACACAGCCAGCAGGGTTCGCACACAGCAGGACTAGGGTCTCTACGCACACAGCCAGCAAGAGCCCTTACCCAGACAAGTCCACACAAAAGTATCACAAGTTCAATATTATCATTCAAGCTTAACCAAAACTTACCTCTAGACTCGATCTAGTCATCTATTTATACTATTTTAGCCGTTGTTGTTCTATGGTCCGAAAAATGTGGTTTGCGGCCCCTTGGTCTACCCTTTGACCCATTACAATTCATTAGGGACTTTGACCTGCCCCAACACCCCTGCACCAGACTAAAATATTACAAATATATATCAAAATTGCGGTCAGGGGACCCTGCTCCAACAGGCCCCCAACACAATCTTGTGACTTGTCCTGAGTCACAATGGCAATGGGGTCTTCATCTTCGCCTGGAGTTGTTCGATGGCGATGGAAAATGGTGGCAGGACACCCTCACTCTGCGCAACTTCATTCTGTGATATCTCGACCAATTTTTGGGAATTTTTCCCTTCAGTAGCTGCAGTGACACTTTCCAATGTTTAATTCAACTGTTTTACTACCACGTCTAGGTCCCGCGAGAGCTTTAGTGCCTCATCTTCCCAGGGCTTCATATGATCATTGAGGACTTGCTTCTTATGGAAGAGCACCTAGATCTTTTCCCTTAGAGCATGGCTGGTGTGAAGGCATGATAAGCACTAGGCTGCAACAATGATTGGCATGGTGGCTTCCATTTGCTCAAATTCCTGCTCTTTTTGGTGCAGCTCCTGATTGAATTGCCGAAGAAGGGGGTTTCGCTGCACAGTTGACCACAGCTCCATGGCAGTGTCTAGCAACTCGAAGCCCTCGGTGATGTATGCTGGAATAATTCCTGTCGCTTCCTTCACCAACATGGCTCACTGGGCTCGCACCTCTAGAGGGGCTTTAGGTTGCAGCTTGGCCTACAGCGCAGCAATATATTGTTTGAGGTCTCCGTTCACAGTTTGTACTTTGGTCCTGGATGCCTTTAACGTAGCCACCAAACTCTCAATCTTGGCCTGGGAAGTATCAGAGGCAATAATTACTTCAGGAATTTCTCCACATAGCCAGTCAATGAGGTTCTCTAACTCTGCTTGTTGTGCAACTTCCGCATGTTGTGCTGCCTGTGCTTGGGAAAAGTCAGCAGCGTTGGTAGCAATGGTCTACTCTGCCTCACTCAGTTGTTGTTGCACACGCACTTCTCTGCTCTGGAGATCAGTAGAGATGAACAAGTGAAGAGCGTGTAGTTTCCCACTCGTTATTCTTGTGATTTTGAGGCTGACCTTTGCACATGCTCGGACTTGCGCGCACAACGTTGGTGGTTCTACAGTCAATGTTGTGCCCGGGAAGGGGCAGATCTTACTTTTGGTCATTGCGACCAAGATTGTGGTTGTGGCTGGCGGGCTCACTTGAATCAACCTCGCCTGGTTCAGCTCACTTGAAATGTGTATGCCTTCAATTGTAGTGCCTACATCCCAAACTGCAAGGCCTCCATCGCGACCTTGTGTTGATCTTCTAGGGCATTCCATCGATCTTCAGATGCAGTGGCGAAGACATCTGCGATCTTCTCCAAATCCTCCTCCGTCAAGGTAACCTCTGCCTCGCCCCTGGACTTATCACCTTTTAATTTCTTCCACTGACCTTTTGGAGGCTCACCTGTGTGCTTTGTTCCTCGCGGGGGATCCGTACCCTCCCCATCAACTCCTCTAGTCTCAACATTATGCTGCAGCTCCTGCTCCGCTCCCTTAGTGGTGTCCTTGGGGGTATCCTTGGTGGTCGTCTTCTCACTGGAGCACAACTCAGTTTCCTTCGTTGTGCTTGGAAGTATGGTATCCTTGGGTGTTGCATCTTTTTTTCACGTGCCCGCGGTGACCGGAGCAATGAATTTGAGGCTGATATTCCATGCAGGTGGCCAAGTTGTGATGACTTGGTCGACCTCCACCTCGGTGACCATATACAGGAGGTTGTACCACGTGGGATCCTTTCATGCCCTGATTTGCACATTGTGCATGGTGACATGAAAGTCGGCAATGCAATTATATTTATAATAAACAACAGGTGATAAGCGCGGCCTAGAATGTATTGTCGTCACCATTGCACCGTCAAATAATACCTAGAATACCTTATTCTCCTTGATGCGTTGTGGATCCTTGGAGTCCCATAGGTTCACGTAGCATGCTCGTTCGCATATGTTGGGTTCGAACTTAGGGAGCACCGCATACTCAGGCATCTCCCATGCGACCAGGGCAATCAATAGCAATAACAAAGAGTAGCATAAAGGCTTACCCTGGTCTTGCGCCTCACGCACGTTATCTAAAAATTCTTCACATAGGTACTGTGACTAGTTGTAGCAGACCCCTTTGTCGCACTGCCCTGCAAACTGAATAACATATGTGGGGACAGTTTATGGCCTACATTTGTGCATTATCTTACACCCAAGTAGTAGAGTGCCCATGCGCACTCCTCAATCAATGATGCTCCCCACTAGGAACCCTCGCTTGTCGCACTCCACCTTGTATTTTTCTCTGATGTCATCTGTCACCTTCTTCTCGTTCTTCTTCACAAACACATTCATGGGTAGGCCAGTGATCTTTTGGACCAGCATAGCATAGACAGGGATGTAGCCTTGGATCCATAAGCATCCATCATGGATCAGCGCGAGTAACTACCAAATGACCAAGATGGTGATAGAATATCACCCAAAGTAGAGGATGCACAGTAGATTCAAGATTCCTGAGGCCTGCAGCCCGCGCACCCATGGCATTGGCTCCACCTTTGGTACGTCATAACACAACACCCATTCAAGATATAGATCTGGGGCCAGATGTGGGAAGGTGTCTTCATTGGCTAGATCGTGGTCATCAAACTTAATGGTCGGAATCCTGCCAAACATTTCCCTGATGAGAGGGACCTACTGTGGGCTAGCAGCATTTGGAGATACTCACGAATGACATCTATGTTCTTGGGTGTGCACACCCTCGCCTTTTGTGGCTTAACATACACTGGTTGCCATGAGAGCAGGGCTACCAGCAAGGCTTCTTCCTGGGCCGACATGGGTCATTTTGGAGGATTGGGCGAGCGTGCCTGAGGCACCTGCCTGGGGGAGTGCACGATCTTAGGGGAGGTGCGTGGCTTCGCTGAAGCCCACTTCGTGGCTTTCCCCTTTCTCTTCTCCTTACCCTGTTCTTTTCCTTTTTCCTTCCCCTTTCCCTTTCTTTTGGCCAGCGTGGAAAGGACCTCTTCGACTTCGGAGGTGATCTCAAAAACTTCTTTGGAACCCATCTCAACAAAGGTCATAATGGGCGACGACTCAATGGGGTTAGTAGCTGTCATCCTTGCTCGGAATATAAATTTAGGATTGCTGCTATCGAAAGGGGTAGCTCACCCAAACATACAGGTTACGTGGTCACAAGAAACGTAGAATTCACAATAAGGCACAGAGCATAAGATCTTAAGAGAGCAAAGGAACCAATTATGACCTGCGCCCCTCCTTTTATAGTCCACTATTGGTTAAAAAGTTTGAATTCTCATTAAATGCAACTTACCATCGACAAAACGGTAAAAACTCCTCCAAGATCGCTACATTAATTGCGAAACACCTGCTAAATTCAACAGTAAAATCTCTTTTTCACCTAGTTTTACTGTTCCAACAACTATTTTTTCTAGTTGCACACTACCCTTGTGCCTCCGTCACACCTTCCCGTTCCTCCTTACCTACGCACTACTGCTACGCTCCCATCGTACCTATCTACGCCTTCTCTTCATAGTGCATGCAACTCCTTTAATGAAGATACTCCAGCCATACAGTCATTTGGTAGGCACTGGGTTGTCCCTGTATGGTTTCATATGAATTCCATTAATGTACCCGAGAAGGTAGTCTCCGCACAATGTAGCCAAGCGCACCGCACCACAATCTGTAATCTCTTTTACTATATACTGTCCCAACCAGTGCTTAGAGAACTTCCCTAGGTCGCACGCAAATTGACTGTCCTAGAGTAACACCAATTCTTCTTCCTTAAACACCTTCTGTCAGATGTGCCATTCATGCTAAGATTTTTCACGTGCCTTCTATACTTTCTGATGAAAGTTAGCAATGAACCGATCTAATTCCAAGGAAACTAGCTGCGCCAAGCATTCCTCCATGATGTCAGGTTCCACCATATTTGTGAAAGCCACAATGCGCAGGGTGGGGACAATATATTCCATGGGCATGATGGTCTCGTGTCCATAGACCATCCTGAAAGGAGTCTTCCCAGTCAGCTTCTTGCATGTGGTCCTATAGGCCCATAGTACTGAAGCGATGTGCATGTCCCAGTCATTCCGATTAGCATTACAGATCTTAGTCAGCGTGTTGTCTGAGATATTATTGAAAGGCTCTACTACACCATTAGCTTGTGGGTGATACGGGATGCTTTTCACATGGTGGATATGAAATTATTTTGTCAAAGCTTCAATAGTTTCATTGACAAAATGCATACCTCTATCACTTATTAAGATCTTCGGGCAACCAAACTTGGTCAGAATATGCTCAAATATGAAATTCACAGAGGTATTTGCAGTACAATATTTCACAACCTTTGCCTCCTCCTGTCTAGTTACATAATCTGTAGTAGTAATGATGTAACGTGCGCTAGTCTTCTTTCCCGGAGGATTGATTGGCCCCACAAATTCTATGGCCCATTTATTGAATGCATGCAAGGCCATCTACAGTTGCAGGGGAATTTCATCTCTGCGCAAGAGCTTCCCAGTTCGCTGACATGCATCACAGGCTTAGCAGTATGCTTGTGCATAATTATGCAATGTGGGCCACCATAACCCTGCATGAAACACCTTATGCGCAGTGGATTTCCCTGCGTAGTGGCCTCTTGCCACACCTCCATGAGCCTTAGCCAAGATATCTTGCCTCTCATGTTCCAACACATACCTCCTCAATACCTCATCTGCACCTAACTTATATAATTTTCCTGCAATTATTGTGAATTTACCTGTGCAGGCCACCAATTCTTTCTTCTGTTGCACCGAATATTCTGTAGGGGTTGTCCCAGTTTTCAAGAAGTGAATAATGTCCGCAAAGTGTTCATCTATCACCTTAATAGAGAATAGTTGTGCATCAGGTAATCCTTCTTCCAAACTGGTTGGCTCTTCCCCACTCTTAATCTAAGACAAGTGATCAGGTCCTACATTTAGTCTCCCGGGCTTCACAATAATCTCAAAGTCATACTCCTAAAATAGTAGCAACCATCTACAAATCTTCCCCCCCAACACGGGCTTATTGACCAGGTATTTTAGAGCTAAATAGTCAGTGAGAATTTTAAAGTGTCCTCCCAATAGATATTGCCTATATTTCTGTAGGGCATACATCATTTCTAGTCCTTCTCGCTCAGTAGTAGAATAGTTGTGCTCCACGCTAGAGAGCTTCCTGCTAGCAAAAGCAATCAGATGATCAATGTCTCCTTCTCCTGTCTACGCTAAGATAGCCTCAAGAGCTATTCCTGATGCATCCACATGTACATGAAAGACCTTCGCCCAATCTACGAATATTAGAATAGGTACAATCACCATATTTTCTTTCAGCAACTCAAAACTCTTCCGACACTCCTCATCCCAGAAAAAGGACACATCCTTCTTTAGCATCTTTTCCATTCGCGTAGTGAAAATTCCTGTAGTAACCCATGTGCCCTAAGATGGAGCGCAACTATTTCTCATTGGTAGGGACTACTGGGTTGATGATATCCACAATCTTGGCTGGGTCAACCATCAATCCCTGTTGACATACGATGTGCCCCAAAAAAATTCCAAAAGGTACACAAAATATGCACTTCTTTACGTTCAAAAAAATCTGGTGTTTTCTGCAGGTATCCAACATCATGCGCAAGTTCAACACATGCTTCTTTACCAATCCGAATATTATCCAATCATCAAAATATACCTACATAAAATTATACATGAATTCTTTGAATACTGCCACAACTACACACGAGAAAATGGCAACGGCATTATTTATTCTGAATGGGATGACAGTGTACTGGAAGGAGCCCCATTCAGTTGTGAAGGTTGTCTTGTTGTGGTCTTTAGGTGCAATTCTGATCTGATGGTACCCAAAGAACCCATCAGTGAACGAGTATGCTTCTTGACCTCCCACATAATCCAGAATTTCATCAGAGAATGGAGTAGGGAAGGGATCATGCACGCAGGCATCATTCAGCTTGTGCAGATCGGTGCAGATCCTTATCTCCCCTTTGGTCTTCTTTTCTTAGAATACCATTGGGCTTACCCAATTAGACTGATCTACTAGCTCGATGATACCTGCAGCCACCATTTTATCTATTTCCTCCTTGACTTTCTGATTATAATGAGGGTTCATCCAATAGGGCCACTGCTTGATAGGATGTGCATCTATCTTCAAGGCGAACTTCACCATACCCAAATCTCCTTAAATTCCCTTGAATTCTGAGAAATTTGTAGGAAATAGGTCGTGATATTCGGTCAGTAGCTCCACAATATTTCCACTAGTAACATCATCCCAGTAATCCCCAATTTTGGCCAACTTGAGTTGCTCTTCCATCCCAATGTTGACTTCCTTTAGTTTTAATGGTTTGGTAACGTCTATTGTTTTCAAAAAAGGTCCTGCAAATGCACGCTATCCTTTTGATTCTGGGATTGTGATATTCTGAGGATCCTCATCACAGTTCTCTACCAATAAATTTCTATAGTTGAAAATATCCTCCATCTGCACATCCCAAGTTGGTGCAGTGCATTCCTTACGAGGCAAAGATTCATTGTCCCTCCAACTAAGCGGAATGTTGCTATGAAATCCTCTTTCATTGTTTCCCAATGGTGAGTATGTTGGTGAAGCTCCAAATCTAAATACCAGGTGGTGGGGACCAGCCCTAATGCATGAATAAACATATGGACCCACTCATTCCAGGTCTTCTCATTCCATACTTCCATCCACATAGCCAAGTGCTTGTGTGGATGCCCACGGCTGTAAAAGAGTTCCATGGGGGGGTTGACTGGGGTTCAAACCACAGGATCATCATCTTTTGACATTCCTCCCAGTCCTGGAAAGCCCCCTTGTGTGTTTCCCACCATCGCGTAGGGGTGGCGCACATGGCCAAGTCGAGTGCCGAGAATATTCTTTCCTCAGGGACATATTTTTCTAGTGCTTTAATAAATTCCTTAACACTAATAGAACCATCAAAGTAAGGAAGTTCTCTTACCTCTAAGGATATGCACCGGAAGCTCTTTGGGATTTTAAGGCAGCGCAGTGCTAATACGTCATGCAACCTGTTCTGCCAGTTTTCCATCTCGCCATCCGAATCTAAGAAACATGAGCTATATTTTTCCCACTTTAACATGTCATCCACCGTAGGATTGACCCAATCCTCATCTCGCACAGTCAGTTTGTAGATATGGTCAATGTCCTCCTCATCGCGCACAGGCTCTATATATATTTCACCTTCAGCTGGATCTAGAGGGACTATGACCCACGTACCATCATTTTCAAAGATCATGCTCCTCCTTTTCAAGTTGATGATACATCCTATGTCAATAGCCCAATCCATTCCTAATAGCGCAGGGTAAGGTTCCACATCATCAACAATCTAGAAAACTTCAAAGTCTACATATACCTTAACTACTGCAATGTCTACCACAACCTTAGGCAACCTTCCCAGTGGAATGATCTTTTGTTGGTGGAAAATTCCAATTTGGGCTCTCCCATCCTTTGCCAGGTTTGCTTAGGCAGGACATTGGCATCAGATCCCAGATCCAAGATGACCTGATCCATCTCGTAGTCTTCGTTCTGTGTTGTCATACGCATCTCCTGGACGGTCTTCTTTTTTTTCTTATAAATTTTGTTTACAACCTTAATCTCCTTCGAGGGGCTTCTTTTTCTGCACAGCTATCTATCAATGCTTGTAGATTCTCTACCGCCTTCTGGTTGCACAATAACTTTATACATGCTTGAAGGAGTGGCTTAACTGCTTCATCAGCCTCTGGATCCATGGCAACTTTTGATGTTGATGTTTTTGTTGTAGCAAAATCCTTTATAGCCTCTATAAAAGTTTCCTTTTCTTTGTCCAGATCTATACCTTCCTTTTTTTTCGGTTGCCTTTCTTATCCATGACTCTACAGTAGGTCCTCCAGTGGCCATACCATTGCGAGTTATTACATTTGCATTGGGGCCATCATCGCATGGCTCAGCTTTGACCATTTACACATTCTGCGTAGGTGTCTGCTGCTTTTCCTACATCTTAGCTAGCAGAATGGGACATTCTTCTATTACGTGGTCAAATTGTCTGCAGTACCTACAGGACTTCCGCACAGGATTAGGGAAATTGCGTGCGTAGTGTCCTGGATCTCCACAGTTATAGCAAATCAATTGGCCTCTTCCTTGGCCTACGCCTCCTCCTCTCCCCCCTCCCCTTCCTCTCATCAGGGATCCTCCTCATCCAAAGGGAGATGTTGGTGAAGAGGCCTCAGCCTACACTCTCTACATCTTCGCATTGTCTATCATAAACTCATACGTTCGGCAGTGGTGCTCATCATGACCAACTGAAGAGAAGGATCTGCAATACTATTTCTTTAACTTTGGCACATATGCTCCCAGCCTTGGGCAATGTCAGTATCATGCTGGCCAGCTACCCGGAAATCAACGCACCATAGAATGGGTTGTTGGGCCCTCCAACCTGCCTAAGGCATAGTGGATTTGGTCCTCTGGCTCGTAGGTAATCCGTAAACATAGGGAACAAATATTTGGTGTGGGTTGCTCCTTTGCAACGAATACACTAGACATTTGTGCTAGCTTCTTTACCCCAGTCTCTTCATAAATTCTGAATTTCTAAATTCATCACCTCTAATTGGCTCTGGATCTACAACACCCTAATTTGGGTATCATCCCTTGTCACAGCCTCATAGAAATTTCCAGAGCTTCTTCCTGTGAATCGATCTTCTTCTGGCCCATAGATCCACGCAGATGTGATAATAGCATGGTGATGAACCATTCCTTATGTTCTTTGTCATTGTAAAAAAATATGCCATCACTAATGACTTTCTTCAGCTGTTGATCGGCTTCCTAGACTAACTCCTTTGCTCCTTACTTAAAGTATTTTAGCTCCACTACTAACTAGGCGTAAGACTTCGACTTTTTGAATTCTTGCTTCACTTCCTTCTTGATATCGTCGATAGTAGGGTTAGCAGCATTTTGAGCGATGATTTATTTTAGATATCCCATAAACCAGTCTAGTGCTCAACCTTCAAAATCCATGGTCATCTGCGCTCTTTTTATAGCATCAGTATTAACATTCTGCACAGCCCATACTGTATCAGCCACGAACCAGAACCAATCCTTATCCTCATCCCCCGCACCCTTAAAGGTGGGTAACTTCATGTGCACAGCCATATCATCGGTAGGTGGTGGTTTCAGTGGTGTAGGAGATGTCTGAGTCTTACGCAGATTCGAGTACGTTGTAGTGGGAGCGCTACCTGGCAGAGAGCATAGCCTTAGTTTCTATGTTTGACGGATCTCTTAGAGGATTGCATGTAGCTCTTTCCCCCTTATGGTTGATCATGTAGTACTTCCTGCCCCATGTGGTACTTTCAATATGTTCGTAGTTCATTCACTCAGTGTGGCTTCACATAACACTTTTTTCACTCAAGAGAATCTTAATCATTAAAGGCACCATTCGCAGGAACTTACCTCTCAAACCCTTGAAAAATATTCTCTCAACTTCAGAGTATGATACAAACTAATCTATTGCAAATTCTATCACCAATCCATCCAAGATACTATCAACCCAGTAATCTACGAGCCAAGTGATTTTGTTATCAGTTCTTTCCAACTGTCGGATTAATTCAGGGGTCCACTGTGTAACCCTATCATTCTTCCAACAGGTCTGGAACTTCGCCAATATCGTCAACCACTCCTGAAAATCATGTGCGAAGGTCATGAAGAAGATATCATGCACCTCTGTGAAGATATACTTATTCTTCCACTTTTCAGCAGACAACTTCTTACTCATGTTTTCTTTTAGGGAAAACTCCTGGATCTGCTTTTCGAACCAATCTTCGATTTTAGATTTTTCTGGATGCCATAAACCCTGACTCATCACCTGGTCCCTCTCTCAAAATGCTCCTAGTCCTAGAAATGGAACCATTTTTTGGTTTGAGGGGTATTGACCAAGGTTAGAACTTAATTTTAACCAACAAACCCCTGTACTACTAGCCCTTTCGGCAATGGCCTGCTTGCGCATTTCAAGGTCTCACCTGAAGTAGTATGGGAGGGTGTTGGAACCAGGTTTCCACACCCTGAGAGAGAGAGATTTAATGAAGTGGGCGCCTTTAGATCTAAACAAGCCTGCGCTGAGGAATCCCTAACCAAAAACCCTTAACAATCTGTGTAACAGAATAACTTGTGCAACCCGTAAATCATGTGATAATTACTTAATAGGAGAAATATAACTCATATCTATGCATTTAGTGTCCTTGTAATCATGTATAATAGGTACGTACTTAATCTATAATCAACAGCTACTATTACATAGATAACATGGAAATAACAGGAAATTAATAGATAGTGCAACTCATAAATGAACACAAAGATAATAAAATATCAGAAAAATGTCTTCTCATTCCTTAATGCTTCAAATTCCACTTACACTCTTCTACATACCCGTGCACATAGCCAACGGGTTCCACACACAGCAGGACTAGGGTCTCCATGCACATAGCCATCAGGAGCCCTTTGACCCATTACAATGCATTAGGGGCTTTGACCTGCCCCAAAGCCCCTGCGCCAAACTAAACTATTACAAAATATTACAAAAATATATCAAAATTGCGATTAGGGGACCCTGCTCCAACATAAACATATATCTTGTAAAATAATTAACTCATCATTGGGAGAAAAAAGTTCCCACGAAGCAAAATATAGATTCTATGTACTACGACAAGTGCGATTAGTGAAACCAACATAAGGAAGAGAGTTCATTGACATCTACAAACCAAGTGAAACAAGCGGTAAGCAATGGAATTTTTTTTTGCAAACATGCAAACAATCACACCAAAAGACTGCACACCAATGAAAAATACAATAATGTACAAAGTATCTATGCAAGATTCAGCATAATACTTTTTGAGGTAAATCCCATTGGGGGCTTAGACAACGGATTTCCATCATAATATACTAACTCAAATGCACCCTTTTGTAATACGTGTTTGATAATATAGGGTCCATGCCACATGCGTTCAAACTTTTCGACACCTAATTTATCGTTAGCTTGATCATACAGTAAGACCAAGTCACCTTCTTCATATGCATGACGGGTCACAATTTTATCATATTGGGCTTTAACTCATATTTTTTGAGCCTTAGTTAACAATGTGGAAATTCGATGAGTTTATTCAAGACGTTCTAAGTAAATAAATCATTCTTCTTCAGGTGAAGTATGAGGAAGTAGTTCAACAACTAGATTTAATGATGGGATCTCAGACTCAATGGGTAGAGTGGCTTCCAAACCATACACCAACTAGAAAGGTGTGAATCTGGTTTTCGTCCTAGTAGTGGTTTGATATTCCCATAAAGCCTAAAAAGCATATGAGGCCAGTTATTTTTATGCATCCCAACATTTCATTGAAGCATAGTGACCAAAATTTTATTGACTGCTTAAACTTGGCCATTGGCCTATGGGAAATATGGACTTGATCTATCATGACGTAAGCCCAACTGAGCAATAAGTTATGTCATCATGTAATTACGGAAATGGGAGCCATGGTCAGTAACTATGGCTTGCGAAACACTGAAATGAGCTATGACATGATAGAATAGGGATAAAGCTACATTGTTACCATCGGTATTGTGTGTAGGCATTTCCTCGCCCCATTTTGTGAAATAATAAATGGCAAAAATGATCTACCCATGCCCCCCACCCGAGTCAGGGTTACAATTCATGAAATCAATGCCCCATTTGGAAAATGGACCAATGGTAATAACTAGGTGTAAGGGAGCGGGTGGGTCTCGCTACTTCTGGTTATAGATTTGGCAAGTGTGATATTTCTGGACTACAAGAATGCAATCTTTGAAGATGGAAGGCCAAGAAGGATCTTTTGAGATGTTGTGTATCCTAACATATGATCGCCACAAGATCCAGAGTGGCAATCATTCAACGCTTTCTTAGCTTCCTCGTGTATCAAACATCGTCGAAGGATTTAATCCACACCATGACGGTATAAGGTATCCCTAATAATACGATAAGGTTGGGATTGGTAATAGATTCGACGTCGCTTAGAGAGAGATAGATCTGGTCTAAAATTGCGGGTTTTGAGATATGTGATGATGTCTCCATACCATAGATCGACGGTGTTGATGAGGAAGAGGGATTCATCATGAATCATTTCATCAGATATGATGGTTGTGTCTGCAAGGGAAAGATCACAGATCAATTCAGCAAAAACAAGGGACTTTTTTTACTTCGCTTTAGTGAACTCCAAGTCAAAATCCTGCAATATAACAATAAATTTGGAGCACTTTCCCCCAAGAAAATGGCGAGTCAGAATGTAAAGAATGCGGTTGTAATCATATATCATTGTGGTTTTGCGTAAAAGTATGTAATGGCAGAAACGTTGGACAACATGGACCACTACCAAGCCCAGTTTCTCCACATGGGTATAATGAGCCTCAACGTCAAGGATATTACGGCTCGGGTAGTATACCACATGTTCATTATTGTCATCGTCATCTTGAACTAGCACCATAACAATGGTACTGTTAGCGATGGCCAAGTACAGAAAATAGTCACAAAGATAGTTTGGGGGATGCAACAAAAGCGCACTGATGAGTGTAGTCTTTAATGCATCGAAGGTTTTTTTTTGGAAATGGCATTCTATATAAATGGTACCCCTTGCTTTAAAAGGTGAGTAAAACCCTTAGCAAGATCAACATAGTTTGGGATGGCGCAACAAAGAAATTTTTCCTTCGCTTGCAAAATTTGCAATTGTTGTAAGATAGATGGAGGAGGTAGACTAACAATAGCCTCCACCTTAAGAGGATCGATTCAAATACCTTATATGGAAACTATGAATCATAGGAGATGACATGATTCAATGCAGAAGACACATTTGCGAGGATTTAACCGGATATTATAGTGTTTTCATTGAAGAAAAATCGCCCAAAGTTGGGCCGGATGGTCTTGATGTTTAGCAGAATGTGCAAGTAAATCATCACGATACGGTTGAAAGATGTTTTTAATATCATGGAATGCATAAGACATGGCCCATTATAAGGTTGCACAAAAAATTTTAAGGCCAAAAGGAATTTTTTTATAGGTGAAAGTTCCCCAAGGACAAATAAAGGTAGTTTTATGTTGGTCAACGGGAAGGATATTGATCTGATTGTACCCAAAAAATCCATCCATAAAGGAAAATATTTCATTTCTAGCATAATAGTCGATAATATGGTTGATAAAGGAAGTAGGAAAATTTTCCTTAGGACAAGCCTGATTAATATCTCTATAATTGACACAGACATGTATAGTTCCCTAATTTTTAGTCACTGGAACGATGTTAGAAACCCAATATGTCAGTGGTATGAGATAGATGAAGCTATCCTTAATAATTTTTTCGACTTTAGCCTTGATAGCAGCTGCCTTCCTTGGGTGCACCAGACGAAGATGTTTCTGAATAGGTTTTCCATCAGAGTAATTTGGGATCTCATGCACCACAATGCTTGGATCAATACCAGGAATTTCTTTGTAAGTCTAGGCGAAGACATCGTGAAATTATTTGAATAGGCTTGTATAGGTTGAAATCTCATCGGGAGAACAAGAGGCTCCTATGTGAATATTTTCAATTATACCTAGTTTCACAGAGACATAAATAGGAAAGGCTATCAAAATTTTACCCATATTCCCTTCAGATAACACAACATGGATCAAAACGAGAGTCTGAAGGGTAGCAGTCATTGAAGGGGAAACCAAGGTATCTAGACAAGTAGGGATTGCTTCAAGGCTAAGAAGAAAAGAGGAACAATGATGAATATCATTATAAGGGGTTTCTCCTAGATACATGACTTCAACAATGCTTTCATTAGCAGGGAAATTCTCATTCAAAGGATCCTGAGAATCCAAAGAAAAGAGCCAAGGAGGTTGCGAATAAGATTCTAGGACTGTGCTCGACCGGTCATGAGTTTCAGGTGCAGCCACAGAAGCCGAAAGGAAACTTGGTAAGCCTGTTGTATGGCACTTAGTGGCATGGTGTCACCAAGATTAGCAATCTTATCAGGGCTAAGGATTACCCAAGGATCACCACTAGACGAAATCATATTAACCAAGGCAACATTGTTGGGCAGAGGAAGGGAAAAAGTTCCCATCAAGGAAGATTCTTTGAAAATACTCACTCTGATGTTTTCATAAGGTGTAATGGTTTTCCCAACATAAGGTACATTACCATTAGAATTGTCAGAGGAAAAGAAATCCATTTGGTCTACAATGAAAATTTTCCCTTAATGGGGGAAGCGAAGTACACATAATAGAGTAGAAACCAAATTGACCATCGTGTGAGTCCAGCTACAACCTAGTAGAAGGTTATATTTGAGATTAGCATCAACAACCTCTACTTCCATATTGACAGTCTTTCCTACTAAGTGTATAGGTAAAGCGTTCAAAATACCATAAGGTTGAGGTCCCCTGCCATCAAAGGTTTTCAAAGTGTTTGGGGACTGGTTGAGAGGAGGGGAGCCAAGGGCTTTCCAACACGATATAGAAATAATGCATGTGGAGGATATTTCATCAGTTTTGTGAATAGTTTTTCCCTCAATGACAACTTGTATGAGAAAAGAAAGTTGATGTGGTAGGCAAGGGACATGATTCTCAAGATCAAAGGTTATGAAGCTAGAATCTACAAGGTCAATTCCTCTAATGGCAGATAGCAAAGCCTTCCATTATGATGGACATGTTTGAAGGAATTCCAAGGCTGACATTGGTGAGGGTGCTTGAGCCAAATATTCTACAATATTGTAGTGTTTTGTGGCTCGTGCATTTGGATTATCAGACAATTTCTAAAGAACATCTTTGGGGGGTGGTCGAATTATGGAATCCTTGTTAGGTTTCTCGATATGGAGAGGACCGAAATTAGGTGGAGTGGAGGAAGAGGGTATGTTAGTGGCATATTTATCCCTCGTAGGTCTTTTAGGAGCTTGATAGTGTTTAGATTTGGTAGCTACAAAAATAGGTTCTGAGCCACTCATGAACACTTGAGAGCTTCCGGAGGTCTGACCTTGTGATTGGTCTACCATTTGTGTCTGTTGAGATGGGAAAGGTTCCTTCAGCACAACTGGTGTCCCTGTGGTGCCTTTCAGAAGAAAATTTACTTCAAAATGTCAAGGAAAATCCTTAGTGTAATGATCATCATCACAAATAAGGCAAGGATACTTAGGCTTTCACTTCGTGAATCATGAGCAGATGGTTTTTGGGAATCCTGTTTCAGGATATCCTTCTTAGCTTTTCCTTTACCACTTTTCTTTCCTTTTGAGGATTTATCTGCTGTGGTAGACTAGACAAAATTTACCTCTGAGGTTTCACCAAGATTCTTTGGTTTTTTTGCAACATTAGGGGTTGTCGCGACTGGAATATACTTGGAATTTGTAGAACAATCGGGGTACTACTAGACTGCTAAGCCACAAAGCCAATGACACCATCAATGGGTGTTGAATTTTTGGGCTTGGAGGATACAGGATCACATGAAGGTTGTGGGGCATCAGGAAAAAATTTGTACAACATGCTAGATTGTGAGTAAACTAAATCCAAATATGGGGCATGAGTGATGGATTATTCCTCGGTTCCACGACCACCCATGGCTATGTCTCTAGTGATAAGGGGAATGAATGATTTAGTGAACCATTAAGTCAAAAGAGGATCCAGAATCTCAAATTTGATGAAGCAAAGCTGATCAGGAGTTCATAAATTTTTCTCAAAATTCAAAGTTACAGGATTGTATTGAAATCGGGATGGTTGCATAGATCTCATATTCTTGATTTCGGCACCACGAATGGTTCGAAAAACCGATGTCATATGAGGGAGATATCATGTTCTGATCGAAATGCCAAATAGGGAAATTTTTGAAAATTTGACTAGGTTTTACTGGGATGCATAGTCAGCAAGGTGGAGGTAAATTAGCAAAAAAGGAATATTCTCATAATATTCATTTCCACTGGTCCAATCAATGGATGACAAGTGTCATTTTTTTATTTGTTGTACATGTTTGGAGGAGCCAATTAAAGGGTGCCACATGGCTAGCCCTAAGGCTCCCACGTGTCCCTGAAATGGCATGTTAAAATTTTGTTGAGGGTCCATAGGAATCGACCCCAAGACCTCCCTCCAAGCACGCACAGGCTTTACCATCTGAGCTACGCTTTGTTTCTTAACATCCTATGGTTACGAGTTGATGTTATGTTGTATTGAAAATCACATTGGGGTTGGGAACCGCCGACGGTCCCAACTCGTCAGTGGTTCCCCAAGATGTATCACATGGAAAAATTTAAACAACCATCCTCCGCGAGGTTAATATTAACCTACCCACATTAACCGGAGTCCAACCTTTACTACCACAGTTTATTGCGAGTTCTGCACAACGGTTCTTCTAACCACCACAATGACCGCGGGTTTTGGGGGTGCATGTGCCCAAACAAAAAATTTAATATCGCAGTTAGATTCGGTGGAACATTTGGAGGGTGCACCATTTATGGCGGGTATGCCTATTTCATCTCCAGTTAAGTGGAGTTCTCCACTTTTAGTGGAGCTTTCCTAGGTGAAAATGGGCAAAAGTGTAGGAGGCCCAATTTTCGACCATTCTGAGTGAATGAAGAGTCATTTTTTACTAATTGGAGCATTATGGAGCCATTGGTGTAGAGTAAACAACCATTAAATCATTTTAACTACATGTAATAGCAAAATTTTGAGCACAATGAAAGATGTGCATGCCATTGGGAGTTGGACCAATAGATGTAGCCTAGGAGGGGTGAACTGCTTCATCATGCCTGTTGTGTAAATTTCATGTGGTGACTTATTTCTCTATTTTACACTATTTTTCAGTGTTACTGGAGTATAAAAACTCAGATTTGTAGAAATTTTAATAACTGATATGTTATCCACCGAGATTCTCCTGATCACACACTATTTTATCTTCATGCACAATACAGAATCTCTTATACCATTGATCATTACATGCGGAAATAAAATCAATTGCATGCACACATTAAAACCATAAAAATTCACACATATGAACACAGTATGTAATGGGAAATCTTAAATCTGAAAACCCCCAACTATCTATATATTATATATGTCATAGATATCATGTAACAATCATCATACAAAGCTCCTCACAAGCTCTCAGTACAATCTCAAATTGCTACACACTAATCAAGCTAGATCTAGCAAAACACATGCTCCAATCTCTGCCACCTGATAGCCTGCCTCTACTGTGCAATCCCTGCTGAAGAATAGCTCTTGATGAGTTCGAATTACCCCAGCCTTGCTCACGCAGTATTTAAAGGCATCTCTACTGAGTGTCGGATGCAAACCATGCATCACTATAGTCACAACTGATAGTCACACTGCTCTTTCACCTATCTCTCCACTGGTCTCCACTAAAACTGTCCATGCACTGAAGTTAACTGATGTATTCTTTAGTTGATTAATGAGTTTATAGTTAGTGAATTAATTAATAATTAATTCACACCACTCTCACTAATTGTATCAATCAGTTAAACTAGATACAAATAGCTCAACTATGTTTAGATTAGTTAAACTGAACACAACTCCATTAACTCCCTCAATCAACTCCACCAAACTCTGTCACATGAGTTCTAACTGAAGTATCCATGCAATAGCTCCACTTAACCCTCAGGAATAGCGTAATTCCTTCTGTCAGCTCGTGTGCCACATCTGTGCACTTAACTGAAGTGCTCCAAGAGAATAAGATAATGTTTATAGTCCAAATATTATTAAGAGCTAATAATATTCGACATATCTATTTTTAGACTGGCAATCTAAAAATAGATTCCGCCCAATATGTCTAAAAATAGAAATCCATATATTTTTCCAGGTTGACCAACCATCCACAAATAGCATCCTGCAACTCATAGAATATGATCGACATGTCTAAAAATAGACTTTGCGACAAAAAATCACCTATGTGGGCCCCACCTAGTTTAGGTGATCACTTTCCAACTAGGATCGGGAATGATGTTTTAGGATGCCTCCTTCATTGTTTATTGTTGCAATATTCAACAAGATTAACTGGAAATGTATATATTATTATTGATAAAAAGAGATGATTACAATGGGGAATGACCAAGGCTTTAAATATAGCCTTATGGTGTCCCTTGGTGAAGAGGCATGATCTTTGATCACGCCCTTTTACTTAATAAACCTAAGACAACTATATTAAATAATAATTAATAAATTATACATAACATTTCCCCTCTCTTAAAAGATTCTTTGTCCTCAAAGCATACGCAACAACGGATGTTGTTGACAAAATGCTTCAGTTTCCCAAGAGGCTTCTTCTTCGGGAAAATCCTTCCACTTGATCAAGTATTTCGTGATAACATGAGAGCGTAGCTTCTCTTCTCGGGTAGATAGGATACTTTCAGGCTCCAAAATAGTCCTTCCTTCATCATCTAAAAATGAAAGTGTCGTTTGGGCTGATTGATGGTCACTAGTGCATTTTTTAAGAAAGACACATGGAAGACGTTGTGAACACGACTTGTATCAGGAAGGCTCAAAGCATAAGCGACTTGACTGATCTTTTTGTTGATTTGATACAGTCCATAGAACTTTGGGGTTAATTTATGTTTCCATTTTTGTTTCAAGGACAATTTCTTGTAAGGTTGGAGCTTGACAAACACCTAGTCTCCAACTTCAAATGATCACTTAGTTCTATTACGGTCAGCCTGTTGGTTCACCCGGTTTCACGCAATATTCAGAGTTTCTTTTAGGACTTGGATGATCTTTTGGTTTTCTTCTAGCTGGTTTTTAACTGCTGGTAGGTTTGACTGGACTGAAGCGAGATATTTCCATTTCGGGGGCTCGTATCCATACAATGCTTGGAATGGAGTCATTTTTTACGATGTATGGTAAGTAGAATTATACCACCATTCAGCGAGATGCAATCATTGAACCCACTTATTTGTTTTTCTGTAGCATAACAACATAGGTAAGCTTCCAAACATTTATTTACAACCTTTGTTTGTCCATCTGCTTTTGGGTGGTAAGCTGAGCTCATGTTTAGGTAGGTTCCTATATGTTTGAACAACTCTTTCCAAAAATTTCCCTTAAATTTGGCATCTCTGTCGCTCACAATGACTTTCGGGAATCCGTGTAGTTTATAAATATGTTTTCAGCATATCTCGGCAATTTGCTTTGCAGAGTATGTTTTCTTTATAGCAATAAATTGAGCATATTTAGTGAGTCTATCGACTACTACGAAGATCTTATCCTTTCCATCAGATACAGGTAACCCTTCAATAAAATCCATTGATATTTCTTCCCATTTTTTATTCGGAATATTAAGGGATGAAGTAACCCAGGTGTCATAATGTTTTCACTTTTATCTCTTTGACATTTGTCACATTCTGCTACATATTTTTGAATATCGTGACTCATACCCTTCCAAAAGAATGAATGACGTGCATTGTAGTATTTTTTAAAATATCCTACATGCCCGGATGACATGGAATCATGTGATTCCTTGAGTATTTTTGATATAAACTTGGAATTGGAGTTTAGATAAATTCTTCCTTTGTACCATAAGATATCGTTCTTCCATTCAAATTTTGAGTTTCCTAGGAGATTATTGATTATAGCCGACATTTTATGGCGTACTCACTTCGAATCTCATTAATCCACTCAAGAACAACAACCAAGACTGCAAGTAGTGTTGGTTCTTCGTCCTTCCTAGACAGGGCATATGCTACAACATTATCCTTCCCCTTCTTATGTAATATCTCCATGTCGAGGGCGGCAATTTTTTCAATACACTTTTGTTGTTCTTTAGAGAGTGTTTTTTGTTGGAGGAGATACTGAAGACTGTTATGATCCGTTCGGATGGAAAATCTACTCCCTAACAGATATTGTTTCCATTTGGCCAATGCGTGCAAAATTGCGAGCATTTCCTTGTTGTATGTGGATTTGAGACGCTCTCGCTTATTGAGCTTCCTACTTTCAAAAGAAATAGGGTGTCCTTCTTCAATTAATAATGCACCTATACTAAATCCAGACGCATCACATTCGATTATAAATGGTTTGGAGAAATTGGGAGTTGCCAATACCGGTGCATTAGACATTACTTCCTTCAATTCTTCAAGACACTTTCCTGCTTCTTCATTCCATTGAAACGAATTTTTCTTTAAAATATTTGTAAGAGGTGTAGTTCTGTGTGCATAGTATTTAATAAATCTTCGATAGTATCCCGTTAATCCTAAGAATCCTCTTAGTTTGGATATATTCACTGGTTTATTCCACTCCCTTATAGCCTTGATTTTAGAAGGGTCCACTTTTACCCCTTCATGGGATATTATGTGTCCCAGATATTCGACTTCTTCTTTTCCAAAGGTGCATTTGGATTTCTTAGCATAAAATTGATGATCTTATCCAAGTGTTGCAAGTGTTCTTTCCAAGTTTTACTATAAATTAAAATATCATCAAAAAATACTAGTACAAATTTCCTAAGATATGGGCGAAATAATTCATTCATAGTAGCTTGGAATGTAGCTGGTGCATTTGTTAACCCAAAGGGCATTACTTTAAACTTGTAGTGACCTTCGTGTGTTTGGAACGCAGTTTTTGGTATATCTTCCAACATGATTCTGATCTGGTAATAGCTTGATCATAAGTCTAACTTAGAGAAGTATTTTGTGCCATGTAGCTCATCTAGCATTTCATCAATAAAGGGGATTGGAAACTTATTTTTAATTGTTATCTTATTTAATCCTTTGTAGTCAATGCATAGCCGGAACGATCCATCCTTATTTCTTACCAATATAACTGGGGCGACATAGGACTCTTGCCTTTTGAGATGACCCCACATTTTAAAAGGTCTTGGATTATCTTCTCAATTTTAGTCTTTTGGTGATGTGAGTAGCGATAAGGTTTGATGTTGACAGGGTCTAATCCTACCTTGACTTCTATTGTGTGTTCAATTTCCCTTTTAGGAGGCATTTTCATTGGCAGTTCTTGGAATACTTTTTCGTGTTTCTGAATTAGTCCTTGTAATTTTGGTGACCCTTTGTTGATCCTTTTTGTAGATAGCATTTCTAACTGATGAAATTGTACTATATAGGTTGGCGCTCCTTTTCGAATCATCTTCATCATCTGGGATGATGATACGATTTGATTTTATGGTGCTTGGAATCCATATAACTTGTGCTTCTACCCCTCCCACTTAAATCTTATAAACTGCTTCTGATGGTTGGCAGAATAAGTACCTAAGTTTTGTAGCCATTGAATTCCTAAGACCACATCTACTCCTCCTAGTGGTACAATATAGAATGGAGATTCTAAATTAAAGTCTTTAATCTGTAATTTGACCTAATGGCATTTCCCTACCTGCTCAATCTTCTTACCATCGGCTACCATTACCTTCATATTAGGCATGGCAAAAGTAAATATGTTGAGTCTTTTGGCCATGGTTGAATCTAGAAAATTGTGGGTGTTGTCGATGTCGATGAGAATCATTACGTTGTTCTTCTTAATATGTCGTTTTAATTTTAGTGTCTGAGGTTGTGATATACCTATCATAGATGATAATGACACTTGCGGAATGCTTTCATCATCTACTTCTGGAGAGAACTCTGAGGTGTCTTCCATTCCTTCTACATCTGAATCATGATTGTTAGAGTCATTAGTTGCTTCACAGTTATACAGATTTTTTTTTCTTTTCCATTAGCACACCTGTGCTTAGGGTCCCACTTTTCACCACAACATTTGCACTTGCTCTCTCTCATCCTTTGTATTTCCATGTTAGATTTGTCTCCTTCACGAAGATGTGGTGGGACATATTTTGTGTTATCTACATTTGTAGATTGAGGAAACCTTCGTCTCGAATATACTCATTCCGGTTTTGACCAATATAACTTTTCAAATTTCTTTTCAGCAGCTTTTGATTTTTGTCTTGCTAGTTCTATTGATGTAATGTCGTGAAGCTCGAGCTCTACTTGTATATGGGTTTTAAGTCCCGAAATGAAAGACTAGACTAAACGAGATTCTGACAATCCAGGTACTCATGTCGCTAAGGTCTCCCATTCTCGAGTGTACTCATCCACATCTCCTTTTTGGCACAATTTGATGAATGTTGAGAAGAACTCTTCTTCCTTGATACCTCGGAATATTTTAAAGAACACATCCTTAAATTTCCTCCAACTAATAGCAAGCGTCGTCTTTTTCCACCACATATACCAATTATATGCTTCTCCTTCCATTTTCACGGAAGCATGCTTAATTTTTTCTTCAACACTATCAATGTTGTAAATCTCAAAATATTCTTCGGCTTTATTAAGCCACGCAATGCTATTTTCTTCATTACCGTCAAACTTGGGTAGCTCGATTTTTTCTCTTCGTAGATGTGCTGCTAACGGTGGAGTGAAAAATGGGTATTAATTAGCGAATGCATTCCAGAGCTACTTATTTTGAGAATTTGCATTACTATCTTCGTGATGGTGTGGGGAGTCGGTTTTTTCATGATGATCTTCTGAATTCCCTGAATCTGCTTAATTGTTTTGTTGATTATGTTCAATATTCGGGAATATTGGTCCTTGTGTCTGATTTATCTTGTCACAAATGTTGGTTAGCTTTTGCATTGCTTGGCTATGATTTTCTGTGGACTCGCTATGGTTTAGCCAAATTTGTCTTTCTATCTGATTTTTCATATCTTGAAGTTTTTTGATGTCGTTGGAATGTCCCATAACTTTACCCTCAAGATCGACTAATCTTTTGGAGAAGTCATCAGAATTATTATTGATCTTACCCTCAAGATCAATCAATTTTTTTTGGAAATCCGCCATCGACATTGATGAAGTCATCGAGCAGGTCTTAGGTGGTATATATTTATCTACCAGTATTTTTTTTGTTTTTTGTTTTTAATAATAATAATAACTATTTTATTACATAAATTATATATATATACATACATATAATTATTGATTGTAAATTATATAGTATATATATTATAATTATTAAAAAAAAAATCATTCACTTAAAAAAAGTACATGTCCGATTGAATGTCACACCCTTGCACTTTTTTTTTAACACTCTCATCCGTTTAAAAAATATACCTGTCACAGCAGTCAACGAGCCAATTTAATTTGATAGTGTGTGAATGTTGGCAGACGTAGGTGCAGCTGGACGGCAGAGTTTGGTTGGCAACATCGCTGAGGAGGGTGATACTGGCAGACAGTGGCAGTGGTAGGGTCGACAACGGTATCGGCGGATGGTGGTAGCGGCAAGGTTGACGGCCGCAGGGTCGATGGTGGTACCAGCAGATGGTGGCAACGGCAGGGTTGACGGTGGCAGGGTCAATGGTGGATGGTGGCAGCGGCAAGGTCGATGGTAGATGGTGGCAGTGGTGGCACAATTGATGGCGGAAGGCAGGATATCAGCAGGGAAAGGCAGGTATGGGGGCATCATAAGAATACGGAGGCTGGCGGAATGGGTAGTAGGGTTGGAGGTTGTTTGGACGCAGGGCCGTATGGGAAAAGGGGACAGCGTAGTGTGGGGACAGGGATTGATGGCGTCAGCGGACGGGGAGATGAAAGAGGCAGATGAAATAAGGAAAGCAGCAGACAGTAAATTTGATGGCTATGGGGCTGGATGGACAGCGAAATTGATCACACAGATCCTGAAGAGCTATTGCTCCGATACCAAAGGAGTATAAAAACTCAGATTAACTGGAAATGTATATATTATTATTGATAAAAAGATATGATTACAATGGGGAATGACCAAGGCTTTAAATACAGCCTTATGGCATCTCTTGGTGAAGAGGCATAATCTTTGATCATGCCCTTTTAATTAATAAACCTAAGACAACTACATTAAATAATAATTAATAAATTATACATAACAGCTATTTAAGCTTTTTTTATGCTTATAATTCACTAAAAATCATCTACAATTCATGGTCAAAATCCTCAATCCTTATGCAAACTCATGAGCCAATTATGCACATGTTTTTAAACTAAAAATACACTTAGCACAGCAAAACTAATATAGTCATTTCAAATCAGATTGGTATCAGAGCTAGAGTTTATTCTCTGGTTTTGTTTAGTGCAAATAATTGTTTAATTTTTTTTTAAGTTTTAGATGCTTACAAGGCTCAAGCTCAAAAGAGGAGAAGGAAAATTGGTGGAAGCAGAAGGGTCTCAAAAGGAGCCAAATCAAAGGAGAGCAAGATTGCCACAATCTCCACCACCTAGTTCACCTCCTAAAGAAGTAGAAGCTCTATTAAGAATGCCTTAAGAGGAAGGAGAAATCCATGAATAAGTTTATCCCAAGGAGGAAGAAAGAGTGTTCAGGAAAGAATTTCTTCACATGACTGAGATGTTTAGAATCCTTTATCAAGAAAGGAATTAAAGACTGGCAAGAGAAGGATCTAAACTTCACAAGGAAGGACAAGGATCTTCAGGAAGTCACCATGATGAAGATATGTCAAAGAAGGGAAATTGAGGAAATGGAGGCAATGGAGAGCCATCATTCTCACCCTCATCATCATCATCCTCTACTTCTTCTTTAGTACATCAGCCACACAAGTCAAAGAGCACTGGTAAAAATCATTTTTTAAAACTTGATGTTAAGTTCAAACTTCCAATGTTTAATTGTGAAGTCAATGCAGAAAAGCTAGATAATTGGAGGTCTATTTGAGAATACAAAACCTTCAAGATGATGATACAAAAATTATGTTATCATCTTTGAGAATGGAAGGTGCTACACTTGTTTGGTGGGAAGCCAAGACAAAGGAGGAAATCAAGAAACATGGTAATATTATTCTATCATTGTCAGATTTCATCACTGCTATTAAACAATAGTTTTATCCATTAGCTCATATGCCAAAAGCCATCATGAAATGGAAAAAATTTAGGCAATTAAAGGGACAAAATGTGCAAGTATACACCCAAGAACTTAGGAAAAGGGTTGTCTTATTAGGGGTGGATTTGCAAATCCAAGATACTTTGATAAAGTACATAGGAGGCTTACATAGCTACCTAAAACATACTATTCTCATGTTTAACCCCACCAGTCTAGATTAAGTTTGTGTTCAATCCACACATCTAGAAGCTAGAGGGAAGAACATTTCTAAAGAGGGTATAAGAAACCTTTTAAGGGTAAAGCCAAGGAAAAGACCTCAAGAGGTAAAAAAAAAAATGAATCTATTAATAAAGAGGGAGAAAAAGTGGTTTGTAAACATTGATCAAAATAAGTCCATGATGAAACTCATTGTTGGAAATTACATCCTGAATTGAGGCCAAAGAAACCCAATAACAAATGGAAATAGAAAATGGTTGCTACAACTCAACATGATTTAGGATCTTATTCAGGTGATGAATCTAAAATCATAGCTATGGGATTGAAGAACATGAAGGGAAAATAAATTGAAACTAAACCCAGTACGAGTACATCAAACTATCACATAAACACTCCAAATGAAGAAGAAAGAATAGAACTATTTCACGTGAGGGTCATATCCAAGCATACCAAGATTGACATATTATTTTACAGTGGGTCACAAGAAAACTTAATCTCTGAATATTTGTTCAAGAAACTTAACCTTGAGACCATACCACATCCAAAACCATATCCATTGGGTTGGATTTGTAAGGTTGCAAATCTACAGGTTTCAAAGAAATGTATATTGAGGTTTGCAATCACTGCAAATTTTGTTGACACAGTTGAATTAGATGTGGTTCTTCTTGACATAACTGGTATTGTGTTAGGGATTCCTTACTTGTATGACAGGAAATCAATCTTCCATTGCCATGAGAGCAAATATCATTTATTCAAATATGGCAAGGATTTCATTGTTAGAGCACATCGCAAGAAGACAAACACTGATATGGTAAATGTTGTACAGGTAAAGAGGCTGGTAAATTCAAGTAAGAATTTTTTTTCTTGTTATGATTAAGCCTAAAGCTGATATTAATAATGAATCATTTGAGGGATGTGATCCTAAGCTGAAATCATATTTATATGATGTGGTTAATGGACATAATGAGATGTTTCAGGAGCCAATAGGATTGCCTCCAAAAAGGGAAACTCAACATGAGATTCAGTTGCAACAAGATTGTCCTCTTCCAAAAATCGGTATGTATCACATGTCGATAATGGAGAATTCTGAAATAAAGAGGCAAATCAAAGATATTTTGGATAAAGGAATCATAAGGCCAAGCACCTCGCCATGCGGTTCACCCATAGTCTTGATACCAAAGAAAGATGGGACTTGGCGCATGTGTGTAGATTTTCAAGCTTTGAACAAGATTACTATAAAAAATCATTACCCACTCCCAAGAATAGATGATTTTCTTGATAATATGAAATAAGAAATTTTTTTCACTAAGTTATATTTACGAAGTGGATATCATCAAGTAAGAAATGCAGAAATTAATATATGGAAAACTGCATTCAAAACCAAACAAGGACTCTTTGAGTGGCTAGTTATGCCTTTAAGTTTGTGTAATGCACCGAAAACTTTCATGCGAGTTATGGATAGTGTTTTGTGACCATTCCTTGATGAATTTGTTATTGTCTACTTAGATGACATTTTATTTTTCTGAAAAAACAAGAGAAGATCATGTCTTGCATGTGAATAGAGGTGCTTGATATTTTGAATAAAGAGAAATTGTTTCTTAAAATGTCAAAGTGTGAGTTTGGAAAGACTTCTTTGGTCTATTTGGGACATATTATAGGAGGAGGAGAATTGAGGATTGATCCTTATAAAGTGGAAGCCATTGTGAATTTTCCAACTCCCAAAACAATTACCGAGGTAAGAAGTTTCTTAGGTGCAGCTCAATATTGGAGAAATTTTATTGCTAACTTCTCTTCCATCGCAGCTCCTATGCATGCAGTGACAAGTGTGAAGAAAAGCCTCCAATGGGGAGCCAAAGAGTAGCAAGCTTTCGAAGCTTTAAAAGAAAATATCATTTCAACTCCAGTCCTTGCATTACCAAATTTGAGACAGCCATTCAAGCTTCAAACCGATGCTAGTGATTATGCCATGGGCACAATACTTTTGCAGCATGGTAAGCCTATCGCTTTTCATTCTGAAACTTTTAATGGTGTTATGAATAATTATCCTCCATATTACAAAGAACTATATGTGTTGGTACAAAGTATCAAGAAGTGGAAACACTACTTGATGGGTAAAGAGACTATTGTACACACCGATCACCAACCATTATAGTACTTGTAGTCGCAAACAAAATTGCAGCAATCAAGACATTTTAGGTGGATGGGATTTCTTCAATAGTTTCACTTGGTTATAAGGTACAAGAAAGGTATTTTAAATAAAGTTTCAGATATTCTTTCAAGACCAATCATTAGTGAATCTACTTTACTCAAAAATGATTATGTTGTACATGATAGTTACATAGAACAATATGCACATGACATTGATTTCCAAGATGTGTATGCTAGTTTGAGTGAAGGGAATCAAGTTAAAGAAAAATATTATCACATGCATAAAAATTCGTTGTTTCATTTGGGAAAGTTATGTATTCCTCAAGGAGAGAGGCTAAGTGCCATGAGAGAAGCTCATTCATCTCTTATTGTTGGACACTTTGGGGAAACAGTGGCGCATCTACAAAGTTATTGTTATTGGCCTTGCATGATAGATAGTGTGTCACGTTTTATAAGAGTTTGTTCTATGTGTGCAACAAGTAAGCCTAGAAATAGGAAGCTTGGGTTGTACACGCCACTACCGGTACCATCAAGGCCATGGGAGAGTGTCTCCATGGAATTTGTTGGAGGTCTACCTATGTCAAGAAATCAACATGATTATCTTTATGTAGTTGTGGATAGATTAAGTAAAATGTGTATACTTATGCCACGTAAGAAAACCATTACTGATGAACAAACTGCTGAACTTTATTTTCAAAATGTTTGGGTTCATTTTGGATTTCCCACTTCTATTGTTAGTGACAGGGATTCTAGGTTCATTGGGAATTTTTGGTCAAATATATGGAGAATGATGGACACAAATTTGAAAAATAGTACCGCTTTTCATCCACAAACAGATGGAAAAACCGAGGTGGTGAATAGAACAGTTGTGCATCTATTGAGATATTGCAGCAAACATCCTGAGTTGTGGGATGAACAACTGCATTACACTCAGAATGCTTACAACCGGGCAAAGCACTCTTCTACACAAACCTCACCTTTTGAAGTATGCTTTAGGTATTTTCCAAAATCGCCATTAGACTTCATCTTTGGGAAGGATGTTGCAATTGATGGCCATAGTGACATTGATAAGGCTCGAAAGTTCATTGAGAAAATTCAGATTATACATATACAAGTTCAAGAACAACTTGAGAAAAGTCAAATCAAATACAAAGAGAGGCATGACAAACACCGAGTTTATCACAAGTTTCAAGAGGGAGATGAGGTATGGTTTCACATTAGCAAAGAAAGGATGCAAGGGGAAGGTAAAAAGCTCAAACCCATTCGTTATGGTCCTTATAAGATCATAAAACAAGTTGGTAATAATGCATTTCAACTTGACATTCCTTCTTATATGTGAATGTATTCAATTGTTAATGTTGAAAATTTATGCTTGTATGAGCCACCTTTGATCGATGGTCAAGGAATTGATGTTCAACTACCTTCTATTGAATATTTATCTCCATAATTTATGGATGAGCTCAAATAATATACAATTTTTGACAGAAGGACAAGAGCATCAAAGAGGGGAAGTGTTGACTACCTTCGAATTGGTCTCAAAGGAACTAAACTAAGAAAGGCAAAATGGATGGAGGTTGGAAAGGTGAGGGAGTTGTACCCTCATCTACTAAACATGTAATCAAGTCTTTTGGGGTCCAAAATCTTCCCAATGGGGAGGAATGATCAGGAGTTCATAAATTTTTCTCAAAATTAAAAGTTACAGGATTGGGTTTAAACTAGGATGGTTGCGTAGATCTCGTCTTCCTGATTCTGGCGCCGCAAACAGTTCAAAAAACCAATGTCGTATGAGGGATATATCGCGTTCTAATCGAAATGCCAAACAAGTAAACTCTCAACAGTTTGACCAGGTTTGACTAGGATGCACAGTCAGCAAGGTGGAGGTACAGTCAGCAAGAAAGGAACATTCTCGAAATATTCCTTTCCATTCGATCAATCAATGGATGACAAGTGTCATTTTTTTATTTGTTGTATAGTTTTGGAGGAGCCAATTAAAGGGCGCCACGTGGTTAGCCCTAAGGCTGCCACGTGTACCTAAAATGGCGTGTTAAAATTTTGTTGAGGGTCCACAGGAATCGACCCTGAGACCTCTCGTCAATCACGTACAGGCTTTACCGTCTGAGCTACGGGTTCATGTTATATTGTATTGAAAATCACATTGGGGGTTGGGAACTACCGGTGGTCCCAACCCACCCACGGTTCCCCGAGATGTGTCACATGGCAACATTTAAACGACCATCCTCTGTGCGGTTAAATTTAACCCACCCGCATTACTCACAGTCCAACCTTTACTACCACAGTTTATTGCGAATTCTGACCAAAGGTTTCGCTAACCACCACGATGACCGTGGGTTTTGGGGGTGCATGTGCCAAACCAAAACATTTAATGTCGTAGTTAGATTCAGCGGAAAATTTGGAGGGCTCGCCATTTATGGTGGGTATGCTTATTTTATCTCCAGTTAAGTGGAGTTCTCCACTTTTAGTGGAGCTTTCCTAGGTGAAACTGGGAAGAAGTGTAGGAGGCCCAATTTTCGACCATTCTGAGTGAATGAAGAGTCATTTTTTACTAATTGGAGAATTCAGGAGCCATTGATGCAGAGAAAACAACCATTAGATCACTGTAACTACATTAAATAGCAAAATTTTGAGCATAATGAAAGATGGACATGTCATTGGGAGCTGGACCAACAGATGTAGCCTAGGAGGGGTGAACTGCTTCATCATGTGTGTTGTGTAAATTTCATGTGGTGACTTATTTCTATGTTTTACATTGATGTTCAATGTTATTTAATCTTGTTTTATGCTTCTAATTCACTAAAAATCATCTACAATTCATGGTCAAAATTGTCAATCCTTATGCAAACTCATGAACCAATTATGCACATGGTTTTAAACTGACAATACACTTAGCACAGCAAAACTAATATAGTCATTTTAGATCGAACACCTACGTCTCGATTCATGTATATGCTCGAATATATGGGTGGAATTCATATGTTGCAAATACATCAAGAGACGAGTTCTAGTCTCGTACCGTATAGAAAATTGGAAGTGGGTGAGGAAAGCCATAGCTAGAGAATTGAAACCTTGAAAAGTACCTCGAGGGAGCTTGATGTACCACTTGGCTGCAGGGCCCATCAAAGTGCGCTGGAAAATATGTAACCAGATTGAATCATCAAGACAAGAGTTAGAGGAACACCAAAGATGGTAATTCATTACATGCGTCTGAGGGTCTTCTCCATATTTACCTTTGAACTTATGACATTCACCTGGTATCTTCATTGGTACAGGTTTCCAATACAATGAATGCAGTATTGGGTCATTCGTAAGCCGTGACACATCCGATAATTCTAACATTGCCAAGAATGTAAGTTGTGGATTATAGGGAGTGTAAGGTCTTTGGTATGTACCAAATTGAGTATTCCAACCCTGTTGAGGTTGGGTCTGCCCCCACTATGGTGGGTTTTGACCATAAGGAGGTTAAAACAGACCTGACACAGGCTGGTAAGAACCATGTGGAGGATACAGAGCCTGTGGTGAGAGGGGGTGGGGGAGGGGAGGGGGCTGACCATATTGTTGTTGGAAGGGTATCTACTACTACTGCAGGAATGGAATCTGCGGCTGTAGCTACTGGTAAGGTCTTTTCTGCAATTGGAAATAAATATGTGGCTGTGATTGCTGGTAAGGCCCTATTTGGAAAGAAACCTATGACTGTGGCTGACGGTAAGGTCCCTGTTGGGATGAAACCTATGGCTGTGGTTGCTGGTAAGGTCCTTGTTGGGATTGGAAAGAAATCTGCATCTGTGGCTGCTAGTAAGGTCCTTGTTGGAAAGAAACCTGTAGCTTCGGTTGTTGTTAAGGTCCTTATTGGGATTGGAAATAAACTTGTAGCTGCGACTGCTGGTAAGGATTACCAATGCTAATAGGACATGTTCCAGATGACGGCTGGAAGGGACTATATTTCCTAAATGAAGGATTGGATCCATACTACATTTGGGGACCTATCGGTTGATTGGGAGAAACACCCAATAGTGGGGTTTGGGGTTGTTGAGAGCCAGTAGGAATATATGGTTGTTGATAACAAGGTTGACCTTGTAAGGACGTCCCCATGACAGTAGGTGACACAGATGAAACTGGTGTTCCACTTGGGTGAGAAATAGAAACAATGGGTTGAATTACCCCTAATGCGGGTCCATAGTTTGCATAGTTCCCACTAGAAATAGGAGGTATGTAGGGTTTCCCCTAGGTAGTGCAATAGATGAACTCGTAGGTTGCCCATTTAGAGGGGGAACCATGGTTACCATCATCATTATAGATTGGGCAGAGGGCTGTGTAGATTCTGATACGTTTGGAACAAACAAGCTAGTAGTAGGAGTGACACCAGATGACCAAATGGGGCTATGAAAAATTGAAGTTGCACCAGAAGTGTCTAAAACAAGATCACTAAGAGAGATGTAAACTGGTGGGACCACATATGCATTAGGGCCAGAAAGTGCACTTGGCCCACTCCCCAAATGGTAGGGAGAGGAAACATAAGGAAAGTTTTCTAGAGGAAATAGTGTTCAGGATCACTACCAGCACCTGGAGTATGGTTGCAGAGGTTTCCAAAGGATCACTCTGGGGCATTGATTTTGCAGATGGGACCTCACCATCTTCTGCCATGTTTGGGAAGAGCTCTCGAATGGGAGTCTGAGACATACTAGGAGAAGGATCCAAAGGTACGTTAGGAGTATCCAAAGGATTGTACATGTGTGAAAGTGATAAATACATAGGATCTGGATCAAAGAGTGGATTGGGAGGAAAAAAAAAGGACTTTGAAGTAGGCTAAGGACTATCCAAGGGAGAGTCCTGAGATAAAGTGACCAACTCTTGAGGCGGTGGTCGGGAAGCAAGGGGTTGGATACTTAGGACGATACCAAGTTCATCACTTTGGTTGTCAAGGGGCTTAGACTCAAAAGTATCAAAACCTACAACACTATATGGATCAGGTGTATTACCATCTTTGTGGACATTGTGTTTTGTATTCGGGGTCTCGTTTTGAACTTGTGGTTCTGCCACGATGAATTTTCAAGAATTCAATTACTAATTATGTGCCAGTGAACACTTTTGGATTAATTTTGTTTTACAATTAACCATTCATTTTGAGGACAAAAGGAGTTGTTTCTCAGGTAGGATGTTATTTCATGGTCGATTAATTTTAGGAATTAACAAAAAATAAATCAAAAAATGGGTATCTAGGCATAAAGGTTTACCAAGAAACCTTGAATTGTGATATAAACCTTGGAAAACCAAGGAATTAACGTACGACATCCAATCTCCCTGAATGTTATGTTTGGTGTATCATGGTATACAAGGTGACCAACTCAGTTACCTATGGATGGATAGCAACCTATAGGGGATTCCCAAGGTATAATCAATAGTTTGTGGGAGTGTAGTCTGTAGTAGTGATGTCTAATGCATAATTTTTCAATGAGAGCGTTCTAATATAATTTCATGCATGGATCACCATCTAATATACCCAAAGGTACATGGAGAATGATCCTATACACTTCCATACGTGGAACGAGATATCACCCCTGGGATGCAATGCTAGAAAATAACGATAGCTCCTATGTTTAATGACGTTGGAACATGTCTCTAGCATAGACCTCTAAATTTTTTCGTTAATGTTCCAAATTCTCCTTAGGTTAATTGAGATGAATTTTAAACTTGATCTTGAATTATGTCTTGGTTTCAAGGCTCAAAAAATTGATGTCACCTGAACACACCTATGATGCATCTAACATGAAGAAAAAAATATTTCCATTTCAATGAAATATATCTAGTGTAGGGAAGAAGTGAAAACATTGATGCAACAATCAAATATGCAAACAACAAGAACTTCCTAACTAGATATTTCAATTTCACAATTTCATTGCAAAAACCAAAAATTAAATGGATTTCAATTCACTAACATTCACCTATATATATATATATATATATATGTATATGTATATGTATATATATATATATATATATATATATATATATATATATATATATATATATGAAGATGCACTTTTCAGGTTTCAACACCAAACAATGTAATATATGCTCAATGACAATCTTAAAAACAACTTTCCAATGCAATGTAATCTAATGCAATTTCCAGAAATTTTGAGATGAAAGCTTAACAATTACAAATGAAAATTAGTTTTTGGTTTCCAAAAGAACTAAAAATGCTTATCAAACAAAAAATCAGTAACACTTGCAAGCAACAAAATAGTAAATTCAATTACCCAAAGAACCAAAGATTCACCCAAAGTTCATTTTCACTAATTAAACATGGAACAAAATTGTGTAAACAACAAAGAATCTAACAAAAATAAGTCAAAATTTTAAGCACACAAAGCAGGAGAAAGACTTCAGAGATCAAGACATTCCATACCTTCTTTCAAAAACCCTAAGAAATCTCAATTTTTTGGACCAATGTGGGCACACAGTGGAAACCATGGTTTTAAGCGTGACTATAACCAACAAACTCCACACTGACAATGTTAACATTCAACAAGAAGATCCTAGTGAAAATTAAGCACTTACACAAGGATGGACCTCAGGCTATTTTTAGGTGTATGTCTATTTATATATGTATGTGCATAATCTATTTATAGAATGCATGTCTTTTTATAGATGCATGTCTACTATTATTATCCCTTAATATTAGTTGGACAATAAACTATAATCTATTCTCAATGAGCACTTGGAAATAGTTAATTGAAGTGGAAAATTAGTTAGGTAAAGGAATTTCAAGTTAAGTGATTGGCTGCTGGAACATGCAGGTTGACTTAGTTGTAACTGAGTGATTCGAAGTTGTAACGGAGTTGGAAGTGAATTTGTGCAAGTTGTAAAGTAGTTTAACTCAGTTAAGTGAGTTACACTCAGTTGTTATAGTTGTAACTAAAGATACACTAGTGAGAGATCAAGTGAATTAATTATTAATTAATTCACGATCAGTGGTCTCACATGCAACTGAAGATTTACTATTATTAACTGCATGCATGTCAGATCCAGTGGAGACCCAGTTGAGCTCTAGGTGAAAGGGAAGTAAACTATCACTTGTGACATTATCCAGTTGCACACATGCAACACCACACACATTGTGTAATATTCCAAAATTTTCCGACAATAATTTGGAATATTAATTTTCATTGATTTCACCTAGGAGGAGAATAAATTGGTAAGGAGGCCCATGCATAATGAAAATCTCAATAAAATCCCTCATACTATGAAAGGGGATCATCATTGGCGCTAGTTTTCACACCCTCATGTGTGAACAGGGTTTTTTGCAAGTGGACAAGGTCAAGTTTGACCAAGTCAACAGCGTTGGGCCAAGAGGTGGAGCACACTTAGAGAAACAGCGCAGTATGAATGGGAAGAGGGTTATTTGGTGAAGGAAACCCTAAAAGGAGTGGGACCCATGGAGAGGGGCTTTCACTTGTTTAAAAGGAATGCAAGGCAACCATTGTTTCTCATGCTTTGTATTAGTCATCTCATTGTTTATTCAGACAATTGTGCATTCTTTGCTTTTTAGCAAGAGTTGCCGAGGGACTTCCTGTTTAGGATTCCTTCTCCTTCTTGAGAGGCCTCTTGAGGGATTTCACTGATTTTCCTCACATCCAGGCTTGAGGCCAAGCATCCTCCACCAAGACAGTGTTATTTCTGCAGCAGAATAATGTTGTGTTGCTGGGTGTTGCAGTGAGGGTTCACTACACCACCTCCATCAGTTATTTTTCAGAGGAGGGGTCTCTCTTCCCTTTGGGAGATCATATTGGAGGAATTCCAGAGCATATTTTAGACTTTGGAATCAAGGCCAACTCATTCCTAGCCCTACAACACATTTCCATCCAGTGACTGCATTATTTTAGAGGAGTATTTGTAGTGGGGCTCTTGCAGATTGTTGGAGGGTGAGATATTTGGTGAAGGGATCAGCCTTTCATTCTAAAGATCCATTGGAGGAGGCATATTCAGTTTGGGCATCATCTACAGCTATCTCCATCCAGTTCTATTTCTGAGTTGCTGCTGCTACCTAGCAACTCCGACATTTTGCAGATTTTGTATATTCTAGCCAATCCTTCCTAGATTGACTTGAGGTAGTCTTTGGGAGCTGATATTTTCACTCCCAATGTTGTATTGGGCCATATATTGATTTATCCATGTATTTTACATATGTATCATGTAGTTTCTCTATAAAATTGTGATGTCATAGCTTGAGCATCCATGTGTAGCAGTATTTTATCATGTATCTTGTACTTGTTTCTTGAGGCTGAGCATTTCCTATCTTGAGTAACCTCTTTCCTCAAGATATTGTATTCTATTGTTGCTACTATTATTTAATGAGAAGGCTATGGATTTCTCTCACATTTATATGAGTTGAATGTTGCTGCTGCTTCATTTTTCTGTTTGCATATTGCTAGGTCTCCAACATTAGAATATCTTGAGATATTCTCATTGTTGTAGCATTTTCCTAATTTGGAATATTACAGTGGTATCAAAGCATGATCTCTGGGTCAGCCGGTGGATCTAAACCATCATGCTATCAAGGAGAGAGAATATGAATACTGCACTATGTGGAGAGAAAAAGGAAGATAAGCTTACAAAGCTTCTTCCAAGATCTATACAGAGAATTCATGAAGAATTTGAGAAGATAAGGAGGGAGATATGTACAGGATCTCCAAAAGGGTTTGAAACTGAGTCAAACTCTAGATTTTCCTATAGGGAGTGCGGGCATGCAGCCACACCCTATGATGTACAGCACAGTCACATGGCTAGTTTTTCCATAAGGAAGGAAGAAGAAGGAGAAATGCCGAAGAGAGGAACTCTTGGTGGTTTCTTGCATGAGTATGAATCTCAAACTCAGAAGTTTATAGATCATATTACTTTTCTGGAGTTTTGCAAGATAATGGTGAGGAGGAGCAAGCAGCATAATGAGGATAGATATCTTCTATCTATATTTTATGGTTCCCCTACATGTTCAGCCAGGGCTTGGATAGAAGAGCTAGACACCTTTTTGCAGCAGCATGAGATTTCCGAAGATGAAGCCATCAGAGTAGCAGAACTGCACTTGGGAGGTAAGGTCTATGCATGGTGGTTATTTGAGTCATTTACTTTGAAAAATGAAAATACCTCTTCCTATGCAATGTTCATTAGAACTTTGATGAAGAGATTTGGTAGGAGTAATTCTGAAACACATGTGGAGGAAACAAACACATTCAAACAAACAAAACCCTTTCATGTGATGGAGGAAACCAAAAACTCAAAAACACTTCAGAGAACCATGAAGGAGGCTAATATCTTGCATGATACTTTATTGGAGGCAAGACCTTCATCTTGTATTTTGGCACAAGGAGGCAAAGAGATCCCTTTTCCAAAAGAGGATCTAATCATTGGAGGGTTGCCCACTCATGTTGAGGAGGTTGGGGGCAACAACGTTGTCATTTCTAGAGTTGATATAGCACCTCATGCAGAGGGAAGAGGATCTCTTGCTCCAACTATAGGGATTCTTGCATCTTTGCAAGGAGGTCCCCAAGATCTCATTCATGGAGGTCCCAGCACAATCAGTGAGCAGCATGATTGTGCAGCATTGCAGCTGGAAGGAGGAGGAAGGGAGGAAGAGCAACATCATGTGATGAGAGGCACACACCCTTCTCTATTTTAGAGAGCTAGTGCAAAGAGGAGGAAGACTGTATTGTGCTGTGAGAGCAAGGGAAAGGTTTCCCAACCATATGTACAGTCCACTCTTGACATTGATGCCTCACTGCATAGAGGCATTCCACCAGGGAGGCCACCTGATCTATCATTGATAAGAGACATTCTGTCTTTGGATTCACCGGTCTTGGATTTTGGAGAGGTGAAGAGTTTGGAGGAGAAATTTGGCATGGGGGATGTCAAAGTAGCAGACAGCAGCATGAGGAGAGCTACACATGCCAGATCACCAGCGTTGTCTCTTAGGAGGATTGATCCTTATTAGAGATCTTAGCTCTTGGTAGAGTACTCCAAGGATCTTGGTGCATGCATGACTCTTGATGACCCAGAGAGAGATGACAGATACATATTGGATGATATGGTCATCTATTCACATGGCAGAGTCTTCTTGACTAGAGATTCTAGTCTCAAGGAGAAGCTATTGCATGCAGCACATGAGGACTTCTTTTCCATGCATCTTGATGCATATCATGCCTTGGCAGAGGAGTTCATTTGGGAGGGCATTCAGCAAGACATATTTCAGCATATGGAGAGATGCATAGCCTAGATGATGATGGTGAGGATGTCATAGCCACCTTCCTACTCATTGGAAGGAAGGGAGCTTTTTCAGTTGAGCCATTTCAGCTCAAGTCTTCGAGTACATAATGGAGAATGTACAATTTCACCTTATGTTTTGTACTTATTGTCTTTTTATGAGTAGCATATTGTACCAAGGAGGATTATTCCTTATTTCATATTGTATAATGATGTACTTGGAACCATTGAGATTGGCTATCTCATTGGTGGGTTGTGGGGAGAGCCACATGATTCTTGGTGTGCACCATTGGCACCAAATTGTACTTTCATATTTATATCTTGTAAAATGATTGTGGCAGAAAACAAGTGGTTGGGAAAACACTTATTTTTGTTTTACTTTATGCAGGCAAGGGATGCACTACGATGGTTCCATGGGTGGAACTATGATTCACTCTCTGGTTGTCAATTGGCAACTTGTTCTTATTGTACTATGCTTCCATGTATTACTGATATGTTTATGGGGAGCTTTATTTGGAGAGTGGGCTTGAGATTGAGGATGCCCATTGGGAGCATGAGTCTCCTTACTATACATGTTGTACATATCAGGAGGAACCATGGGCCAACCATGATTGCCACATTACATTTCTTTTCTTCTTGTGGGAGGAACCACTTGAAGAACTTGAGGAGGCACTCCATGGATCATGAGAAGATGGAGAAGTTAGCACAACCAACTCTTTTCCCTGTGAGGATGAGGAGAAATTCATTTATAATCCACTCCATTTATATGAGAAAAACATATGGTAAGAGTATTGTTGATTTGCATAGTAATTTGTCTAAATGTATGCATCTCTTGACCATATATGTGCAGGGATTTTCTCAAAGGAGGATTATTCTTCCTTCTAGATTTGATGGTCTACATAAGGCCATTGTGGATGATCACTCCCTAAGTGGATATGGGGAGGAAATTTCTCATGGAGAACATACTTACATTGCACATTACATCATTCACCTTCTCCAGACTTGGGAAGAGATTGGGGCAGCAAGCAAATGGTGGGGAGGCCACCCATCATTTTATTTTCTATGGCAGTGGAGAGTCAAACTGCGTTGGCTACATTTGAGGGACCATTTTCCTTCTCCCTTACTTCACATGGCAGCCATAATGATTCTCCTTATGGTTCCCTTGGTTGATATTGCTAAAGCTCTTCTTGGGAGCATGATTGGAGGAGAGACACATTGGGTGAATGTGTCCTTGGAGGGAGAGAACTCACACACTCTTTGCACTACATGTTCTAAAGGGAGCATGAGAGATGGTATGGCCACTACAGCAGCACATTTGTTTCCTTATGAGGTGAGCCATATGAGGAATGCGATGCCATATGATGATGACTTCCAACTCATCACATATGAGATGATTTGGGCCAACATGTTTCATAACGTTGGAGGAGAGATCCTTAGAAGTCTAATCTCCATATTTCGATTTGAGGGCAATTTCATTGCAGCCCAAAATCAGCATACACTCTACACTTATCCTAAGTGGAGAGGAGGACAGCGTGTGGTAGGCTATTTTGTCTACCAAGATCAGATTTTCAGCCCACCTACATTGCCAGAGCTAGAGGTGGAAGATGACTTTCAGGAGTTTCCATATTGGGAGGTAACTCATTTTGCATGGTTGATTGCTTGGGGGATGGAGGATCCACATGAGGAAGATATTCCTCAACACATCATAGACTCCATGCCTTGAGAGGAGGCTTTCCAGTTCTATCCTTTCAGTTGCTTGAGGATAAGAAACATTTGGGAGGGGAGGATTGTAATATTCCAAAATTTTCCTACAATAATTTAGAATATTATGTTTTGTTGATTTCACCTAGGAGGAGAATAAATGAGAAAGGAGACCCATGCATAATGATAATCTCAATAAAATCCCTCATAGTATGAAAGGGGATCAACATTGGAGCTGGTTTTCACACCCTCATGTGTGAACAGGGTTATTTGCAAGTGGACAAGGTCAAGTTTGACCAAGTCAATAGCGCTGGGCTAAGAGGTGGAGGACACTTAGAGAAACAGCGCAGTATGAATGGGAAGAGGGTTATTTGGTGAAGGAAACCCTAAAAGGAGTGGGACCCATGGAGAGGGGCTTTCACTTGTTTAAAAGGAATGCAAGGCAACCATTGTTTCTCATGCTTTGTATTAGTCATCTCATTGTTTATTCAGACAATTGTGCATTCTTTGCTTTTTAGCAAGAGTTGCCGAGGGACTTCCTGTTTAGGATTCCTTCTCCTTCTTGAGAGGCCTCTTGAGGGATTTCACTGATTTTCCTCACATCCAGGCTTGAGGCCAAGCATCCTCCACCAAGACAGTGTTATTTCTGCAGCAGAATAATGTTGTGTTTCTGGGTGTTGCAGTGAGGGTTCACTACACCACCTCCATCAGCTATTTTTCAAAGGAGGGGTCTCTCTTCCCTTTGGGATATTATATTGGAGGAATTCCAGAGCATATTTCAGACTTTGGAATCAAGGCCAACTCATTTCCTAGCCCTACAACATAGTTCCATCCAGTGACTGCGTTATTTTGAGTGGAGCAATTGTAGTGGGGCTCTTACAAATTGTTGGAGGGTGAGATATTTGGTGAAGGGATCAGCCTTTCATTCTAAAGATCCATTGGAGGAGGCATATTCAGTTTGGGCATCATCTACAGCTATCTCCATCCAGTTCTATTTCTGAGTTGCTGCTGCTACCTAGCAACTCCGACATTTTGCAGATTTTGTATATTCTAGCCAATCCTTCCTAGATTGACTTGAGGTAGTCTTTGGGAGCTGATATTTTCACTCCCAATGTTGTATTGGGCCATATATTGATTTATCCATGTATTTTACATATGTATCATGTAGTTTCTCTATAAAATTGTGATGTCATAGCTTGAGCATCCATGTGTAGCAGTATTTTATCATGTATCTTGTACTTGTTTCTTGAGGCTGAGCATTTCCTATCTTGAGTAACCTCTTTCCTCAAGATATTGTATTCTATTGTTGCTACTATTATTTAATGAGAAGGCTATGGATTTCTCTCACATTTATATGAGTTGAATGTTGCTGCTGCTTCATTTTTCTGTTTGCATATTGCTAGGTCTCCAACATTAGAATATCTTGAGATATTCTCATTGTTGTAGCATTTTCCTAATTTGGAATATTACACATTGGATGTGCCCATGAGGATCACACAGTCAAAGCAGGAAATATTACATTCATTCAGGGATTTCTTTCAGCAGGGATTGCGTAGTGGAGCAGGCTACCTGGAGACAGTAAATTGGCTAAGGAACTTGCCAATTTTTGTATGACAGTGTGAGACAATTAGCTCATGTACAGAGGGCTTTTGGATTGGAGCTTTTTATGTAATGGTTTCATGATCCATGATATAATATACAATAGAAGATAGTTGGGTTTTTAGTTATAAGCTTTCCCTAGGAAATTATCTGTGTTGTGTGTGATTGATCTTTCTTCATGATATTGTAATTGGCGACTGTGTTTTTTTAATTCCACAAAGATTAGTAGAAGCAATTCTATATTTAACAGTAGCATATTGTTAGATCAGGAGAATCCAGGACATACATGTATTTTTTATAATTTCTACAAACAACACTCTGCTCTTCAGAGATAGGCGTGTTGGATGAGAAAAACTTGGGAATAAATAATCAAAATTGAAAATAGATCCAAACTTGACCCTCTAAATAACACAACACTCAAAATGCATACCCATAATCAATCAAAATTATGAAACAATAGGAGGTTGGCCAAACTAAACAAAAAAAGATAAAAAAAACAAAAGGTGGTTTGAAGGGTTATGTGCTCCCCAATGGAGTGGCCATTTTGTTGTGCAGGAAATCCTTTCTGTGGACAAAAATGATCCTTCTAGTCCTGTGGAAGGATCTAGCAACAATCGAGACAAATATATGCAACCTTTCCTAACTTATAATAGAAAACATGAAGGAGGATAAATTTCCTACCTCTTTTTGATGCTAGTGCCTTTGGTGTCATCCTTGATTCTTTCGCTTCCACACTCACAATCACGATCTCCTCTCCATTGGCATAGATGAGTGCCTGCATGGAAACACAAGTGGAGACAACAAACATATACAAAGCATAATAGTTTCTAGTACAAGTTATGCAACAAATTAAGGAACACTACAATAAATAGACAATAATTTACATATTTATGGAAAGAAAGCACATATTGTATTTTTAATAGATAACAAAGGGAAAATTACAAACACTAAAGCCTTGATGTTGGAAGCCTCTTCCTGGTGAGATTCCAAAGTCCAAGCCTTAACCTTCAAACACTTCTTATCCTTTGCAAATGGGCAACATTTAGGCATAATTCAGTACTAGGATGGAAACCATCCAAGAGTGGATGGTAGGGATTTCATTTATAGGGAAGGAGAGGGAGTTTAGGATCCATAAAAGGAGGGAGGAGTTCCACATATCAAGGGAGATATCCATGGAAGGAAGATCTAGGGCTGGGAATGGGAGGTCTCGTTCCATTCATCAACTACCTGAAACCACATCGTCGTTCTAGCACCTTATAGCAAGAGAAGCTTCTCCTCCATTTTGGTAAACATTTCCTAACGAGGACCACTATGGATTTTCCTTATAAAAGTCATGCTAGAAACATTAGACGTGTGTAATGCCAAAGGTGACAAGCATGAGGCATAAGTTATAGGAAACATGTTGGGCTTGAAAAACAAAGTTTTTGACAAGCTTTTCAGAATATTTTCAAGGAAAGTCTTCTTCTTTTCTTCAGGGATTCTCTGAACATATTTCATGGTGAATACATTGTTTGTGACAAATTTTATCATTTTGTGATGTTTGTGGCATCAACGACACAAAGACCAACACTTCAGGATACAAGAATAGGAGTGTGACAAAATACTGTATAACAAAATTATCAGTAAAGAACTTGAACGAGCCTCCCAGAAAATAGTGCTGGAATTTTTGTAGTGAGTACACCATTGCAAGTGCTTCGTGCTTTGTTGTGGTATAATTATTTTCCGTCATGGAAAATTTTTGCTAGAAAAGTAGATTGGGTGATCAAGGTTTCCATCTATGGGTTGAGCCAAAAGAACTCGCAAGGCGATTCCCGATGCATCAATATGGACATGAAAATGCTTGTTCCAATTTGGATAAAATAGGGTTGGTGCACTTTCCAATTTTTCCTTCAACACATTGAAAGCAGCTTCACATTCATCAAACCATGCCAACCTTTGAGATTTCTTCAATAACTTCTCCAGTGATGTAGTTATCGATGCATAGTTGCGGATGAACCTACGGTAATATCCTGTATGGCCAAGGGTGGATCTTAGTTGTTTAACACTCTTCGACAGGGCCATATTTAGGATTACTGCAACTTTAGCAAGATCAACACATACTCCCTCTTTACTAACTACATGGCCTAGAAGAGTTCCAAAAGGGATGACGAATATGCAATTTTTCAAGTTTAAGGAGATCTGTAGTTATCTACAATGGTCAAACATCACTCGTAGCAAACTAAAATGTCTTTTTATAAAACCATAGATGGTCCAATAATCCATATAAACCTCAAGAAAATTGTGAATATAATCCCAAAAAGTAGCTATTACAATCCTTGAGAATACTTTTGGTGCATTCTTGAGTCCGAAAGGCATGACATGATAAGCGTAGGATCACCATTAAATGGTGAATGTGGTTTTATTCTTATCTTGTTCTGCAATATGGACTTGGTGGTAACCATACAATCCATCTATAAAAGAGTAGGCTTCATTTCTTGCCACATTGTCTATAACCTCATCACTAAAAGGGGTGGGGAAAGGGTCATGAACACATGCATTTTTAAGACTCTGATAGTTGGATGCAAACTCAATTTTTGTAATGACACCTCCCCTAATATCTACTCACTTTCCCTTTCTCACATGGGGTAAAATGTGAGATGAGGGGATACTATGACAAGACTCAACCTCCTTGGTGACTATAAGGAAGTGAAATTGAAAGAAACCCATAACAAAGACCTCTTGTACCTGCTATAGTACCCTAGAGGCTATCCCAGTCATCCACCTGACCGATCCTTGGGTCCCACTGAGTTTTAGTGAAGAAGTCCCCCTGGATGCTCCATTTGTATGGACAAGGGTGTGTCTAGGAGGTTTTAGATGCTCCCACAGCATGGGCATGAATGCGTCTAGGGAATTTTTTCCTCAGGCCTATGCCACCATCCTTGGGATTTGAGCCACATTTTAAGCCCATAATCCCAGTCATTGACCAGAAATTCCTGTAGCTTCTAGAATCCATCAAACACATGATGACAAGGCTAATGAACCAAAAACTCACTCCAGAACTAGGCCTGACCATCCCCAACTAGGACTGACATTCTTTCAAAAACTTGGCATCAATGCAATCTACAGGTCTAGGATACAAGACATAGCATGAAGGACTGAAAACTCTTATGAAACATGACAAGAAGGATCACTACCATCTCCCTTGAACTGTTATGACATCAATTAGGTCTTGCATTCATTATCTTAACAATTGCAAGTAAGTACATGAAATAATTGTGGCTTGAACCAATCATATAGCCATGCTTATAACCATCATAAAACCATGTAAATAACAATGAGATAAGAACCATTAAAGCCACATTAACAAGTACAAAAGAAAGAGAACTTAAATTTTATTAAACATATGAAAGAGACAACCAGGTTCGGGAATTCCACGTACCACCCGACCATAGACATGGTTGAGCCAAACATCTCTTCAGCCAGTCACCCCTGTGCCATATTCCAAGCATGAATGTGGGATATCATGGATAAATCCAAAAACAACCAAGGGAATCCAGTGGTCAAACCACCTCCACCCTCACCATATCATGATCACACCTAAACCGGTGTCGAGATCAAAAAATTGAACCGAGCTTGGAATGCCTCCGGACTCCATCACTATTCTTGAGGAATTTTCCATCTCCTTTTCTCTTAGGCTTTACTCCAATCCACACCGGATCACTAGGCCTTAAACCGAGACACCACCCTTAGGTTTTACCGTGTATCCCTCCAAAAATGGTAAAGGGATTCCTAAGACTTTGGGAATTTCTCGAGACCACCATCTAGAAATTCCAAAGCTCAAAACTGAGATCAATCCCATCACACCATGGCTATTCGGAAAAAGGCAAGGCAAGGATGAAAACCACTATCAAAACCTGACAAAACCATTCCACCGAAAACAAGAGAACAAAATACCAACATGCATAAGCCATGCATGTCCAAACCAACTAAGAAATCACACATGCAATATGTTACCTGCAAGTATTCCTGCTGAAGATGCTTGATCCCGCTCTTCCTTGCTTGATCTTTGATTTCCTTTCCTCTCCTTGTCCTTCCTTTGCTTGCTTTCCTCTTTCTTGGTCCAATGCTAGAATGCTCCAAGAAAAATCTAAGTGTCCAAGAGTGGGAGAGAGAGATATTAATGAGAGAGCTCCAAAACTGAACTGACAAAAGATTTGAGAAAAAGATTTCCAATTGATCCTTAGAAGCCTTTTTATCAATGAGGCCTCTATTTTCTTCATTTTTCAGTATTTTATTTTATTTTCCTCCTCACATGCAACTTGTTACCTTTCACCTTCTTTTTCTCCTATTTTCCATTATTTTCATAAATAAAATGCCAAAAAATGCCTCTTGCCTTTCCAAATCCTTTTTCATTGCATTTTCCATTTTCCTTTAGCCATAATAACTGAAATGAACACCACTAGGATTTGTTTCCCACCATTCAGCTTGGAATAAGTGTCCCTTAACCGTGGTATTATTTTTTCCTTTATTAAATTTTATTACATGAACTTTTAGCTCGAGTCTGTTACAAATTTCTTCGAAGTCCTTTTTTTTCTGTATAACAATTGGACTGACCCATTTAACCTTGTCAACTAGGAATATAGGGCCCGCTTCTAACATTTTTTTTATTTCCTTCTTCACCTTCTCTTTAACTCTCAGGTGCAGTGTATATGTTCGATGTTTCACAGGCTTTGCATAAGGTTTCAGCACAATATTCGTATCCCCTAGCTCCCCCTTAATCCCCTTAAGCTCTACAACATATGATGGGAACAAGTCTTTGTATTCTATTATAAGATTAAATATTTCCTTGGTACTATGCTCATCCCAGTAATCTCCGATTGAGGCTAATTTCAGCTTCTCATCAGTGCCAATATTATTTTTCTGCAACTTCACAGGTAATAGTTGCAGACCATGAGTTACAGTTCTCTCTTCGATGCTTCACTCCCCTTCAAGAATCCTTGAATTTCAAATGCATTAATTCCTCCAAATCATCTCCATCAGGCTCCCGGTCTATCTTTCCACAAGACACAACTTCATGGAATCTAGATTCATATATGTGATCGAAGGTGTTTTGGTCTACGCAACCCTCAGTCAACTTCCCTAATGAGAGAAAAATCTTTTTGATAGCTTGCAAAGCAGTTGTTATCCTCTCATAATCATTAGTGAAGGAAAAATCATTAGCAAACTGAGCTGCTAATGAAAGTCCCATTCACTGGTTTGTCTTCTTATCTCTTCCTGTACACACCATTGCTTTGGAAATTTCCCTAGGCTGTGGACAAAGTTGTGCACCCATAAGTTCTATGTAAGTCCTTTTTTTATCCATCTAGCCTTATATTCTCACAGGTGTTTTTGAGCGTCAGTGCTCCTCGATACTTAATAATTCTAGGTGGTTGGTCCTATGAATACCTGAATCTAGCCATCAACACTATCTTAACCTCCTACCATTCTTTGATATGGTTGTAGTGATATCCACACCACCTTGTTGGTGTTTCTTATAAGGTGATATCCAGTCATGTTACTATGTGTATTTCAAATATGGTTGCATCAACTTCGTTAATAAAATTAGTAACAAAATTTATGACATTAAAAATGGAAATTCCCGTACCTCAGTACCAATCCAATTGATACGACGGATTGTGGCACAATTCCTGGCATTGATCTCATGTACACCCTATTGGAAATCATCCCATGCAGCCTCAAATCCCACTTCAGAGATCTAAACACTCCTCCAGCTGATCGATCCTCCTGCTTTGGGGTTAATATAATCTCCCCTTCTTCCTATTGTCAGCCTGTATACTTGGTCTAGCAACTCTGGTTCTTCTCTGTCATCTGTTGGCTCTGTGAAAATCAACCCTTGATATGGATCCAGTGGCTGGATTAATCTAACTCCTTCCACTTCAAATTTCATCATCTACTTCTTCATATCAATGACTGCATAATTTTCAAATGCCCAGTCTATTCCTAGCAATGATGGATAGGGGCCTTTATCTCCCATAATATCTATTACTTCAAAGTTAGCATAGGTATTTACCCCTACCATGTCGACCTCTACATCCTCCAAAAATACCATGGGAAGGATACAATATTGGCTCACCATGCGTAGTTGTATTGGAGAGAATGCCAACTTAGGCCTTCCCAATGTTTCCCAAGCTTTCCTCGGTAGGATATTTACATCTAATCCCAAGTCTAACATTGTATCTTTGATCTGAAAGCCTGCAATCTGTGCATCAATCTGAAACTCCCTTGTTGTTCTCTTCTTGTTCTTGTGGAAATGTCTAGAGTGTATTTTAGTAGAATGACAGAAATGGGTTCTTCCCTAGACATTTCATATTTGTCAACAACTTTAATAATTTCCCGCAATTGTCCAAGAATTTCCTCATCATCCGCAATCTGTAGAAACAACCTGAACCACTCAGCTATGGGTTGGGAATTATTCTGCAAGAGGTTCAAACTCTTGGATTTTAAAGGTTCTGGTTGTTCTCCTTGGAGTTCAACAGTTAGATTTAATTTATTAAAAATATCCACTTCCTCCTTGTAATATTACTTCTGTTGGTTGGGATCATACGAACGCTTCGGTGAGGCTGAATTTATAATTCTTGGTTGTTTGGTGGCAACCAAGTTAGCCTTGACCTTCTTCCCTCCCTAAGTGACTATCTTAATGTTTGGAATGGGAGTTATCTCGTGTTCCTTAGGTTCTACATTAATTAAATTCAGTCCCTTTTGGAAGCTGCACTATTCCCATCTGGAAATCAGCTCTGGACAATCTTCTGTTGCATGTGTATTGACCCCACATTAAGAGCACCAGGGTCTTCTGGGCAACAAACAATCTCTTGCAAGATGCCCTTCTTGGTCACAATTGTAACATAATATCAGACCTCTGCGTCCTGTTCTTCCCTCCCCTTGTTCCACCACCTCCTCATCCTCAAAGAGCTTCATTGATTCTGTAAGTAGAACAATCTAGTTGATCGGATAAGGCATTCAATTCCATACACTGACCAGTGTGATGAGTAGGATATCCATAGAAATCATAGAGAGTATTATTTGGGGCATTTGAATACTTCTGTAAAAGTGGAAAGAGGCGAGGGAGGTACCCATAGGTCCTACAAATTTCACAATATTTGGTTGGGGCTACACTCTGTTGATTAGGAAAGGCATGGAACTACATGTGACCCACATATAATCCTTGCATACCAACTTGCACAACTCCAACAGCGGGTAAATATGTATATGGTCCCATAAGTACGGAGGGAGTGCTCAACCCTCTTAGTCGTGGCCACGTTGTGGCATGATTCCCCTCAACATGGGAGTTGGTACACCATATGTGTAGTCGCATCGGGTGCATGTCCCTTAACTTCTTTGTCAAATCATTGATCTAATGTTGTAGTCCTGTGAGAGTGGGATCATGGGAGACCATTCATCCTCAGTGTTCATGTGGGTATCCTGTCATGGCCTCAATTTTTGTTGCATGTTTTAGGGCATCTTGTAGAGTATCAATATTTTAGATAAATGTCTTTTCGGATTAATCACATTATTAGGATTTGGTCAACGTTTCAAACTAACTAATGTGGTTCATCCTCAGGACAAGGTGAATAAGTCATTCAATCTTAATGAATAAATAGTGAGAATGCATCATTTCCCGGTATTAGCTGAAAAAACTAGTCGTTAAAAACTAGCCATTAAAAATATAGCCATTTAAAACTAGCCGTTAATGGATGGATCACATTAGTTAATCCGAAAAGACATTTATCTATTCTATGGATCACAAAAGTCTTAGATCTAATATCAATATTTTGTTGAGTCAATGGTGTGTGTGTGAGTGGAAATAACCCCTTGATAAACCAATCATGTGGATGATTTGGATCAATAGGGTATCTTATCTTGCCGATGGCATCCTTAAATCTTTGCATCATCTCCCACACAGTTTCACCCTCCCTCTACTTAATTTCCAATAGTTTTGATAGCCCTTTTTGGTTAGTCTGAGCAAGCTTAAACTATTTGACAAACTCCCACCAGACCTCACCTATCGTCGGATTCTATTGTAGTGTGGACCACTTAATGAACCATCTCAGTGCTATGTGGTTTGAAATTCAATAAGCTTTGTGGCATCTAGAGTCTGGCAGGCTCTCAAGATGGCCTCACACATGTACCAATGTTGTTCAATGTCTTCATTCCCTTTCCTGGATAATTTAGGATATCTAGTAAGGATACCACCATGTTACCAACCATAAGGTTGAACTAATAGAACAAGTACAAATACTTGGGAACCCGGTTGTGATGATCCTTAGGGACCCAAGCTACAGTTACTATTTATAGCACTAGATGGACCAACCTTGTATGCAATGTGTACACCGTGAACCTTTATAATATTTACTAGCTTAGACAGAAATTTACCAAGATTGTTATAAAATACCAGGGGAAGGTTGGGGGAGGCACTACCTAAGTTGTTTGGCAATGAATCACTACTTAGAGGAGATGCATCATTCTCAAAATTAATATTGTCAAGGTAAAATGCATGTCATCATATAGGCTTTCCTCAGGGCCTATATGGCTTGATCCATCCGTTGTTCCCATCTCTGTTGGAAAGGTAAAATCTCTATTGCTTCCCTGATCCCATGTCGTTGTGGCAATTTTGGTCTGTCCTATTAGACAAAATCTCACTCTAGCATTATCCCCATCACTTCACAACTTCAAATGACTTCTTTCTCCTTCTTTCACCCTCACACTGCTCAACATTGCTTCTTCTTGGTGTAGTTCCTTTTGTCGTCTATGAATCTCCTAGAAAGCTTTATCCCTCCATTCTTCAGCTATATGTGCCCTCTTATGAGCTCTCAGATCTCTAGCCTTTCATAACTCCCAGCTAGGTAGCACTCCCCCTCTTTAACTCCTTCCCCCAGTACCACGAATTTAAGTTTCCATAGGTGGATTTTGAAACACCAAAAAGTTCTATTCTACCATTAGAACTTTAATCCACAATGAGATTTCCTTTAGCATTCTTCCTCGCAGCCCTGATTTGAATACAAACTCAGCCTTAGAGAAGGATTGGTGGCCCTCTGTAATAAACTCGATAGTGTACCCCTCTAGAGTGGTCTACACCCAGAATTTAATGGCTTGCGTCAGATCCGTGTCAAGCCTATGTAATTAAACACAATCCACTTGAGTCCACGTGCGAGCATAACAGCTTTGGCTGCCAATATTTTCTTTTATATGTAGTCTTCGCAACCAATTGTAGAGATCCTCTGGGAACTTGCACCAGAAGATCTTGTATTGATCGCTTGCAGATTAAAAATACATAATTTATTCCTTGAGTCGCTTCTCACATTCGGTGACATAGTTGATCTTGTTGAGAAAAAAACCATTGTACTTGTTCATGCCACCACTCTCGTAGATCCTTCTTAAAGATCTTCAACACCATATTCCAGACCCCTTTGAAAAGATTCAAGTCGTGATAATGGAACCATTTGTTAGAGAAAAATTGTTGAACATGTTGAGACCCTAAGTTCATGAATAGGGGCCAGCAAAATCTTTGTCGTATTCTAGCGTAGCATCGACATTTTCACCTTACTCGGAAATAATAAGGCGTCTCACCTAAGGCACGCTGCGACCTTACTTAGGTAAGAGGATGGAACTAAGTGACAGGATAAATCACATGGAACTAGTAATAATTTTTAAACCCAAAAATAGAATATCAAAGATACTACCATAACAACATTCAAAGGGAACATGTATTATGCAGATGCATCCACAACAAAATTTTAAAAGGGCACATAAAGTCACACACAAGAAGACTCTCATATATCCCTGCAACCTTTTCTTTCATTAGGTTCAAAAACATTAAAACATTACATTTGGCTCAAAGCCTCATCAACATAGAAGAGTCTGGAGATCCAAGACGAGACAATACATAACTAGAATAATATAGAATCATGTGGTCTCAATAGGCTTCATGACAACATTTCGATACTCTCCTTGCTTCTTTCCCTTTTTTGTCTTTTCCTTTGACCTTTTTAATCTCTTCACTTACTTGGATTGTTACTTCTACATTGGATGCTCCACCCTTTCCCCTTTTGGTTGCCTTTTCTGCTCAGTTGTGTCTGCTTCCTCGATTTCCAGCAAACTTCTAGCTCGCCCGCGACTCCCTAAGCTATGATTTCTCTGGCCAATCAGTCACAACTGCTAGTCTTTGGTGTAGAAATTATACAAACAATATGTATACCAATGGATTCAATCCGATCATGTGATATGTTAAAGCAAGATACTAAATCCTTCTACAAATTAATTGCTGAAAATAAACACGATCGCCAATCACAACAAGTAAAAGAAAGAAGCAAATCAATCCACAACACATGTATTTTCCCGGGGAAAGCTTGCTGCTCAAAACCCCTTTATCTTCTATTGTATATTCACTAAGGAATCATGAAACAATTACAATGAACTCTTCTCACAAGAGTCTTTTGCACTCTCACAACTGTCTCACAATGATCAGGACAAAATCAACCAACACTTAACCAATTTTCAGCCTCTGCTCAGCCTGCCTTGCTTTCACAATTCATGTGGAATACAATCCTTATTCTTTAGGAATTTCAGTCTTCTAAAATTGCGCAATGTTCATGGGCAATCCTATGGGTGTATTACTGCATGCGAGAAGTTTTCTAATAATACAACTGATAGTTAACATCCATTTAACCTATGGCTCAACTGGGTCTTCATCAAAACTGACATGCATGAAACTATTAATAGTAAATCATCAGTTACTTGACATATCATTGTATGTGAATTAAATCTAATTTAATTAACTTGACCTCTCATTAGTGCAACAATCAGTTACAACTAGTTAAATTGATTTTAACTCAATTAATTGAGTTAACTGATTTCTCGTGCATTAAACTAATGCACTAACTGCAACTTGGACTCAAAAACAAATTGAATCACTCTGCATGCCTCACCAACCATCCTCAACTCGAAATTCATGAGCTAACTGAATTTATCACTCTCAGTTAACTATTACAAGTGATTATGAGATAACATTACAATTTATTGTCCAATTTAATTAAGGGAAAATTAAATTAGACACACATTTCTTGTTGACTTTTCAACACTCCGTCTCAATAAGAAAGGGATTATTAGCTACCCCGATCCTGCTTCTATGGTATTCGAATTTTCTCTTGGCGAGCACCTTCATCAGAATATCTGCATCCTGATTCTCTGTGGGAATGTACTGAAGTAACATAATGTGTCTCTGAACATAATCTCTAAGATGGTGGTACCATATGTCAATATGCTTGGACCTGTCATGGAATATCGGATTAACCGAGAGTTTTATGCAACTCTGGTTATCACAATGTATCACCGTTGGATCCATCTGATGGCCAAACAAACCAACAAAAATATTTCTCATCCAGATGGCCTCACATGCAACCTGACTGGCTGCCATGTACTCTACCTCAGTTGAATTGAGTGCAACTAATCTCTGCTTCCTGCTATACCAAGAAACTATTGTCAATCCTATGCTGAAGAAACCTCCTGATGTGCTCTTTTTGTCTGATGGACTACCTGCCCAATCTACATCGGTGAAGCCTTGAAGCTTCACTACTTCACTCCCTCTGTCTGTTTGTGCCATAATCCATACTCTGTAGTGCCCCTGAGAAATCTCAAGACATGCTTCACCGCCTTCCAAAAGATCTTGGTCGAATTAACCATAAATTTAATCAGCTGGTTAACTGTGTAGCAAATGTTTGGTCATGTGTTCACCAAGTACATAAGTGAACCCACAAGTTTCCTGTAAACAGTAGCATCCACTACCTCACTTGAAGTAGCATCCTCCTTCCTCCAGTTTCCTGCAAGAGGAGTCTCCATGGGTTTACATCTCTCCATGTGGAACTTCCTCAGAATCTCTTTGGCATACTTTCCTTGAGAAAAAAATATCTCCCCATCCCGCTGCCATATTTCCAAACCAAGGAAATAGTGAAGGAGTCCAATGTCCTTCATCTCAAACTATCTTGCAAGATCCTCTTTGCAAGAAGTTATGAGCTGCTCATCACCTGTTAAAATAATATCATTGACATAAATTACGATAATCAAAAGCTTACCATCAACCACAATCTGGTACAAGTTCGCATCCGCCTCACTCTTCGTGAAGCCCAACCCGGTGAAATAGCTGTCAATCTTGGTGTACCAAGCACGAGGTGCTTACTTCAGCCCATACAGTTCTCTCTTGAGTCTGCACACATGTGACTCACTGTTAAAGGTCTCAAAACCTTCCGGATGCTCAATGCACACTTTTTCCTCAATAAATCCATTGAGATATGCAGTCTTCACATCCATCTGATGTATTTGCCACCCCATCTGCACTGAGAGTGCAAGGATAGATCTAATCAATGAGTACCTCACAACCGATGCAAAAGTCTCCTCATAGTCAATCATCTCAACTTGTGAGAATCCCCGAGTTACAAATCTAGCCTTGTACTTCTCCACACTCCCTTTTGCTGCCTGCTTCACCTTATAGATCCATCTAGATCCAACCACTGATTTTCCAACTAGTCTTGGGACAACTTCCCATGCACTGTTCCTGACGATGGATTAATACTCCTCAACCATGGCTTCAACCCAAGTTGGTTGCTACACTTCTTCCTCAAAGGAGGATGGTTTTGTCACAATACACTTGCTCATAAGAGCCATGTATCTAGTAAACCTGTTTGGAGACTGTCTTTGTCTCCACAGTGATGTAGGTGCTCCTAAATTTTCTGCTGCATCAAGTCTCAATCTATCAGCTTCTATGGTGCAGCTTCTACCATGTCTGGTGGATGGCTCTGCATGAGTGGTTTCTGCCACTCCATGATCCTCTGCATGTGGTTGCTCCATATCTTGAGGTTCATCCTTTGGAACCAAGAGTTCCTCATCTGCATGCAAATCAAGCTCCCTCTCAAGGGACAATCACATGGATTTTTCCTCATCAAATTTTATATCCCGTCTCACAACAACCATCCTGTTGTTTGGAAAATACACCCAATAGTTGTGGGGAGTATCAATGTACCCCACAAATATCCCAATCTCAGTTGTTGGTTCTAGCTTCTTTCTATAATCTTTGGTGACATGGCAATAGACAGATGAGCCAAAAATGTTAAAATATGAAACATCAGGTTTCTTACCAGAAAAATCCTCCTCTGGTGTACTCATGCCAAGTATCCGATGAGGACTGTGGTTCTGCACAAATACTGATGTGTTGCATGCCTCTACCCACAAATGCAATGGTAGGCCCTGATCATGCAACATCGCTCGTGCCTCACCCACAATTGTTATGTTATTTCTTTCTGCAACCCCATTCTGTTGTGGATTATGAGATGCAATCAACTCTCTTCGAATTCCTTCTTTGGCACATAATTTATTGAATTCATTGGAGATGTAGTCACCACCATTGTTGCTCCTCAGAGCCTTCACATGCTTCCCCATATCTTTCTCCACTAGTGCTTTGAACTCACAAAATTTTGAGAACGTGTGATCTTTCTTCTGCATGAAGTAGATCCAACATTTTCTAGAAAAATCATCAAAAAAAATCACATAATACATGTGTTTTGCTATCGAAGCTGTAGAGAATGGTCCACACATATCTGAGTGAAATCTCTCAAGGATTCCCGTTGCTTGGTTCTCCTTCTCATGAAAAGTGGCCTTTGCATACTTCCCCATGGTACATCCCTTGCATGTGTCTATCTGCGCAAGAGTACCCTTTGGAAGCCCCATAGAAATATGTTGCATGACCTTCAAAGCACTGTGGTGTAGATGGCCCAATCTCCTGTGCCATAACTCACCCTCATCCCAGCTCACCACTTTTTCTTCTTTACCCATCAATGTTGCGCAACCATCTACATCAAGTTTTTAGAGATTCTTCACACGAATCCCATTCTTCTTGAAATCTCCTGTGGCTTTGTGAGGAAGGAACGATTTCCCTTCACTAAAAACCACATCATATCCTCTATCCTCCAACATAGCAATTGAAACTAAATTATTTTTCAAGCCTGGTACATGCATGACATATTTTAAAAAGAAGGGTTTACCTGACTGTCTATCGAAAGTAACTGTACCAATCCTGATAGCGCTATACCTCCTGTCATCACCCATTTCGATATGCATATGAAGATCCTTCTCCTGCAAGCTACTAAAAGGTTATTTGTCTCTCGTCATGTGGAACAATGCACCACTATCCAAGTACCACACTGATCCCATCGCACTAGACACCATGCATGCGATGAGTGAGAAGTCCAACTCAAACTGCGAGGCCAAAGCCTCACCCGTTGCAGATCCTGAAGCCTTCTTGTTGTTGTTCTTCTTCTATGGACAATTAGTGGCATAATGTCCATGCTTGTGATAGTGAAAACATTTCACTTTGGACATGTCACGCTTCTTGCCATCTTTTCCTGTCTCATATTTGGAGTAAGATTTCTTTCACTTCCCCTTCTTTGCCTTACCAGCCAAGGCGCAATTTTCCTCATCATCTGTCTTGGATGAGGATCCATCCCTGGTATTCCGCCTGAATTCTTCTTTTACCAAATCCGACCAAAGTCGCTCCCAATATGGTAGCTTCTCCCTCCCATTGACAGAGTTCTGATAACTATGCCAACTATTTGGAAGGACTAGAAGAGCTAGGCTCACCAAGTCATCATCTGCTACAATAATTCCAACACTCCCAAGCTCATCTCAACATTGTATGAACTTGTTTAAATATTTCAGAATAGTGTCGCCTTTCTCCATTTTGATTTTCCTGAGCTTGTCTTTCAGTGCCAATTTTTTGTGGTCACTGCTACTCAGAAACAATCTGTTAAAGCCTTCCACATTTCATATGGAGTCTCTTTTCCATGGAGACTCGAGACAATGTGATCTCGTACTCCCTATAATAAGATCCTTCTCACATTTGCAACCTTCTTTTGCCAAGAATCAAGCAGAGCAGCATATGCTGCTGCAGACTTGGGAATGTCATTATCAATGAATTCTTTCAACCCATTGTCCTCCAGAACTGCCTCCATTCTATCCTTCCATGCAATATAATTATAACTGCCCTCGAGTGCATATTCCAATCTCAAGCCATTGAAAGCCATCTTGATTCGTCTGTCGCACCAAATAATATTTTTCAAATTCGAATGTTATTCACCACAAACTCAACTTATTCTCCACTATAGTGATTAAATCTTGTGCTCTGATACCATGTAGAAATTATACAAACAATATGTATACTAATGGATTCAATCTGATCATGCTATATTCTAAAGCAAGATATTGAATCCTTTTACAAATTAATTGCGAAAAATAAAAATGATCACCAATCATAATAAGTAAAAGAAAGAATCAAATCAATCCACAACAAAAATATTTTCCCGGGGAAATCTTGCTGCTCAAAACCCCTCTATCTTCTATTTTATATTCACTAAGGAATCATGAAACAATTACAATGCACTCTTCTCACAAGAATCTTATGCACTCCCACAATTGTCTCACATTGATTTGGACAAAATTGACCAACACTTAGCCAATTTTCAGCCTCTGCTCAACCTACCTTGCTTGCGCAATTCATGTGGAATGCAATCCATGTTCTTTAGGAATTTCAACCTTCCAAAACTACGCAATGCTCATGGGCAATCCTATGGGGTATTACTACACGCGGGCAATTTTTGTAGAAATTTTAATACAAATTATGTATTGCCTGGATTCTCCTGATCTAAAAATTATATGCCACTATTAAATACAGAATCTCTTCTACAATAATCTTTGTGGAATTTAAAACACAATCACCAATTGCAATATCAAGAAGAAAGATCAATCACACATAACATAGATGTTTTTACTGGGAAAGCATAAAGCTAAAAACCGCACTATCATATATTATGTATATATCATGGATCATGAAACAATCTCATACAAAAATCTAATCCAAGATCTCTCAGTAAAATATACAATCGTCTTACACTGTCATACAAAAATTGGCAAATTCATGTGCCAATTTACTGCCTCCAGACAGCCTGACTCCATTGCGCAATCCCAGCTGATAGCAATCCTTGAATGAATGGAATCCTGCTTGCCTTGACTGCGCAATCCTCATGGGCAGATCCAATGTTTCGTGGTTGCATGAGTGCACCCATTAATGTCACAATTGATATTCAAATTGTCCCTTTCACCTACATCTCAACTGGGTCTCCACTGGATCTGACATGCATGTAGTTAACAGTAGTAAATCTTCAATTGCATGTGAGACCACTAATTATGAATTAATTAATAATTAATTCACTGAGCTCTCACTAGTGTATCTTCAGTTACAACTAGCAAAACTGAGTTAAAGTACTTTACAACTCACATAACTACACATCCAACTCTGTTACAACTTCGAATCACTCAGTTACAACTAAGTCTACTTGTATGTCCCACCAACCAACCTTTGAACTCGAATTTCCTATAGCTAACTGATTTTCCACTTCAGTTAACTATTTCCAAGTGCTCATTGAGAATAGATTTTTGTTTATTGTCCAACTAATATTAAGGGATAATAATAGTCGACATGCATCTATAAATAGACATGCGATCTATAAATAGAAATCGCACATACATCTATAAATAGACTTCATCTATAAATAGAATTTTCTCATGAATCTATAAATAGACATCATATATAAATAGAATTTTCTCATGCATCTATAAATATACCTCCACCTAAAACTAGCCCAAGGCTCCATCCTAGTGTAGGTGCATAATTTTCACTAGGATCTTCTTGTTGAATCTCAACACTCCCTCTCAATAAGAAAGGTATTATCCTTCACCCCGATCCTGTCTCTATGGTATTCGAATTTGCTCCTAGTGAGCACCTTCGTCAGAATATCTGCATCTTGATCTTCCATGGGAATGTACTAAAGCAACATGATCTTCCTCTGCACAAAATCTCTGATATGATGATACCTGATATCTATGCGCTTAGATCTATCATGAAACACGAGATTAATCGAGAGCTTAATGAAACTCTAATTCTCACAATGAATCACTGTCAAATCTAAATGAGAACCAAACAAGCCAACTAAGATCTTTCTCATCCAAATAGCCTCACATGCAGCTTGAATCGCTGCCATGTATTCTGCTTCCGCTGCACTGAGTGCCACAGATATCTGCTTCCTCCTGTACCAAGAAAAAACTGTAGATCCAATGCTAAATATCCCCCCTGATGTGCTCTTTCTATCCATTGGGTTGCCCGCCCAATCTGCATCCTTGAAGCCATGCAACTTCACCTCATTCGTCTGTCTATACCATAAGCCATACTCAGATGTGCCCCTCAGGTATCTCAGAACATGCTTGCCCGCCTTCCAAAATAACTTGGTAGGCTTAACCATCGCTTGAATTAGATGGTTAACCACATAGAAAATGTCCGGTCTCATGTTCACTAGGTACATTAGCGAACCCACTAACTGTCGATAAACAAATAGCATCCACTACCTCTCCAGATGTAGCATCCTATTTCCCCTAGTTTCCTAGAAGAGGAGTATCCATGGGTTTGCAGCCCTCCATGTGAAACTTACCTAGTATCTCCCTTGCATACTTGCCTTGAGACACAAAAATTTCACCATCTCACTTCCATATTTCCAATCCAAGGAAATAATGAAGGAGGCCCATATCCTTCATCTCGAACTCCTTTGCAAGGTCCTCCTTGCATGAGTGTATCATCTGCTCATCACCAGTCAATATTGAATCATCAACATAAAGAACAATGATTAAAATCTTACCCTCCACCACAATTTGGGATAGGTTTGCATTCGCTTCACTTTTGGTGAAGCCCAGACCAGTGAAATAGTTGTCTATCCGAGTGTACCAAGCACGAGGTGCTTGCTTTAGCCAATACAACGATCTTTTGAGTCTGCACACATGTGAATCGCTGCTGAAGATCTCAAATCCTTCAGGCTAATATATGTACACCTCTTCCTCAATGATCCCATTAAGAAATTCAGTCTTCACATCCATTTGATGAATGCGCCAACCCATCTGCGTTGAGAGAGCAAGGATGGTCCTTATGGAAGAATACCTCGTGACAGGTGCAAAGGTTTCTTCATAATCATTCCCCTCGGTCTGTGAGAAGCCTCGTGCCACAAATTTGGCCTTGTATTTCTCAACACTCCCATTAGCAGCTTGCTATACCTTGTAGATCCATCTTGAACCTACCATTGATTTATCAATTGGCCTTGGAACAATTTCCCAAGCACTATTTTTGACAATGGATTCATACTCCTCCACAATTGCATCTACCCATGTGGGCTCCTACATTGCTTCTTGAAAGTAAGATGGCTCAGTCACAATACATTTGCTCATGCAAACCATGTATCCAGTAAATCGGTCAGGAGACTGTCTTTGTCTGCGCTATGAAGTAAGGGCTCCTACATTCTGCGCAGTATCAAGTCTCAGCCTATCATCTTCTGTGGTACCCCTTCTGCTAGTTCTAATGTTTGGCTCTGCCTGAGTGGACTCCTCCACTCCATGAACCTCCTCCTATGGCTGATCCACATCTAGAGTCTCATCTTTGGGAACCAACAATTCCTCCTCCGCATGCAAGTCTAGCTCCCTCTCAAGCGACAACCGCATGGATTTCCCCTCATCGATTTTTATATCCCATCGCATAACAGTCATCTTACTGTTAGGAAAATACACAAGATAATTATGGGGTGTTTCTGTGTACCCCAAAAATATCCCAACTTCAACAGTTGGCTCCAACTTCTTCCTGGCGTTCTTGGTCACATGCACATAAACATATGAGCCAAAAATCTTAAAGTGAGAAACACCTGGTTTCTTACCAGTGAAAGCTTCTTCAGGTGTACTCATGCCAAGTACTCTATGAGGAAAACGGTTTTGCACATAAATCGCAGTGTTGCATGTTTCTGCCCACAAATGCATTGGTAGGCCCTAATCATGCAACATCACTCATGCTGCACCCACGATCGTTCTATTCTTCCTCTCCGCAACCCCATTTTGCTATGGGTTATGAGGCGCTATGAGTTCTCTTCAAATTCCTTCTTTGCTGCAGAAGTATTTGAATTCATTAGAGATGTATTCTCCACCATTATTGCTCCTCAAAGCCTTCACTTGCTTCCCCAACTCTTTCTCCACCAATGCCTTAAACTCACAGAACTTTGAGAATGTTTGATCCTTCTTCTGCATGAAGAAGATCCAACATTTATGAGAAAATTCATCAACAAAAATAACATAATACTTATGTTTTGCTGTTGAAGCAACTGAGAATGGTCCACACATGTCTGTGTGAACTCTCTCTAGGATCACTGAAGCACGGTTCTCCTTTTCATGAAAGGTGGACTTTACATACTTCCCCATGGTGCAACCCTTGCACTGATCGATTTGAGCAAGTGTTCCCATTGGAAGTCCAGTAGATATTTGTTGCATGACTTTCAAGGCTCCATGATGAAGATGTCCCAATCACTTGTGCCATAATTCGCCTTCATCTTGGTTCACAAATTTTTCCACCTTGCCCATCATGGCAGCGCAACCATCTATCTCTAGCTTGTAGATATTCTTAACTTGAATCCCTATCCTCTTGGCTTTACCCATTGTTTTATATCGTAGGAAAGCTTTTCCATCGCTGAAAACAACATCATAGCCTCTGTCCTCCAACATTGTGAATGAGACCAAGTTTTTCTTCAGACCTGGAACATGCATAACATCTTTCAATTGAAATGGTTTACCTGACTCCCTCTGAAAGGTAATTGTACCAATGCCAGTCACACTATATCGTCCATCGTCGCCCATCTCTATATGCATTTGGAGATCTTTCTCCTCCAAGTCACTGAAAAGCTCCTTATCTTCTGTCATGTGGAAGGAAGCGCCACTATCCAAATACCACACCGATCCCAATGCACTTGAAACCATGCATGCGATCAAGGAGAAGTCAAGTTCAAATTGCGAGGCAAGGGCCTCACCAGCTGCAGCTCAAGCATCCTTCTTGTTCTTCTTCTTCTGCGGACAGTTAGTAGCAAGATGCCCATGTTCATGACAGTGAAAACACTTCACTTTGGACAAATCCTGCTTCTTTCTTTAGACTCGGATTTAGAATGGAATTTCTTCCCCTTCCTCTTCCTTGCCTTGGCAGCCAAAGCACAATCCTCTTCATCATCATGCTTTGATGAAGAGCCATCTTTGGTGTTCTGCCTGAACTCCTCCTGCACTAGATCTGACCACAGTCGTTCCCAATGCGGCAGTTTTTCCCATTCGTTGACATAGTATTTATAATTGTGCCAACTCTTAGGAAGTCCCAACAGAGCCAAGCTCACCAAATCATCATCAAAAATAGTTATTCCCACACTCCCCAGTTCATCCCGACATTGGAAATACTTTGTGAGATACTTTGGAATGTTGTCGCCCTTTTCCATCTTGATCTTCCTGAGTTTATCTTTGAGCACCCACTTTCCTATGGTCATTATTGCTTTGGAAAAGATCCTTCAAAGCCTTCCACATAGAATATGGTGTGGCTTTCCCATAAAGGCTTGAGACAATGTGGTCTCGTACACCTTCCAACAGAATCCTCCTCGCCTTTGCCACTTTCTTTTACCATGCATCAAGTAATGCAACATCTATCGAAGTGGGCTTAGGAACATCATTGTCAATGAATTCCTTCAAGCCATTATCTTCGAGCATCGCCTCCATCTTGTCCTTCCAATAAATGTAGTTCGAGCAGCCCTCGAGTGCATACTATAGCTGCAAGCCATTGAAAGCCATTTCGATGTTTACTCAACTGTAGCACCAAGAAAATCTTTCTGCAAATTTGAATTCTTTCCACCAACAAACTCAACTCCTGCTTCAAAATTGCAATCTTTTGTGCTCTGATACCATGTAGAAATTTTAATAAAAATAATGTATTACCTGGATTCTCCTGATCTAACAATTATATGCCATTGTTAAATACATAATCGCTTCTACAAAAATCTTTGCAAAATTTAAAACATAATCACCAATTGAAATATCAAGAAGAAAGATCAATCACACATAACATAGATGTTTTTACCAGGAAAGCATAAAGCTAAAAACCCCACTATCATATATTATGTATATATCATGGATCATGAAACAATCTCATACAAAACTCTAATCCAAGAGCTCTTATTACAATATACAATCGTCTCACACTGTCATACAAAAATTGGCATGTGCCAATTTACTGTCTCCAGACAGCCTGCCTCCACTGCACAATCCCAGCTAATAGAAATCCATGAATGAATGGAATCATTCTTTCCTTGAATGTGAAATCCTCATGGGCACATCTAATGTGTGTGTGGTTGCATGAGTGCACCCACTAATGTCACAACTGATAGTCAAACTGTCCCTTTCACCTACATCTCAACTGGGTCTCCACTAGATCTGACATGCATGTAGTTAACAGTAGTAAATCTTCAATTGCATGTGAGACCACTGATTGTGAATTAATTAATAATTAATTCACTGATCTTTCACTAGTGTATCTTTAGTTACACCTAACACAAATGAGTTTAACTCACTTAACTAAGTTAAACTACTTTACAACTCACATAACTACACATCCAACTCCGTTACAACTTCGAATCACTCAGTTACAATTAAGTCCGCTTGCATGTCCCACCAACCAACCTTTGAACTCGAATTTCCTATAGCTAACTGATTTTCCACTTCAGTTAATTATTTCCAAGTGCTCATTGAGAATAGATTATTGTTTATTGTCCAAATAATATTAAGGGATAATAATAGCAGACATGCATCTATAAATAGACATGCGATCTATAAATATAACTCGCACATACATCTATAAATAGACTTCATCTATAAATAGAATTTTCTCATGAATCTATAAATAGACATCATCTATAAATATAATTTTCTCACACATCTATAATCAGACCTCCACCTAAAAATAGCTTGAGGCTCCAACCTAGTGTAGGTGCATAATTTTCACTAAGATCTTCTTGTTGAATCTCAACAATTTTCTAATAATAGAACTGATAATTAACATCCCTTTAACCTTTGTCTCAACTGGGTCTTCATCAAAACTGACATGCATGCATCTATTAATAGTAAATCATCAGTTACTTGACATATCACTGTATGCGAATTAAATCTAATTTAATTCACTTGACCTCTCACTAGTGCAACAATCAATTACAACTAGTTAAACTGATTTTAACTCAATTAATTAAGTTAACTGATTTCTCATGCAATAAACTAATGCTTTAACTACAACTTGGTCTCAAAAACAAATAGAATCACTTTTCATGCCTCACCAACCACCCTCAACTCGAAATTCATGAGCTAACTGAGTTTATCACACTCAATTAACTATTACAAGTGATTATGAGATAAGATTACAATTTACTGTCCAATTTAAATAAGGGAAAATTAAATTAGACACACATTTCTTGTTGATTTTTCAACATTTGGTGGGTCCCTTCTCCCCCTCCGGTTGTCTTCTCCACGACTTCCCAATAGTCGCCTTTGGTCAAAATGTGGTCAACATCGAAACGTGACAAAATTTAACCCTCAAAACGAAGGACTCAACAACCTTGGTCTGACCTTAGATAGGTAATATTTTTCTTTCTCAAGGAATTGAGGATCATAAATTTCAATGGCTCAAATAATGAGGGTTTTAAGAATGATAACTTTTTGGGAAGGATGATGATGAGAATGGACATGAATGTATTAATCGTTGTGAGTATTTTTCCTATAAACTTAGTGGTTGAAGGTGTCATTAAGGAGATGGGTGGCGAGAACATCCAAAAATGGGTTACATTTTTTTAATTTTGGATTTCCATGGTAAATTTGATATGGGGCAAAATACAGTTAAGATGGCCAGATAAATAGGTCAAAGAGGGATGGCCATGAGGCCAAACAATGAAGGTATCATAAAAAAAATCAATACCAACATTTGGACTAAAGATGAAAACTGTTTAAGATCAAAAATTCAGAATGTTGTTCCATAAAAATGTTAATAACCACTGAAAAGGAGGAACCCATGGTTATATCTTTTGTTTGTTTATAACATTTCTCTTTAAAGGTGAAGAAAATTGAGGTGAGACAAATTTTAATAATGTTAAGGGTTTCAAGGTCCACTAATTTGGAGATAAGGTGAAGGGATTTACGAATGGTGCAATCTAACTCAATGTTTTGGTTTGTTTGGTCAAAATCTGAAAATAAAATTGTTAACAAAAGTGTGGTTTTTTGTTGTTTAGAATGTATAATAAGTTCAATGGCTTTAAAACCCTTACGGCACTAAGATTATGTAGATTTCACAGCTCAAACTTGTGATTCAAATGAATCCTCACTGAATTTCGAACAAAATTGACCAACAAATACCTAGGGAATGACCAAAACTTAGAAGATTTAGACTCGGGATTGGGATTTTGGTAAACACTAACAAGACATCAAAACTAACTATAATGTCATGTTCATCTAGGTGAAGATGATTAGCGTTTTTTTTTAATAAAGTCAAAGATTTTTTTTCGCAAATGAGAGCATTTTTCCAATAAATGACCAAACTTTATTAGGGAAGAGTGAACTAGGGCATTTGAAATTTTTTTACACAATTTATTTATAGAAACAAAAAAAAATCCTAATGAATTCTTAACCAATGAGAAACAATTTTTAATTTTTAATTATTCAAAAACATTTTTAAATGAATTTAGAATTTTGTGTAGAATTGTTTTGCGGATATATCGCATCCATTATTGATAGAGACTTCGAACCAATCCACCGTGGTTCATCTTCATAGATCTTTTCATGAAAATGAATCACGGTGAATTGGTTCCAAACTTCAACTAGATCGACAATAGATGCTATATATCCAGAAAACAATTCTACTCAAAAATACTAATCGCAAAAACCTTAAATTTAAAATTTAAAATGGTTTCAATTCCACTTTTTCACCTATATCCATCACTAATTTACTTGTTTATTTTTTTAAACTTTTTTTCGTTAAAAAATAAAAATCAATTAAACAATAAAAACAACCTTCACTAATTAGTAATAATTTTTTTAATAAATTAAAAACGATATTAAATCTTCGTCAAAATTAGATCCCCTTTAACTTTAGTATAAAATATAAAATAATACATGGTTAATATGTTATGACCCAGTTTAAACTTAACTACAACCTTCACTAATTACTAATAATTTTTTTAATAAATTAAAAACAATATTAAATCTTCGTCAAAATTAGATCCCTTTTTAACTTTAGTATAAAATATAAAATAATACATGGTTAATATGTTATGACCCAGTTTAAACTTAACTTTTTTACCGGGACAACCACACATATATTTATATTTATTTATTTATTTAGGATTTTGTGCAAAATTGATAAAAAATCTAATTAAAAACAATAAATACAAAATAAAATAATCTCAATTTCTCAACAATCATGCTATTTTTTCTTATTTCCTTTGAAGGTCTGAACTTTATAAAGAGCCGAAGGGTAATGCTGTCGGTGATCCATGTGACCCTACGAGCCAAAACAAAGGGCAGCAAGGAATAGAATTATATTCCTCCTCATCTCTGTCCCTTCAATCGAACACAGTCCACGGAATCGAACTGTGCAACCTTCAAATTCTCGGCTTTTTATCTCCCTTTTAAGTCTTCCACTATTTCCATCAATAATTGCATGATTCCCCGTCTGCCTCAATTTTCGAGCTGCAACTGCCATTTCTGGGCGATAAATTAGCCGAGTTTGACCCAAGCCTGCTCGGACCGCAGCGTTATCTATATATTTGAGCTTCATCGGGCCCTTTTTTCATTTCTGTTCGAATCGCAGCTGTGTTAAGGGTTTTTGAAGGTCGTCTCTCTGAATTTTCAGGGTTTATCGAGATGGGTTCTAGAAGTAGTTCTCCCTACTGGTGCCATGCTTGCAATCGTATGTCAAGATTATCGGCCAGAGAACCTACCATTTGCCCCACCTGTGGCGGAGGGTTTATAGAGGAGGTAAGCGATGGCGTTTCGATCTCTCGAACAAACCCCTTTGAGGGCTTCTTAATGGAGGACAGAGAGAGGCCTTCTGGGGCTGACCTCATGGCCGCCTTGCTCAACAGGCTGCACAGCCGAGGAATCAATGAAGGCCACGACCACGTCCACGACCGGATGTTCTACAGTCCCCTTCTGATTCTCAGACGGGGTCCGATGGGGGCTAATGGCCCCATGGAGTTAATTTTGGGTGGCGATACAGGAATTGAACCCAGGGCCTTGCCTGCAAATTTTGGGGATTATTTCATGGGTTCTGGGTTAGAACAGCTCATAGAACAGCTGTCTCAGAATGATAGGTGCGGCCCTCCTCCTGCCCCAAGTGCAGCCGTGGATGCAATGCCCACGATTAAGATCAATTCCCGGCATCTGGTTAACAATTCGCACTGCCCTGTCTGCAAGGACAAGTTCGAGGTCGGCAGCGAAGCCAGGGAGATGCCCTGCAAGCACATTTATCATTCAGATTGCATACTTCCCTGGCTGGCTCAGCACAATTCGTGTCCTGTCTGTCGCCATGGATTGCCGGGCGGCGTTCCTGACGGCTCGCAGGCGAGATCTTCATTCAGGCCAAGCAGTGCCGCCTCATACCCCTCGGCACCTTCAGCATCCGGCGGCCAAGGTAATATCCGAGAATCTCTCGATGCCCCTTTGTTTTCTGCTACGGCTGAATCCATTGTGCAAAACAGTAATTCTAGGAATTATTTTTCAGGTGGAAGGAATACTAATGTTAATACAAATAATAATTCAGGAAGCAGAGACCAGAGCCGAGGTTCTAGCAGTGGAGATAACCATGGCAGGCGCAGTCTGTTATCTTATGTGTGGCCATTTCGATCTTCCAATGCGAATCAGCATTCACATCGTGGTCAGAATGCTTCAAATTCAAATGATAATGTTGGCCGCAGGCATCCGGGATGGCCCTTTGAGGAAGGCAATGGTCCTCCTTGGAGGTTCGGCTGAGTCAAGAAAATTACTCCAACACGTTGCCTGTAAATACTGGTTACATGGAGTTAGCCCCTATGTGGTTTTTTAATGCGGGGCAACGTACTTGAATTATTTTACAAAGTTCAATCACGGATTCTGTTTATGGTTTTCATTGTAAAGCTCTGCTATTCTCGATTTTACCTTTGAAACGCTTCGCTGTGTTCTAGAGTTTGTTCTCTGGTATTCAAGGATACATGTTCTCTAGGGTCTATGCTATTTTTCTCCATAGTTGTTAATCACTTTTTCTTTTCAGATTCAAGAATGTGTTCTATTTCTATTGCTTTTTATTTACAAGTATTTCTTCTGTGTATATCCCTGCATCAATCAGCAAGGCTTCTCAATCTTGTGCTAGGCAGTAACATATTACTTTGAACTAACATGTAATTTCATCCATTAGAGGCATTCTGGTTGCATTAAACCACATTGTAGTTTCTGGATCAAACATGTCTATTTTTTTTTATCATAACATAGCCTAATTTTAGCCGTTTCGCCATAAGATATGTTGCCTGAGGGCGTTCGAGTAGAACCATTTTATCTGTAAGTTCAGAACGTAACCTGGGCCTACTATGGTGATTATCAATCGACCTACAACTGGACCACAGCCCGGCTTACAAAAACTAAATTGTCATGCAACCAGATTTGTACCAGTTAATTCTCCTCACATCACTGATTTGACTTAGTAGCCTCTGCCCATGTCACTGATCTGAATCAGTAACGGTCAAACATGTCCTTGTTATTTATTATTATGGTAGTTGCTTCATTTTAGTTTCGCGAATCATGGAGTCATGGGTGCCTATTGAATCTTTCTCGCAGATTGAATATGGACAGTTTAACAACTTTAATTCTGCCTACTAAATAAATGAGAGGAAAGTCAATAAATCTAAATCCTGGAAATCCTGCACCATGCATGCCTGGTTTGTAGGCATAACAACTTCATGTTGAAATTTTCTCTCAGTTTATTGCATATTAAATAGGGGGTGGTTTAACAACTTTTAATGCTGCCTAAAATTAAACGGAAGAGAGGGCAATAAATACAATCTTGAAAAAGCTGCTTCTTTGCCTGTACCGGACAAATAGCTTTGGAATCCATTTGCTATGATGTAACTTTGCAATTATATATCTTGTGTTGTACCCAAATTATAGCTGAAGTGGCAAAGCATAATCTCTCTAAATTCATGTCCAAATGTTCCATAACTATAGGATTGTGACTTGGATACCCCCATAACTAGAGGATTGTGACTTGGATACCCTGTGTGAACCCACTCTATAGTTTCTCTATTTGGATGGGTTTTCTTGTGGCCATACTTCTGGCTTCTTTACTACAAGGAATTACCAAATTGCCGGCCTAAAGTGCTATATGCCAAAACTGGATTGTTTATATCAAATCAGAATCAAATTATATATCATGTTTTTACAAATTGATTAAACTGATTCCCCCTTTTTTAGAAACCTGTATTTTATACCAATATGGGTTCTTTGGGTCGGAATCTGCCTTAACATTATTGTAAAGCTAAACATTACAACATATTTTTACTTGTCTGACTTTCATCATACGAAGGGAGTATCGAAGGAGATGCAACTCCTTGTTGCTCTAGTAAGGAATGGTTATATTTTGCATCAATTGAACTTCTCCAATAGGACCTGTTTTCCATCTGTGGGCCATTTTACTCAGATAAACAGATTTCTTCGTTTTAGGGAGTAGTTGGGCCATTTTGCTCAGATAAACAGGTTTCCAATAGTTTTTGGGATTAACTGAGTATCTTTGGTGGAATAAATACCTACACCCACACTCAGCACCTCAGCTGAAGAGTTATTCCTTGAATGTTACCCGACTAAACTTTATGATAACACTCACAAAGTTGAGAAAAACATGCTTACCATATCAGAGAATTTCTTTCTTTGATAAAAGAAACTTTTCTCCCTTCCCTTACAACATCAAGAATAGCCCCCTTTTGACATGTTGGTTGCATTCTTTGTGGTCTGGACTTCATGCAAACGACAGTAATGCCCTTTATCTCTTTCATTTCAATAACTTACAATTCCACTCTTAGGGGGCCAGGGATTCTATTACCACAACTACTTTCCCCCATGCATATTTTGTAATGTGTTGTTGGCTTTGCTTTTTTGGTTTTGACAATCGACCTTTTTGTATCATTACTAATTTACCTAGAGAAGGAACTTGTACTGATCTATTTGGAGTAGAAATTGGCGTTTCCTCTCACTAGACTTCTCTTCCAACAAGGATGGCTTGAAGAACTACTGGTCTGCATTTACAATTGAATATATAATTGCTGCATATGGTAATTAATCTAAACTCAAAGACATGCTTTTTGATCTTTTATAAATCTTCAATTGCCAGCTTTTGAAAGGCTTCAATTTTTGATATATTGAATTTTCAATTTTTGATGTATTGAATTTTTCTTTTATACTTCAGTTCCAAGTTCGAATGCTATAATTCTCCAATGCTTATCATGTCGTTTCTTATATGTTGTTTGAGACTTTGTGAGATTAATTTGTATTGTTTATGGATTCGTTGTTTGAGACTTTGCGAGATTAACAGTTTTACGTTCCTAATATTAGAATCCTTCCACTGAGCACACCGTGTATGTATATATATCTATGTTACACTGTTCAATTCAGTACCTCCAATTCCAGCAATGTTGTATGGCAAACTTTCATTCTGGCTCGTAAGATGTTTGTGATAGAATGCTTCTGTGCATACCAAAGTTTCTTTTATAACTTCACTATATCAGTATATGGCAAAATGCTTAATTCAGTACCTCAGTTCTTCCAATTCCATACTGGATAATTCTGGAGTTTAGATTTCATAGTGGAGTTAGTGTAGCAAAATGTTATAGTTTTTAATTACAGTTGATGCTTTGCAAAATCTATGGTTTAGATTTTAAAATGGAATTAGTGTGGCAAAATGTTGTAGTTTTTAATTACAGTTGATATTCTTTTGCAGGAAAAAATCCAAATGTTATTTATCTTTTCATTCCATGCCTGAAAATTTTCAAAATGTCATGTTTTTCATTCATGTTGTAAAAGTCTGAAACTTCCACACATTGTTTGAAAAGCTTCAATGTGAAACTTTCATTCAATAGCTTGTCAGTATGTTACTTCCAACCTAAACTTGAAACTTCCACTAGCCCTGTCAAGGTGTCATGCAAAAGGTGCAAAAGTCCCATTATGAAACTTCCACTCAATGCTTTGTTAATGTGTCATACTGTGAAATTTCCATTCAAAGTTCTGTGGATGTGTTGGAAGGTTGTAAGCCTTAAGGTCTACATGTGAAACTTCCACTCATGGCTTTGTCAATGTGTCATTGTAGGGATGCATAGGTTTTATGGCTTTTGTCAATATGTCATTCTAGTGATGCATAAGTTTACGTTTTTATCGTAACTTTGGCAACCAACGTGTCATTTCCACTCAAAGCATTGTCAATGTGCTGCCAAGTCCATGCGAAACTTCTACTTCGAACCGCCTTGACAATGTGTCATCTTAACAATCGTTAATCACTTTTTGGAAGTTTGTCTCTTAATTTTGGGATCGCATGTATATTACCAAAAATATCTATACTATTTCAGAAATAAAATGTTAACCATATTATTTGATATTTATTATTGTTGTCGAATTAAAATGACATCATTTATATTTTATTTTATTTTATTTTATTTCAAATTAAGTAAACGAGATTATGAGCATTATAAACAATATATTTTATTTGCATTTCATTTTATTTTATTTTATGAAAATTATAAACATGCGTAGAGTGGAAAACAATTTTATAATTTAATTTTCTTTACTTTAAATAAATAACTATATATAAAATGTGAAATGAGAAATTTGAGTTATAATATGTTTATAACTTTAGAAAGAGTGTGAAATTTGAAATATCGTTTCTAAATAAATAATTATATATAAAATGTGAAATTTAAGTTATAATATGTTTATAACTTTATAAAATGTGAAATTTAAGTTATAATATGTTTATAACTTTAGAAATAACTATATATAAAATGTAAATTTGAAATATCGTTTCTAAATAAAATGTGAAATTTGAGTTATAATATGTTTACAATTTTGGGTGAAATTGAGTTATAATATGAAATTTGAATCATAATATGTTTATAACTTTAGAAATAGTGTGAAATTTGAAAATATCTTTTCTAAATTAGAAATAGTTTAGAAATAAAAGTTTTTAGAAATAATATAAATAGTTTAGAAATGAAAGTGTTAGAAATAATATAAATAGTTTAGAAATAAAAATGTTAGAAATAATATGAAATTTGAAAAATATGTTTAGAAATAAATGGTAAAGAGTGTGTTTAAGAGTGTAAAGAGAGTGTTTAAGCATTATAAATAGTGTAGATAACGTAAAAGAGTGTGTTCAAGAGTGTAAAAGAATGTAAAAGAGTGTGTTCAAGAGTGTAAAAGAATGTAAAGAGAATGTTTAAGCATTATAAATAGTGTAGATAAAAGAGTGTGTTTAAGAGTGTAAAAGAATGTAAAGAGAGTGTTTAAGCATTATATATAGTGTAGATAACATAAAGAGTGTAAAGAGTGTTTAAGCATTAGAAATAGTGTAGAGTGAATGTTGAGATATATAAGGAAAGAAAATAATAATAGTGTAGTGAATGTTGCGTAATATATAAAATCTATATTAGAGTTATAATATGTTTATAACTTAGAAATTAGAAATAGTGTATTGTGAATGTTGAGTAATATATAAGGAAAGAAAATAATAATATTGTAGTGAATGTTGAGTTATATATATAAAATCTATATTTGAGTTATAACATGTTTATAACTTAGAAATAGTGTGAAATTTTTTCTAATTAGAAATATATTAAAGTAATGTGTTTCTAATTAGAAATAGTTTAGAAATAAATTATAAGTGTTAGCAAATAATATTAAATTTGAGTAATATGTTTAGAAATAAACGGTAAAAGAGTCTTTAGCTGTAGTGAGTCTTTAAGCATTAGTGTAGTGTGAATGCTGAGTAGTCTGTTTCTAATTAGTATAGTTTAGAAATAAATTAAAAGTGTTAAAAAATAATATGAAATTTGAGTAATATGTTTTAAGCATTAGTGAGAGTGTAGTGTGAATGTTGAGTAGTGTGTTTCTAATTAGTAATAGTGTAGTGTGAATGTTGCTTACAGAGTCTTTAAGGTGTAAGGCATTAGTGTAGTGTGAATGTTGAGTAGTGTGGTTCTAATTAGATATAGTTTAGAAACAAATTAAAAGTGTTAAAAAATAATATGAAATTTGAGTAATATGTTTTAAGCATTAGTGAGAGTGTAGTGTGAATGTTGAGTAGTGTGTTTCTAATTAGAAATAGTTTAGAAATAAATTGAAAGTGTTAGAAAATAATATGAAATTTGAGTAATATGTTTAGAAATAAAAGGTAAAATGTCTTAAGTTGTAGTGAGTCTTTAAGTATTAGTAATAGTGTAGTGTGTAATAGTGTAGTGTGATGTTGAGTAATATATTCAAGGAAATAAAAGAGAAGCATTAGTAATAGTGTAGTGTGAATGTTGAGTAATATATTTAAGGAAATAAAAGCGAGTCTTTAAACATTAGTAATAGTGTAGTGTTAATGTTGAGTAATATTTAAGGAAATAAAAGTGAGTATTTAAGCATTAGTGATAGTGTAGTGTTAATGTTGAGTAATATTTAAGGAAATAAAAGAGAAGCATTAGTAATAGTGTAGTTTGAATGTTGAGTAATATATTTAAGGAAATAAAAGAGTAGAACTTAGAGATTTTTTTGTGTTGTATTTTTAATATATTATATATTAATTATAACATATAGTGTCATGTGAATGTTGAGTAATATCTATAAAGAAATAAAAGAGTAGAACTTGTGTAGTGTGAATGTTGAGTAATATCTATAAAGAAATAAAAGAGTGGAACTTGTGTAGTGTGAATGTTGAGTACTATATGTAAGGAAATGAAAGAGATAAAAGAGTAGAACTTAGATATTTTTGTGTGTGTTGTATTTCTAATATATTATATATTAATTATAATATATATTGTAGTGTGAATGTTGAGTAATATATTTAAAGAAATAAAAGAGTAGAACTTGAAGAATTTTTTTGGATTGTATTTCTAATATATTATATAATAATTGTAATATATTTCTTAAATATTAGAAATAGTGTGAAAGCATAGTTCATCAAAGGAAAATCAGAGTGGGCATAATAAAAATGAATTAAAGGATTATATGAATGAATTTTGATACAAAGTTCAAATTTTCAAAAATATTCAACATGATAGAAACCTGGTTAAAAGCTTTGATAATTTCAAAAACCATATTTTACTGTTGAAACTTGCATAAAAAAGTTCACATTAATATCATTTATAAACTTGAATAAAAAAATTCACATTAATATCATTTATAAACTTGAATAAAAAAATTCACATTAATATCATTTTAAATATTTGAAAGGACGCAGGGTTTAACTCTCAAGGAATAAAGCTTAAGACATGATTGTGTCAACCAACCAAAAGTTGCATTTTGAAACCAAGTAACTATTTTTCTATTTATTAGTTGCATTTTGAAACCAACTATTTTTCTATTTATTTTTCTTATGGAAGTTTAAATCAATGGGTTGATTTTATTGCATCACCTTGAAGTTTTACCTTATTGAAAATGTTTGCTTATTGTTTGAGTTTTGTTTGGAGTTGTTACTAACACTTTTGTTTGTTTTTCTATGTTTTGGGTTTATGAGTTTGGAATGTTGTCTTATTTGATTTTTACACTAGCCTAGATCTATTTTAACTTGCGATCTATAGCTATGAAATTTAATCTCTCAAGGTACAAACATCTTTTAACTTTGGATCTAGAGGGATCAAATCTAGATGAATTTTGAGCACGTTGTATTGATGAGCCATAGTATTGGCCCATTGAAATTTAAATATGGTTACAAAATTATTATTTTAATTTATATATTGAAATGGATTTTAATTTATAGCTACTATTTATATATTATATATTTTCATGTGATAGAGGAGTGGATATATCTTAAAATTAATTATAATATTTTTTCTTTTAAATTTAATATAAAAATGTTATAAAATTAAATTCAAATAAAATATTAATAAAATATTTTGAGCATGAAAAATCATATTTACAAGTTAATAATATCTATGACAAAGTGGGTGTGAATATCCATGGTTAAACATATTGTAAGTTTATGTGTTGATTAATTAAATTTAAATATTGTTACATAATCATTATTCTATTTTATAAGTTAACATGGATCTTAACTTATTGTTGCTACCTATATATTTTAATATAAGATGTATATTATGACTTTTTTTCATCTAAAAAGTTATTCATAATTTTATTAATATTCATTTACCTACGATCTAATGTAAAATTTGGTGTATAAATTACAAGGGAGGTTTGCAAAATGAGTTAACCTCATTACATAAGTCTTAACCTCAAGAAGACTAAGGGTGACCTCCTAACTAGTAAGGTACTCAGGAACTTACCCAACTGAACTAACCCTTGAGATATATATATATATATATATATATAAGGGTGACCTCCTAACTAGTAAGGTACTCAGGAACTCACCCAACTGAAATATATATATATATATATATATATATATATATATATATATATATATATATGGTCCACTAAACTCATAAGTGATCCACTAAATAAAAGAATCATAACCTTTATATATATATATATATATATATATATATATATATATATATATATCTATTTCCAGCTCATTCTTAATCATACAAGATTCACTAAATAAAATAATCATAAGCCTTAAATGTACTTTAAATATGTTCAAGATAAAAGTTCTGACCATTAAAAGAAATTTTAAGTACAAAAAATGGATAAATATCAAGATTTTATTCATTTAAAAGTAACATTGATATTAGTGAGCATAAAAATAAGTAGCAATAATACATATTAATTTTTAATAAAATAAAGTAAGTTTCAAATAGTTTTAAGACTCAAAATGCATCTCATGTTATGAGAGTAAATCACATATCAATTTCTGTTGTATATACGTTTCAATTTAATTTAATGAATACATAGTAACTTGATTAAAACTTTAACAAGTTAACCATATCTACCTAACACAATCTAGTTGTTATATATAAGTTCTAAAACTATTTGAAACTTACTATTTTATTAGAAATCAATATGGAACCATCACTATAAATTACAACTACTTAGTTTTATGGTCAATCAATATGGAACCATCACTATAAATGACTACTAAGTTTTATGGTCACTAATACCAATTTGTCACTTTTAAATGAATAAAATCTTGATATTTATCCATTTTTTCTACTTAAGAGTTCTTTTACTGGTGTATCTTGAACATATTTAAAGAAGGTACATTTAAGGGTTATGATTCTTTTATTTAGTGGATGTCGTATGAGTAACAATGAGCTTGAAACTTGAATTATTGGGAACAAGAATGTAATCAAACACATATATATTACATTTTAAATAGGTTTATCACATTGACTTATTGATCATTTTATTCCAATGTATTTGGCTCACGATTGTACCTTAGAATTTATATAAATATCTTTATCTGTAAATGTGCAACTCAACAAAACAATGCATTTTCAATGTTAGCTTCTATTTCCCAAAAATATGCCTCAAGATCAACATGACATTTCTCACTTTTATATCTTCTTGAGCTAACAGGAGGGTTGCTTTGGGTAGCATATCAAGCTCCCATTTTAGTCAAGATAATCGTAGGATTCATGGTTACTATGGATCTTTCCCATTAAAAAATATCAAGAGGTTACATATAGAAGTTCATTCAAGCACATAGTGAGTTATTAGACACTAAAGGAGTGCCCATCACTGATTTTTAGTCACTTGGTCTTAGTTCAAATCAATTATAGGATTTAGATTTTTGTTTGGTCAATGCCTCAAGTAAAAATCCAAGGGTTAGTGGTGATAAATGGATTTCAAATTCACATTTTTCTCTAGCATACTATCACCCATTAGATGTTTTCGTGATAGTCATCAATATCATTGCATCCAACAATATCTTGTTGCCACTCCAATATGCACAATTCAACCTTATTCAACTTGTTTCCAGACCAAATCTTTTTTCCCTAAGGGAGGTCATCTTTGGATTGATTTGGAGTTATAGAACCTTTCCATATCAATATTACATATGGAAAAGCTACTTAATTCATATTTAAACAAGAGAGGATTCTATTTGCAAAAAATTCAATGTTGGCCCCTTTTGTTGGTCACTGGTGGGTCTCACATGAAAATACATCTATCATATAAAATAAATGATTTATGTTAATTTTGTATAAAATCTAATGAATGTACACAATACAACTCAAGATAGGATTTCAAACAAGCTATCATTTTCCTAATTTTGAATTTTTATGACGAGCCTAGAAAAGGCACAATTTACACAACTTAAATTGATAAATTCCATAGCTATGAATTTGTCACTGGCTTCTCTTTCGGAATATGAATAAAAAAAATGAATCCTAGAATGATGTATGGTAGTGTGGGAAATTTTAGATGGTATATTTACATGTCATGTTTTGACCCTTAGTTGTTGAGAATGAACTTACACAATTTTTAGGGTCAAGTTTGGTGATAGTGGTTCAATGTTTAAAAATTATTATTGATAGGATTAAAATTAGAAAATAAGAAATTTCATGCTAGTGTGGACTCAAATAAATTTCTAACAATGCCTTATTTTTCTCATTTCAACATTATATGACTTAGGGTTGGCACCAATCTCTAAATTGGTTGAGATAGGATGGTCTAACTAGCTTGCATGGTAGTCAAAGTAGAAATTAACTACCTCACCTTAGAGTTTAATGCCCACATATTCAAAGTACTCATCAAGACCTTTCTGATGTTACACCATTTTCCTTCATTAGATATCATATGATGACATGGAAGCTTTCACAAGTTTGGGTGTTTTGTAGGGCTCGCTAGAAAATAAGGGTTTAGATGCTAGATCTTCTTAGAAAAAAATTATGCCATAGGTGGCACTAGATAAGATTTCTAATTGTGCAACATTGATTGGCTCACTAAGACATTTTTGGTTATGTAGCTGATGCCACATTCTGAATTCATCTCATTTGGCCTAATTTTTGATCTCATGTTAGTGAAGGTCAAGTCTAAGTCAAATTAAACTAGGGTTGAGTTTGGATTCATATAAAAAAGAAATTAAAAAAATATAAAATGGGGAGTGTATGAGATTCCACATACTCCCTCCCATGAAAAATTGGAAAAGGATTTTTTTTTTTTGGAAAATACAATGCCCCTACCCCTCTGTCTTAGTCTCATTTGATAGGACCACTAGAGAGAGGAGGAAGATCTAGTGTAGGCTTTCATTCAACACATTTTCTCAATAAAATTCATAGGGCCTCCTCATTCACTTTGGTAGGTACCTCCTCTACAATCTTTGTAATTGTTTAAGCTTTATGAGCTCAAGTGAATGCTCGGCTCACACTCCATCTAATCTATGAAGCTTTGTGAGATAGATCGAATGATTGTTAGTTTTTTTAGCATCAAATGATGTTATAGTCTGAAAATTTGTGGAGAGGCTAAAACACATGAGATCGCCAAAACCCAAAAATCATTTTTGGAAATTCCATCTAGAGACAACTCAATTAAATTAATTGATCGATAATTAAAAAAGTCCTAAGTCTAACTTAGGGAAATGGATTAATTAATAGGAATTAATTGAGAAATGTGAGAATTCTCTAGAAACTCACATGGATCAACTTAGAAATGATCTCAACCATAGATAAGGATTAAATCATGGTCGTTGGTGATCCAACTAGAGATTATAAGAGGATGCCGATGGGTTTGAGGAGAAACACAGTGTGAGCCAGTGGAGCGAATTCCTTGGTAGATCGAGTTATCCAACTGCATAGGTTAAGTAGATGAAGATATTTCGAGCCATAAGGACATAGAGGGGCAAATATAGTAATTACAGAGGAGGATTCTAGTTTCAGAGAGTTAGGAGAGGAGGTTGAGGTATCTCTCTACAAGGTTGCATAGGGGCTATGCAGTGGCCTCGAGAGGACAATTCGATTCGGGTGGGAAGGAGATCATTTTAGGTTTCAGAGGTTGGGAATATTTTCCAAATGGAAGGAGAAATGATTATGAAGGCAGAAACATGTTAGACGTTTGATTTAATAGCAGTTGCAGGGAGTGTGTGTGAGGGTATACACAAGCACTACGCAGAGGCATGCACAAGTGCATTATGGAGGCCAATTTCAGTGAGTAGAGTATTTCCAAATTGCTTGTGGAGAGGGGTAAATTTCCCTGAGATACTTTCCCAATATTTATCTCAGATTATTTTTCTAGATTAAGCATCAAATTGTACTCAAAATTTCATTGTTGCATAATAATTAAAACCCTAAGCCACTGCAACGATTTTATAGCATTAGGTTTTTCCAGGGACAATTATCCAAAAATGGTTGTGTCAAAATTTTGTTTGTGCTAGCATTTCTCATCTTCCACATTTTTATTGGTGAAAATTGCGGTATGATTTATTTGTTATTTTCTGTAGCAAATAAACTGCATAATAATTTGGTTAAAAGAATAAATTCCAATTGTTGCAATTATACTTGTAAATTTTCACATGGTATTAAAGCATGTTTGAAGGATCAGAGGCTCAGAGATAAATAGGGAGAAATTTGTCGTTCAAAGGGAGCGCTGGTATGAATTTCCCAGGGGTTGCGCAATGCCTATCCAGATAGTGCGAATTATTGGTTAGGGGGTCGAATTTCAGGTTGCAGAGTGCAGGAAGGGACGATTTGTCCCTGAAGTGATTCTAGTAAATAGAGGGAGAAGTAACTCATTATTTTCGCAGAGAAAACTCTTGATCTAGGCACAAAGTGTTGGACATTGGATAAATCAACACTCCCAATGTGTTTCGCGACATGGACTAACCACCTCTCATGGATCCTTATCTCTGGCGATGCGATAATTGAATAAAACTTGTGGGTTTTGGTCTAACGAAAATCGTGATTCCCAACAAGTGGTATCTGAGCGTAGGTCATGAGTTCGATACACACTCGACTCACATTGTGAGGGAGATTGTTGGACATCAGATAAACCAATGCTCCCCGTGTGTTTTGTAACATGGACTAATCGCCGCTGATGGATCCTTATCTTTGGCAATGCGATTGTTGACTAACACATGTGTGTTTTGGTCTAACGAAAATAGTTATTCCCAGCACAAATGGTTTGCAGCTGTTTGTTAGAGAAAATTTAGTGCTGGGTGGAAGAGAAATTGCACACATAAAGGGAGTTTCTCTTAGAGGGTTTCTAATTTCATAAATAAAAAATTTCTAGTTGCAGCAGGTAGATTTTCTCATTCTAGGAAGAAGTGCGAATAGTAGTGTTAGCAGTGAAGCACGTGAAAGAGGGATATTTTTGTCCCTGAGGTCAAGTATTTGTAGTGATGGATTTAATAGGACTCTGAGATAAGCATAAATTAGAGGGCACTGCATCAAAATATTGTATATGGAAGGCAAAAATTGTTAGATGAATATGTTATGAAGTAGTACACAGAAAATGTTGTTGTCATATCTGCATGATCAACTTGCGTATTATAACAAGGAGATGGCCAAGGTGAAGTGGTGGATTCTAGATGGAGTTCGAGATCATATAGTCTCACATGTAGCAGTCAAAAATACAGTCAAAGATATGTGGGATGCTCTCACATGACTATATCAAAATCCTTCCAAGCAATAGAAGATGTTCCTGAAGGAAAAGCTAAGGAATGTTCAAATGCAGAAGGGTGAATACATCACTCCCTATCTCACCAGAATTCGGATATCCTAGATGAGCTTGCAGCCATAGGAGAGTTTCCTCCACTTCTAGAAATTATGTTTTTGGACCTTAAAAATGTCACCGAGGAGTGGGAGATCTTTGACGAGGGAATTATGGGACGAGATCAGTTGCTTGGGCGGGAAAAAATGTGGGAATATGTCACACAAGAGGAGATGAGGTGAGCTCTAGTAAAGAGCTCCATCAACGACATCAGCAACAAATGATTGAAGGGTGTAAAGGAGGAAGAAAAAGTGGCCCTTGCATCGAAAGGGAAATCAAAAGGTCCCAGTTAGGGAAAAGGGTCATAGGGAGAGAAGAAGAAGAAGAGGGATATGTCCAAGATCAATTTATTAAGGTGTGGCGAGTTATGTCCTTAGAGGAAGAATGAAAAGAAGGAGAAGCATGATCAAGGAAAGACACCCATAAAGATAGATAATATTTCCTTTAGGCTAGAGGAATATTTCATCATGTATGCAAATATACCTCAAGGAGAGAGGTGGGATATAATATTCCTAATTAGATTTTAGCTAGTTAGAATATTAATTTTAGAAAAAACTAGTTAGGAATATTAATTTTTTCTTTTGCTAATAAGATAGATGAATAAGTGGGTAAAGAGACCCATAAATCTCTTTAGTAGGAATAAAACCACTTCTAATGTGAATGTGGATCATTGTATCAGTTGAATAAAACACTTTTGGGTGTGAATAGGGGCTAAAGCATGAGGACAGGGTCAAGGTTGACCAAATCAACAACGTAGTCATGGAGGTAGTGGAGAGTTAATGGAGGATATCGCAGTTATGGTGGAGGAGTGTATGCATGAGAGTAGCATCTTTAATGAGTCAGACCCAGGGTGAGGAATCTCACCAAGCATATAAGGAAGGGGATGGAAACCATAGAAGGCATTCTAATTATTGTATATGTCTTGAACTTTTATGACTTTCTGCATGCTTCAGCTATTTAGCGGAGTCTGTTGTGCTGTTTAGCACAAGGGTGTTTTCAAGCGGAAATCCCACCCTCATCCTTGGGGGACTTCGAGCGCCCACTCCAGAGAGATTCATTGAGCTCCATTTCCACTATATGGCATTAGGCCAAGCTTCATCCATTATTCCAAATGCAGTCTCCTTCAGGGTTGTGTTGTTTTGTAGGGCAGTAGTAGTGGAGGGTTGATAGAACTAGTTTCTGAGCTTGTTTTCCAGTGAGGGGAGCAACCCTTCATTCGGAAGGCTAGCAAGGAGGTTCCTTGAGAATTATTACACCATCCAGCATCAAGCCAAGCCTCTGCCATCATCTACAACACAGTCTCCTTTAGAAACTACGTTATTTTGCAGGGCAGTGCAGTGGAGGGCTTAGTGCCCAAGTTTGTGAGCTATTTGTCTAATGAGGGGGGCGTCTCTTCATCTGAAAAGCTAGGAGGGATAAGTTGCAGTCATTTCCTTGTCATATCAACCATCTCCCAGTAGTGATTCAGTGGTAGAGCATTATTCATCCCTAGGGCTGCATTTCTCATATGGTGTATTTCCGGAAACCCCTTCTGGGTTGTCTTGGAATTGTGCTTGGGGATCTTAGATCTCTGATCCCGAAATTTTGGAGCATTATATCAGTAGATATTTGTATTTCTATTTTCTAGTAGTAGTGACACTCACTGGGACTACACTGTCATGGTCCTTCGACATTTTGAGTTGCAGCAACATTTCATGTTTGGGTGTAATTGATCATTGGAGGCTTGTTTTGCCTAACTTGAGTGACCTTTTCCTCAAGATATTGTACTCATTTACTGCTATTATATATAATTAAATGGATATATGATTTTCTCATGTTTTGATGTATTGGTATTTAATACATTTTCCAATTTTATGTTCTATATTCATGTCTTTTCCATTTTGGAATATTACAGTGGTATCAGAGCATAATCTTGGCTTAGCATGTGGGGCACTACATCTATAAATTTGGAGCAATGGATGGAAGAGAGTTTCCAAAAATGATTCTCGAAACTATGCAGGATATTTCCAGAGAAATCAAGGAAATGAGGATGGAAAGACATAAAGATACCCCAAGGAGGTCTCAACATGGAGAGAGTTCCGACACCTCACATTATTGGTGTGAGAAATCAGTATTACAACCAGTTCCATAACGCTCCACCATGCCTAGATTCCTAGAAATAGGAAATGAGGTACGAGGGACACAAAAGGATGAGACTCTTGGTGACTATCTCCTAGAATATGAATATCAATCTCAGAGGTTCAAAAAGCATCTAAACATCCAAGGGTTTTGTCAGATCAAGGATAATAGAAGACCCAGTAATCACAATAGAGGTAGAAGGTACATGCAGGACAATGGTTTGCAACATAATTTGGGTAGATTATTTCTGCTTGCTTTTGATGGGTCACCCAAGTGCACAACTAAGGTTTGGGTAGAGAAATTAGACATCTATTTCCAACTGAACCGAGTTTCAGAGATGGAGGCCATTAAGATAGCAGCGTTGCACCTTGAAGGTGAAGCACATGAGTGGTGGTTTCATGGCCTATGTACATTGGGGCATGCCAATATAACTTCTTATGCAGAGTTTACATAGAGGTTGGTGGAAATATTTGACCGAAGAGATCCAGAAGCTCATTTTGTTGAGCTAGCTAAACTCAAGCAGTCAGGAGATCCAGAGACTTATATATCTGAATTCCTGAAACTTTTAGTCATGATGCCAGATCTATCCACAGCTAGAAGGGTGTGTATGTTTATGGATGAGCTAGCAGAGCCTTTGCATAAGTTGGTAGAATCCACTAGATCAACTACGCTCCGAGATGCTATTAAGAGGGTTAGAGACTTGCAAAATATTTTTCCAAGGACAAGAGCCCCCCTTCAACAAGATTTCTCTTCTCAGTCAAAAGAGGAAGCTATGAAGATTCCTCCCTCAAGAGAGGACCAAGACAAAGGGTCGCTTAGTGGTGATGGGGTATTCTCCAATAATGACGAGGAGGAATAGGAAGAGCTGGAAGGAGATACCAGTGCTGTATTACCAGGAGGAGATCCACCACCACCTGGAGGTGGAAATGGAGCAATTGCTCCAACTAGAGGAGTCGTTGCATGCTTGCAGGGAGTTCCAAAGAATCTAACATTGGGAGATCAAGGCACAGTACAGGAACAACATGTGTCGGTATTGATAGACAGTGGGACTACCCACAATCCTATTGATGCCCAACTAATGCAAAGGGGAGACATACCCACCAGTGATTCTAAAGGATTCTCAGTTGTGGTCCCTAGGAATAAGCAATGGGGGGAGTATGTTCCGACATTGACTATGAATTTGGGGGAATACACCCTGATAGATCACTTATTTGTGGTCAAGAACCATGACACCAATATGATATTGGGTGTGCAGTGGATGATTACACTGGGGTGGGTCAGTACAGATTGGGAGGTCTTGCAGATGGCATGGATAGACAAGAAGAGTGGTAATCATCAAAAGATCAGGGGCATGCACACCTATCCACCTTAGGAAGCCTCCACACATAAGATGGAGACTGATTTGCGCAGAAGAAGCTAGGATAACTCAATCCACTCACATATGCAGTTTACTATGGACCATGATGTTTTATTATTTGGAGGCATTCCACTAGGGAGGCCCCCAGATTGGAAGTTGGTTAAAGATTTTTCACAAGTGACACCACTCACAGATCTGGCTAAGAGGAGAGCCTTGTATGGGACTAACACAATGCAGAGGGCCTTTTATTGCCTCAAGGAGGAGATGAATATTTGTTTGGTATCGGTATTACCAACTCTCAACAAGCCTTTGCACTGAAAGGTGATGCTTTAGGTGTGGATGATGGCACACATATGGTGCAAGAGGGCTATTCCGTAGCCTTTGAGAGTCAAAATATACTTCCACATTGGAAGGATTCTTCCATATATGGTTGAGTGTTTCTAGTATTCATACATGCATTGACCAAACTAAGGAGGTTTTGGATGGCCAATAGCTTCCAAGTGAAGATTAAACACCATGAAATTCAATATTTTCTTGAGTAGAAACAACTGCAAGAGGGGCAGCAAAAGTGGGATAGAAATACTCCAGCATGTGACTTTGGCATTGATCATGTCAAATAGGGGAGCTATGAGGTGACAGGTGCCTTATTACATAAACCAACAACATTTTCATTGAGGGATATAGATCCATATTGGGAGTCTTAACTATTGGTGGAGTATTCCAAAAACCACTTCACATGTGAAGTACTTGATGGACAGTTTACTGATGAGAGGCATAAAGTGGTGGATGGAGTCATCTATTACTGGGGTCGAGTCTTCTTGATTTGAGATTCCAAGCTCAAGAAGAAGATACTACATGCAGAGCATGACTCACTCCTTTTCGGTCACCAATATTTCATCAAGACATATCAAGCCATTTGGGAGTTTTTAAATGGATATATGATGAATAATGATCTTTTCTTTGTCGATCAAAATGTTTCCTTTATATCATCATTAAAAGGATAAATACATACTAATTTTCTACGGCTCTTCCTGCCCCACTCTGACCGGATTTGTTGGCAAGGAGAGTCAAAATGTAATGCACAAGATTTTGCAATTGGCCATTTATTTCTAGTGGGCTAAGAAGCCATACATACTAAAAAACGAGCAAAATGAACAAATACATGATCGACTGCATAGCAAGGTGACGAATGGGGAGTATGCATATGTTGAACTATTGGAGGATCCTCTCGCTCATGCATATCAATGTGCTCTAAATGAGCCTCTATTTCATACAAGCATTCATTAGTTCGCCTCTGGGTTCTACATACATTATCCAATTGCTCTAGAATCTCAGATTGAATATATTGGATGTCAAATTCAAAATCAAAACCTGCCCTTGATAAAAGTGTGTGTGTACGCAATTCTCCTTAAAGCTTCTCGCTTACAAATTTTTAAAAATTGAAAAAAAAAAATTCAACTATTTTTTGGGTAGGGTTTACGGATTATAACAGAAAATCACCTACAAGAACGCTTAACATAACTAACCCAAATGATTTCTAGTGGTATAAATACACACCTTGGATTACCCTCATATCATCCTAATACTTAGCATCCACTCTCTACGAAATTTTCCCCATATTACGTCTGCTTTTCTTGTGCTTTTAAGTATACCCCTATCTCCAAGAAACCCTATTTTCCTTGCTTTGATGCTAAGCCCTCTTATCTCACATCAAATTAATACTATTGGAGATGAGATCTTCATTGGACCAAGTAGGAAGGATCCAGAGGAAGGTTTCATTGGTTCCAACCACCAATATTATATTGTATCATAATTACTTCTCCACTGTTGTTTTTCAATAAAGAAACACATATTTTATTCCCAATTCCATTGTTTATTTTCCATGAATGTGAATTTTTAATGGATAATATTATGGGCTAATTTGATTTATATGTATATATGCTTTGAATTTTGTGATCGTCTCTTGGTTTCTTGTTTATCTTGTAAGTCTACAACTTTGGAAGGAGAAGTTAGGGTTTAGATGCTATAGGATCTTCATTAACCGTAAGACTTACATGTGTGTACATTACACCTACTTTGTGAATTTGAAATTGCATACATGCTTGACTTAGTTTCTTTGTTTATTTTTGTGTTCCTCATTTAGGGCTTCTAGGGAAATTCTCTCGCAACACTAACTTGGGGATTAGTAATTGTTGATGGATTAACTAATGTTTATTTTAATATGGGGTTTTGAAGAGGAGAAGAGGAAGAGGGTGGATTAGTTTGTTGATATGTGTAGTATGTTTTCTTGGTTTTGTAGATGTTTGTGACTCGCTACTTGATTTTTTGCAAATTTTGGCTTCTTTAAATCCTAGGGGAGATTGAAGGTTTAGTATTGGGATGTTTTCTACCTGCTAATGTGTAAGGTAATTAATTAATGTATCCTAGATACAAGAGAGCTATCATGAAAAGTATCCTACTTTGAAAATGTGTTGAAGTGCACCAACTAATTAAGATTTTTTTTTCTCCAAATGAAATGTAAAGTACAGTGAAAAATTGGTTCAAATGAGGTTTATAAGCGATGCCAAATATTGCAAAGGTATTGGATGAAGATATTAAATAAATAAAAAGGTTTATCACGTAGTTGTTTTTTGGTTGAATAGTGCATTGGAAGCCTATATTGTTGAATTTGTTATAAATGGTACTCATTCATACAAGGCATCTAAATGGGACTTATTTAAGGGCCCATGAGGGAGATATATGAGACTTTTTCCTACATGTATAAAAATGATGTTGTGTGATAAATGGGTTATGTCACTGGAGTCTGACAACATGAGAAGGTAAATTTATTTGCACGGAATGGGGAGAATGGGGGATGATCATAGAATGGCCTTAAGGAAAACATAGGCATGGGAAGTGAACCAACTAAATAATATTTTTTTTTTCTCCAAATGAAATGTAAAGTACAATGAAAAATTGGTTCAAATGAGGTTTATAAGCGATGCCAAATATTGAAAAGGTATTGGATTAGGATATTAAATAAATAAAAAGTTTTATCACGTAGTTCTTTTTTGGTTGAATAGTGCATTGGAAGCCTATATTGTTAAATTTGTTGTAAAGGGTACTCATTCATACAACACATCTGAATGGGACTTATTTAAGGGCCCATGAGGGAGATATATGAGACTTTTTCCTACATGTATAAAAATGATGTTGTGTGATAAATGGGTTATGTCATTGGAGTCTGACAACATGAGAAGCTAAATTTATTTGCATGGAATGGGGAGAATGGGGCATGGTCATAGAATGGCGTTAAGGAAAACATAGGCATGGGATGCAATAAATAACCAGTAAAGACCAAATAAACTAAGAATGTTGAGGCGTCATAGGGATAAAAGTGCAAAGAATTAAAGAAGAGTAAGAGTGCACATATCAGTGCAGGAAAAAAGTGTGACAAAAGAGTTAAGCTGAGTGTTGTGTAGTGGGACGATATTTAAAATTTGTTTTTCATCTTTGTAATTATTTCAAGTTATGTGAAATATGCTTAAGAGGCTAAATTGAGAATCAATTTCCCTGACTTCTGGCAAGGTTATGTTATACATAGGGATTTGTGATAGGATCAGTTTGTTTTGATCATACCTCTAAATGAATGGCTAGATTATTGCCAATATTTAATAAAATTGAAGTTCTCGTTCTATTCTAGAACCTTATGAATATTATTTGAAGGCACTAGCCTTAGCCATATTTAAAGTGGTTAATGATTTGTCTTTCAAAATGTACTTTACTTTTTTATTCTTTGTGGTCATCTAGAAATGAAATAATGTGTTTTAAACACCCTTAGCGGTTGGATGTGTATCTTCACATGGGTGTTGCATGCTTGCATTAGCAAGCCCACGGTCTATCATTTCACTCAATTGTACTCATTTTTCAGCTTGAAAAATCAATAAAATGGCTCAAACATATGGTTGTTATTTCATGACTCACTGATTTATATATGCTTGTGTAAATTTGTGCTTGCATGTTTAGATTTCCTTGTTGTAGCTTAGCACATGCATTTGATATCCAGTGTATTTCTTACTTTGGGACATTACAGTGGTATTAGAGCATGTCCTTGGCCAACTGTGGACACAAAAAAAATTGATGTCTATACCTTTTGGTGGAATGGTCTATCGTACCAAAGGCAAAGGCAAAGGAAGAAGACAGGAAAGAGGAGAAGAACATGACCATTTATCTAATACAGAGCTTAACAATGCTAAATAACATATGGAGGGTCAGGATGGAAATGGAGGAAATGAACAACCAAGGCAAGGAGGACAAAACCAAGTTATGGAGGAGTTGTTGAGGGTGAATTATTAGATGTTGAGGCAGGGCCAGTTAATGCTGGATATGACACAACAAATGATTGGCCTACAAGTGCAAAACCATCCTGAGCACGAGCACAATGGTGATGGAGGTTGTGAAGCAGGAGGTGGGAACTGTCAAACCAATGAGTGTACATTATAGCAGTTGCATACTCCTACGCATGGCCAGGTTAGCCATCCTACTATGCCACAATTCATGCATGAGCCAAAGAGAGAGAGAAACAGATCTTGTTGAAGATTTGGTGCACTTTGTGGAGATGAGGATTAATGAGTATGATGGGTTAGACCCTAGGATTTAGTGTGTTATGTATTTTGGGGAGTTTATACACCTCAAGGAGAGATGAAAGGCTGGAGATGGAGCATCTCATAGAGGAGGACAGTCGAACCAGGAGGTGCAAAAGGTAGTAGAGAAGGTCACGCTTCCATACTTTGATGGGTCGGCCAAGAGCTCAGCTAGAGTGTGGGTCCAAAAGTTGGACACTTATCTCCATTTGAACCCAACCAATCACAATAAACCATCTGAATGAACCAGAAGATGGCACTTGGTGATACCTGATTGGCCTGATGGTACACCCAGTCAACGTGTTGACTCAGTTGTACAGACTGCCCAACAACAATCCATTCGAAAACTTGCAAATTTTTTATTTGTTGAGACAAATGATTAGAACTTCATAACTTGAGCATACAATGTCAGAATGACAAGCACTACGTTTTGGAACTTGAGCATACAATGTCAGAATGACAAGCACTATGTTTTGGAACTGGTTTCGATCACTTCTGAGAAATTTCATTTTGAGCACTTTAATAATCCCCTAGATCATTCCAAGGAAAACTCTAATCTTAGTCCATTGAATTCCATTATCCCGACTCTGAAAAATCCTGCTACACTAAAGCTAAAAATTCGAACCTCTTAAGGAACAGCTTCGAAATTCTTGTTCTAATGTGAATCCAACACTGATACCATGTAGAAATATGGTGATATACTTGCAACTGCTCAAGAAATTTAATCTAAAGCAAGAGACACAATTCTACTTAGGATCCTATTTTTTAGGAATTTTCCTCCAATTTAATGTGCAATTTCCAATGATTTATCTCTGACTACATGCAACACTTGTACACTCAAGACTAGTCTACAACTTGTTACACTGCCTTGGAATGTCCACCACATTTGAGGAACTCGAATTCCTTCCATGCATGATATATTTTTGGTTGATTGATTAGTTAACTGGATGATCCCTCAGTTAGATTGTTGTCCCACTGCACATGACCTCCAACTAGTTTTATCAACAGTAAGAACTAGGTTAACTGAATACAATTGGAAATAACTGAACTGGATTTCTACAAATTAGAAATCATACATGCATAACTGAATTCCAAGCCCTCTAACTCGAATTTACTGAGCTAAATGAGTGACAAGAGCTATGTCACCTTAGTTAACTTCCTCCAAGTTGTCTACTAATGTGGAAATTTTGAATTTTCTCAATTTGACCAAGGCTAAGTCAAATTGAACCTTTCTTGCTACACTTCTCAACAATTTTTATCTAGTGATCTTTTGAAATCAATTATTATGCCCTCTCATGTAAAATACATGTTATTTCCCTCTTGGAAAACTCTAGTGGCTTCAATGATTCCTAATATATTTTTTAATTTATCTAAATAGACAATATGCTTCTCATTGTCCTTCACTAAGCATGCTTTATTTCTAGGAGGGACCACCTTGTTCTTTGGTTACAGTGTGGTGGGAAAATAATCTAAGGTGTCTGTTAGATAATTTATTTTTGACTTATACCATTGTCTTTAGTTAGTTGAATGATGATTTATGTGTTGATGGATTTATGTAAATGAATAAGTTGTAATATTTAGTGGTTTGGTTTTAATATAAAATGTTATTGTCTAAGAAAAATTATTAAAAATTTACAAGCATGTTAGCATGAATTAAGCTTTTGATTTTAAATATGCTACTAATTATTAACAAATTTGTTTTCGCTACACAATTTTCCACAATTATCAGAGTGCAGCTGAAACTACGAATTAGTCATTATTCGTCATAGAGCAATAACGTGCATCTATTACGAAATGCACGAGCAATTCCATTATGAAATAATATCATCCCCATGCGTGATTCCATGGGTTCTGTGCCATTATTTATAGAAAATAATAAATTGTTTCGATCCTTGTTTCGGAACGGAATGGATGGATTGGTATGTTGATAAGATTACGCTACATTTCTGGTAGCATAATGGTAATGCTGAAGTTCATTCGGGATCCTTACAAAAGATGAGGAACTCTAATCCCTTTCCAGTAGGAAGGCAGAGCGGAATGGATAGACGAATGGTTGATAAATTCCCCATTTCTACAGATTGGCTGAAGGGAAGTACTGTAGTGAAACTAATTAATGACTGTGAGGTATCCATTTCATGTAGCTTTCACATCTTTTATAGTCGTTTTGCATGAATTCAAAGTCGTTAAAGTGTATGAATTGATAGCATATATATGATTGTAGTTTAAACTTGGTAATGGAGAGAATAAATTTGCTTTGGTGGAGAGAATTATATTTTATAAGAGGCTTCACAACTTTTAGTTATGCGATAAACTTTGTAGTATGATTCAATCCATGAGTTATATCTTTTTGTCGTGCTTATCTTATGGGTAAGTTTAAGAGATTGTAATTCATTACAGTTTGTCTTGAATTTTCCTTGAAATTTCATAGTTTCACGACTTCTTTTAATTATTTCCTATTGCAAAATATGAAGCACTTATTCCTTTTAATTAAATTTATCTATAGTATGAGTGTTTTTTTGTGGTTTTAATCTAAAGGAATGCCTAACCTAAGGGGATTTAAACCGAGCACCAGTTAACATAGCACAAGACAAATGCCTAACAACATTTATGACATTCAATTACAGTAAATACAATGTGAGTCCTTTTATTTACTTCTCAATATTTGATTATGGTTGGCCATATTGTTTACTTGAACTTTGTCAAAGCGAATTGGGGTATGGGAGAAGAGGTTGATTTTCTTTCTAGGGTTTGCTGTGATTTCTCCGAGTGATGGAAATAAAAAAATTCTTTATAGACCGTTTTTTACAAAGTTGATTGTTGTATATCCTTGAAGGTGTCTGAGATTAACCTTTTAACAAATTTATTTATCTATGTTATATATCCTTAAAGGTGTTAATGTAATATACTTATGTAATTCATCTATTTTAATGTTCTTGACCTTGTTATCCATAAAAGTTAAAGATTTAAGACGTCATTGACATTGTCAAAGTTATTTGAAATGGTGGTTTGTTTTCTACAATTATTTTATCCTATTTGGATCATTGTGGTGTTCTTTGTGACTCTGATATGATCCATTTGGTTTGATGGAGCTTGATAGAGATCGATGAATAATTGAACCATGTAATTTTACTTAACAACGATGCACAATGTTGTGTAGTGAGATCCATTACTCTTGAAATATTGAAGTTCATAAAAGAATTGAATTTGAATAAAATTAAGAATGGAGAGTTTGTAATGTTGGCTAACTTTTACTTCATTTATGTTCTTGTTATTGGAGGATGGACCATTCTACTACCTTTGGGAGCATTTGGAGTACCCAATAAAGAAATCATTCTCACAAACTTAAAGTGTACATACTCTATCCCCACTCTAGATTTAAACATCTAGCCCCTTATGAGGAAACACATGTTCATAACCATTAGGCCCACTCATATGCACCTCCCCTTTTGATAGAAAGCTTGCAATTGGGTACGTTAGTGAGGCTTTAATTACTGTGATATGACTAAGTACTATACAAAAAACTCAAGGATTGCAAACTTTCAAGTCAAGCTTGTAACTCGCTTCCCCACATGCTTATGGATTACATCAACATAGTAGGTTAGATGTTTATATATAACGATTTCAATCTTACCTTGACTAAATTACATAACTATAATATTTAAGTAGGAGTGAATCATATTGAATGGAAGAACAATTTTCCCATTAATGTCTTTCTATCAATAGGATTGTATGAGACTCAACTTGGTGGAGCCTAAATGTACCTAATATCTTAAGTGGAAACTTTTCTTTGTTATTTCAAATTGTCTTTCATTTTTATATTGTAGTCAATTTGATATGACTAAGTACTATGCAAAAACCTCAAGGATTGAAAACTTTCAAGTCAAACTTGTAACTCACTTCCCCACATGCTTATGGATTACATCCACCATAGTAGGTTAGATGCTTATATATAACAATTTCAATCTTACCTTGACTAAATTACATAACTATAATATTTAGGTAGGGAAATTCAATATTTGAAGGTAAGTCAAATTTCCACTATCCAAATTGATAAGAGTACAAATTATGACAATGTATTTTTGGGAAAGGAAATAATAATAATAATCTAATTTTAAGGTCATGGTCAAGCGCAAACACCTAATTAATAGATGATATCACCTTGTTTGTGTAACAAAGCATTTGTCTTCATGTAGTAATTTGACCGTGAAAGTCTACAAAAGTGTACATACTCTACCCCAACTCTATATTTGAACATGTGGCCTCATATGAGGAAACATATTCATAACCATTAGCCCCACTCATATGCACCTCCCCTTTTAATGGAAAGCTTGCAATTGGGTAGGTTAGCAAGGCCTTCATTGATGTGATATGTCTACACAAATATTATATAAAAAAGTTGCAGTGTGCATGTTTGATGACCATATAGATATGTATTTTGGATATTTTTGTTCAAAGTGTAAAATATTTGATGAATAAAACTTTTTTTATGTTGCATAATTATTGGAAGGACTTGAGAAACACCTATATGAAAGTTCAATTATATTATTAAATGAATTATATTTTTATTTTACTAGCCAAGGATAACCTAGGATGGAGCAAATCTTAAAGTTGAATGGAAGAACAATTTTCCTATTTAATGTGGATGGAGTGAATCTTAAAGTCGAATGAAAGAACAATTTTCCCATTAATGTGTTTCTATCAATAATATTGTATGAGACTCAACTTGGTGGAGCCTAATTGTACCTGATATCTTATGTGGAAACTTTCCTTATTTCAAATTGTCTTTCATTTTTGTATTGTAGTCAATTTGATAAGAGACTATTGTGTATGTACAATTTTACAAATTATGTACTCACCAAGAGTGTTATGTTCCATGTTGGACAAAATGTCATAATACTTATGGGCGGAAACATGAAGCTGGGTTACACTTTTGTGAGAATTGGGGGCCGAATTTTTTTTTCGGCAATAGTTCGGCCGAACATTTTCTAAAGTTCAGCCAAACTTTCTTAGAAAGTTCGGCCGAACTCATGATTTTGTTTAGATTGATGACACACTGACGGCGCGGGCAAACAGAATTTTTGCCGGAGATTGGAAAACCGGCAACAAAAGTTCGGCCGAACTTTGAACAAAATCTCGGCCGAACTTTTACTTTTAAAATAGTTCGGCCGAACTAATTCCTATAAAATAATCGCCCGCGAAGCTATTCTGTTTACCAGTTTCATTATTCCCCACTGCTGTTCGCGCGTTTTCGTTGTTGCTTCCTGCTCGTCCCCGCTGCTGTTCGCACATTTTCGCAATTGCTGCTTACTTTCATCGGGTATGAGTACTTGTCTTGGTTTTCGCTGTTGCTGCTTACTTTCACGGGTATGAGTAATTATCTTAGTTTTGGCTGTTGCTGCCTGCTTTCATCGGGTATGAGTACTTGTCTTGGATCTCTGGAGTTCTAGTTTTATTAAAATTTGTATGCGTTTTTTTAGAAAACAAATAATCGTTATCTAGTGCAAAACGATTTAATTTTTTTAGCCCAAGAAATTGCCAGAGTACACTTCACCATTCATTATTGTAATTCATGTTCATAAAATTATTAACATACTCGTTATTCCCTTTTTACTTAGAAGTCAAATGTATTTTTTTTAAAATAACATAAAGAAAATAAGTTGCGTGTTACATCATCCCTTTCAACCCACTATTATAGAAAAAATACAAACAATATTTCCCACGGATGGGTGTCAACTACAACTAACAGAAAAAAAAAACCCACCATAAATTATTATGATATCTCACAAAAACACTGTGAATGGTGCAATAATAGACAATTAGTGACAAACAACTCACATATGTCCCTTTTACAACACCATAGATAGCCAAAAAAAATGGAAATAACCTAGGGAAATAAGCCCAAAACCACCATAGACATGCAACAATACACATAGGTGTAGTGCCCACTAACAAAGTGGGCCATATCCATCACATAAAAAATATAGATGTGACCAACCTATGCCTCCATATTTTGTAGACCAAAATGATGACAAGTACCCTGCATAAAACAAAACTAGAATTTCCAGGAAATCACCATACTACACCACCTACCATACATGCTCATTGGTCATTTTTCGAAGGTGAGATATTTTCTAGAACCCTCACACTGGAGTGAGGAGGATCCATTAAGTCCCCACCATCTAAATCATAAGAAATATGGCTCTACACATGCTCCAAATACAAGTCAGTCCCCTCCACGAAGAACCTTTGGTTCTTGAGAATTCTCTTGACTTCCTCAAGTGAAGAAAAAATATTATATCTCTCCACGTGCTTATCCGGATTCATACTTCCTGAAAAAAAAATGAATCTATTTGAAATTTTGATTACTTTTTAAATCCCTCACCATATCACAATCACCATGTGGGTTTTTTTTGCAATTGCTTTTCAAGAATTATTTTCTTGCTTTTGTTTCCCACCCCATGTGTGTACTGTGAATAATTTCATGTGGCTGCTAGCAATGGCGAGACACTGGCGGTTTTCAACGCTATCCGTGTTCCCAGTACTTCCTATGGTTGGCCAAGCATTTTTGCCGTCGTATCTATAGGCTATTTTTACTAATTGTTTGCTATTTTGTCCGCTTATATTTCTTCCTGAACTCTTACATGTTTTTTCATGTCTAACTGGTTGATGTTTTTCCTTTTGCTATGACATTTCTGTTATTCGTGTGATCTACAGGGATGTTTTGAATTCTGATTATGATGGGATGTGGTATCAACCCCCCAAATTATGTTTCCCACTGTTATTGGTGCCCCTCTTTCTTAGATTGGCACTGTATACTGCTGGCGGATATGTATTTGTTTCTCTCTCTGCACAGCTGAGAGTATGTATTTAGCATATGAACTGATTAATACATCAACGTTTTTTTTTTTTTCTGTCTGAAAAAAAAAGCAATGGCAGACTTCTGAAGTTGAATTTTGTAAAGCGTATGCAAAAGTTCTAAAATTCATTCACGTACCCAATAGATTCGGTATATGCTTTACGGATCCTCCTTTCAAAAAATTGATCAGAAATTTGTTACATTAATTCTTTGTGATAAATTCTTGTTTGCTATGTTAAATTGTATTAGTTAGTTTACCTTCATTTTCACAATCTTGACTTGGTATACGCAATTTTTTTCTCCAACCTTTCTAGACTCTCGAGATTTTAAGCCACATAACAAACAAAGACAAAATACAAAATAATACGGTAAAATACCAGCATTTCAAAATAAGAAAATGCGGTATCCACCTTGCAGAAGAGCCCAAAAAGTGACGGTAAAAGGATCTACGAAACAATTCATACAAAAAGGGACAACAAAGTTTTCTTGTCAAAGTAACAACACATATTAAACACACAGAAATAAACCGACCTCACGAACCCCCCTTTGTACTTAAATGATGGGGGCCCGAACCTTCGGCTGAAGACCTACATGTTATATAGCTGGTAATTAATCTTTCCAAAAAACGGCCTTCAGCCCCTGCTTTGACAATTCATCTGCCATGAGTATTCTTTTCATGATATATATGTTGATAAGTAATACCTACAAAAATAGTTTTTAAATTCTCGATTACGCAAACCAATGTGAAACCTCGTTATTTCAACCTCCTTGTTGCACATTCATATTCATAATTTTTTATGAGCAAATGGCCACCAATTGTATGCGTGGAGAAAACAATTAAATCAAATTTAATGTATTATTTATTATGTTGAAGACTCAATGTAATGGATGCATTGTATGTATTTTTGCTTGTATATTTTTATGATGTTTGTCATAGTAATGTCATATAGTGTATGAAGTTTTAATTGTTTTTAAATTATTTTTATTATGTGTTGTATGTGATTTTGATTGAAAATGTTTCTTTTATTTATTAATTAAAAAAAATTATTAGAAAAATTATTGCTTTAAGCCTTAGAATTTACAATCAAAATTAGAAAATGTATTTTTATCTAAACTATTTATGAAAAGTTTAATATTGTTTGATCTTCTCTACCATGTCCTTTTTACATATATCTAGAATAATATTATTTGTACGATTCTGGTTTTTGTAACATTTTACTACCATAATCAAAATCTATAGAAATAATAATCTAACATTATAATATCTTGAAATGGAGCTAGCCAACTCAAATATAGTATTGCAAATCTTTGGCTAAGTTAGATGAGGAGGCTATGTATTACATATGGTCTTGAATGAGCATTTGGACTCTTTAGATATATCTAAAGAGTCCAAAAGCTTCATTCAAGACCATATGCTGCATAGCCTCCTCATCCTATATATAAACTTTAATCCATGTGCTTAACCTTAACATTGACACAAATAGAATTTACCATTTTACTCACTTGCTTTATGATAGAAAAATATGTGGATGAATATTGCCCACATATCCAAAGTCGAAAAGGATAGATTAAAAAGGGATGCGCTCGGTCATGCATAAGATAAATTAAAAAAGCATGACATATTAGTAATGCAAATTAGATATGCGTACCAATTATGTTCATATAACACAACAAATAGATGATTCAATACAAATGTCACATAGAAGTCATATTTAATACCATGGGCCTTCAACTTAAACTATATATATAGGAGATAAATCAAAGCATTTGAATGTAAATTAAACATGTGTAATAATTATGTCCTTTAGCTTAATAAATAGATAATAATTTGCAAATGCCATATCTAAGCTATATTTCATCTAAGTAGCTTTCAATTTAAACTTATATCTAATGTTAAATTATATAAAGAATATGATAATCAAAATTCAAAAAATATTTAGAACTTTAGTATAAAGTATGACATATAATTTTCTATTGTGGAAAAACATAGTTATCGAGGATTCAAAACTCATGCATTTGAATAGAAAGTGGGTATACAAATGAGCAAGTAGATTTTTTCTAGAAATGAGGAAGTGAAGGTTGATAGAGAGCCACAAAAATTGCAAATTCATACCTTAACGAATTGTTAGATCCTTTTAAAGAAACGTGTCATATAATCAACTTTCATCGGAAATATATGATAAACTCAACCCAATTTTATGAAAAATAGTATACCATTTTTTACATTTCACATAATAAAAATAGATAAATATTACTTAAGTATTGTTATAAAGATTTAACTACCCATGGGAGATGGCCAAGTGATTGAAGAATGAGGACATCATCACAATAAAAAACCAAGTACAAATTGTAGTAATCCACAATCATGCTTTACATAAGGTAATTTATTAGGGAACTCATGACTTGTACTATAGATAAAAAACATTTACCCTTTTAAAAAATATATGATAAAAAAATTGACAAACTAATAAGTTTAAGCTTAAGGGGATATAATCCTTCTTGCCTTCCATATAGATAATGAAAATGATTGTTCCAAGTCTCATGTTGCTTGTCATGTTACTTTATAAACCTTGATTGGAAAGAAAAATAGGAGGGCATAAATGTAAGAAATATAAAACATAATGAAACACAACGTAAGAAATAGAGAACATAATGAAACACACACACACATATCTCTAGACAATCAACACAATTATTTTCTAGGAAATCCTTATGGGAGACAAGCAACCCTAAAAAGTAATGATGCTCTAGACTCGTTTTCCCTAGGGAAATCTGTAAGGAGAAGAAAACAACACTAAAATGTAAACATATACTCTACTCTCTCTTTTTTAAATTTACATGGAAAATATGTTTAAGGTAATCTCTCTAGAGTTAGCTAGAACTTTTGGCGTGTAGAGTTGCTATAAAAACTTAACTTCACTTTTTATTTTTTCTCTCTAACTTCGCACTCCTAGTTGTATTTTCAACTATGGAACAAAATACAATAACACAAAATGGAACTCTTATTCCTCCTAGTGGCGAAGTATTTAACATAGTGATAGCCAACTAGGTGTAAGATTTGACTCCATCAACCATTAACGAGGTTTGTGATTTTAGACCTTTTAGAGTCTTGTTAAAATTCTATGTGAAAGCTAGCTTGCTATGCATGAGTAATGGGGCTAAAATGTCATTCTCTCGTACCATGGTGGTCAACATGATATAGGTCAACTTAATAAAGGCATAAATTTTGAATGAACTTCATTTGATGTTTTTCTTGCACCATTGGATATATGTCTTTAAGTGTAGAATAATGGTCAAGATTTGACTACAAGGAATAATCGTTTGAACCCCAAAAATGTCAAATTTAAAACCTCGAAAATGACTCCAAAAGGTTTTGGATCCCAATTCTCCACCCACCATTAAAATGACCCTACAAGTTGATTCTTTTCGAGTTTTTCACTCTATAAGCATCAAAATATATAACAAATAATATAATTATCGATCTAGATCATTATTTAATAATTTTTAAAATTATGAGTAAGATATACATCATGGAATTTAAATAAATAGCGTTAATTCATTGAAGAACCATGTACATTCCTTGTTGATACTTTGAAAAGTAATATATTTGAAAAATAATTTGTTTATGGATTCTATTTTCCCCATTCTCTCAACCATATCAAAAACCTTCTTATAATATTTGAAACCTAAGGTCTTTCCCATGTAGAAATGTTCTTTAAAACATGTTTTCTTGGTGATATGGGTGATTTAGAAATGGTTAGTTTTGTCTTCCTATATTCTTTATCAACCTCTTCTAGTGATTCTTGAAAGGTGGATACTTAAATCCTTCTAAAAATTTGAGCTTTCACAAATGAGAAGACATACAAGGTCATTTAAAGTCATTCTTCTATTCAATTATAAAAACCAAGTGAATATTTCTAAATATTGATTTCTATCCCATAAATTGTACAATATATGTGTGGAGTTGCCTCGCCTAAGCGAATGTTTAACAAACATAATAATAGAGAAACAATTAGTGACGTCACCAAAAGATTTAGCCTCTTCAGGTACTCTGCTCTCCTCTCATCAAGGTCAAGAATCTATTCACCAAAAATGTCCTATGGAAATGATGGTTTAAGAAACAAAACTAGACAAAGCAACCCAAATTGAGAACAACAAAATCAAAACCTCTTCAAGGTCTTCAATCTACTCGTAAAGTTAAATTGTGTCTTGATGAAGTCCAACAAAGAAACATTCGGTGACAACACCAAAATCTACAACTTCTTCAATGTCTTCTAAACCATCTTCAAAGTCAATATTGTGTGCATCAAATTCCTCGGCAAGGTCATCAGTAAAGTCATCAAAACTACTATTTCAAACTTCAATGCCAAAAATAAGTCGAAAGAATTCAATTTCTCCTCCAAAACCTTCTTCTACGAGCAAAGCTAGCATGATGTCGTCGAGAAATTGATGGCTACAAAATTCTATCAAATTTAAAACAAATCCTTTTCATCCATATTTATTGCTTACTTTTCCAGGTGGAACACCTCCAAGGACCACAATGCCATAAAATACAACTTTACCTAATAGGTGTAGACCTAGAACCCCCAACTTTGCGTGACATGTACAATTAAAGATCTTATGGTAAGCAATGTGAGAAGAAAGTCATGGTCACTGATTTGAGAGACGAGAGAAATAGTTTGGTATGACAACCTTACTTGTGATAGGTCTAGCTAGCAGAGACTACCAAATTACATGGTAATGGCATTCAAAATGTGAAAATCCCATTTCACTTGGAAATAAGATGGTAGAGAAAGGTATAGATGAAAGGAGATATCCATCTATGGTAAAGAAATCAAATAGTTCTATCAATTCCACCTTGCAACTCTAAGAGACATTGAATTAAATTTCATCTCAAGACGGAGACTTTGGAGGACACTCTCAAAGCCAACCTTCGTTATGGCTTTGAAACACATGGTAAGTATCAAGACTTAGCAACCTTATTTGCATAATTTTTTCTAGCATGGACCTTAATGTCATAAGTCTTCTTTTTGCCCTCTAAAATGAATACAATTCCCTTGCAAACTGGCTGTGTGACCTCTTGCAATTCATACTCATGGGAACACTGATTGTATTGCAGTGTGAACAAAATCTGATGTAGAACTAATAAAAAGTGATCTAAAATGACATTTTTGGCACTCTTTGTTTTGAAGATTTAAGGAAAATTACCTTAATGTTTCAACCTCATATGACCATCATGTATAAACTCATCTTGATATTGTCAAGTAAGTAACAAGCAAGCAATCTAGGTATACATATTCAATTTTCAATTAAAAGTAGCAATGCAGTTCAAAATATGGTGCAAAATTGCCCAACAGATCCTCAACAGGCATGTTTGATGACAATAATTTGGGGAGTGAGAGAGGGAGATGGTAGGAGAAAAAATTGAAGGAATCCACGGGAAATTGAAAAATATATATAACTAATAAGGTGGAATACATTTGTAACCTAAGAGAGAAACTTTGTTAGGGAAATGGGTGAAGTTGGGATTACACACCTAATTGGACAACCTCAGGGAGAAAACATTTCTCCACTTTATTTGTTGGCATAACCTAGTAAGTGTTATTCACTAGCATGTATTTTGTAAAGGCCTTGACCTAGTTCCCATTCAACTCATCACGGGTTGTAGAGGATTCCAAGCCTAATTTCATGAAAAGTAAGTTGGGGATGATCACATTGACACCTTTGATGACGTGTCTATATGAAGATTAAGTACCTTGAACTATTTTTTGCGTAGGAAAGAGATACATTCCCATGCGAGAATGAAAACGTTCTTTGATATTGTTAATGCCTCTAGTGTTTAGTTCTACGGGTTCTATAGGAAGAGTACGTAAAGGGGACGGGTAGCCTACGAGATCTCTCATCTTTTATGAAAGGTGACATATCTAGTAAATGCCCCTACGGTCAATCTGCGGAATGGATCTAAATAGAAGTTCTTCATTTTAATATCCCGTAAAACACAACAACTTTAAGGTAAACTATGTACATGTGTCATTTCTCCCACAAACTAAAGTGTATAAGTGGTAAATTTTATACCAAGTGTGCTCCCACCATGTAAAGCACAATTTGGTGAACTTATCATTTTTATAATTTCTTTTTCGATTAAATTTAGTTTCACACATGATCAATTATTGCTTTGAAAGTTGTGTTCTACATAATTTGTGTACACTAAATTACAAATTGATTTTTAAATCTATTTTGTGTAAATATAATAGATATATATCATGGAGGATGAACGACGAAGATCGAAGTAGAATCCCATATGGAGGTTTAGGGATTGGGGGATGTTCACGGTATTTAAATATAATCTTAAATCTCCATACATGTGTGTACATATGGAATTGATTTTTTATTAACTTTGTGAGTTAAATTAGTTGTTAATAAGTTTCATATTTTTAATTTTTTAGGAGGTAAGAGGAGAAGGGTTTCTACTCCATCCATGGAGCGTGGCCATGGTTCAGCCGATCGAGGTATGAGTGGTAGCCGAGGTTGCGTGAAGGGGGGTGATATTTATTCCTAGAAAGGGCAATCACTTGTTGTTGGTTCTCAACGGCGTCATTCGAAGATGTTAACTAACAACATCAAGGTTGCCATCAATTTCAATATTTTTTCATTAAATTTGTACAACTTTTTTTACACGTGTTTTTTCTAATATACGAAATTATATATATATTGATGCGAGGAAATTTGAAAATGTTCGAGTAGTGGTCAAAATAGATGCAAGGCAGCCGCTACATTCGAGAAAGAGGGCATCGACCCGGCCACAACTTATCGGCCGAGATTGTTGATATACCATGGGAAACCAACATGGCGGAATGCACCTTACAAAGGTGTGAAAGACTTCATGCAAAATTGCAAAGAGATCTCGTGGCTTTGTCTCTACTGCTAAGAGTCGACAAAGCCTTGATGGATACACATTCATTGGGTGAAATGGTAAATGTGTACATAAATCTTGGGCCAATGATGAGTTCATTTGTAGAAATGATGAGAAAGAAAAGAAACGATGATGAGTCTGATAAATGGGAGGACGTAAAAAAAGTAGTTACAAAGAAGTGGCCAAGTCAATGTTTAATTATAAGGAAGGGCAAAAAAAAAATGTTGAAGGTGCGGTATTTCAAGCACCCGAGACAAAGCTTGTTATTTGTATGATAGGCATCTTATGGCCTATGGAAGGCTTCCATGGAACGATGGGAGTTCTGTTTATTTTGCACAAATGTTTTATGCATATTTTTTTTGGGTATGAAACCCAACTACAATGACCTTCCTTCGGGGTACGGCAGGGAAAGGTCGATTAATATATGACTAGTAAAGGCGCTAGCGAGATGTGGAGTTGCCTGTACGAGGGGTTTGCCATTGGTGAGTCGACGTTTCGAAGTCGAAACTGCGACGATCGAGAGGATGGGATGCGACTTTTGTTGTGTAACCCGGCAAAAGAGAAGAAAAGAGATATCAACGCCTTAGAAATGAGCCACTTCGAGGGGGCAACCTCCAATACATTACATAAATGAACAATTCTTGGATGATATAATTTACAAAACCTCTTTTCTATATATAGGAGTCCATGGGGCCATAATGTAATCCTAGCCGACCTAACAATAATAATTTAAGGGCACAATAATAACAAAATGGGGGTTACAAGGGTACAATAATAGCAATAAGGGTTACACTAACGAAATAAGGGACTATCTGCCCAGTAATATAGGGACCTAACATGCCTCTCCTTCAAAAAGTGTTGTCTATAACAACGCTTGAGTAGCTACAGGTGTACGTATAAAATTCTCATCCTCCCATGTAGAATCTTCGGTGGGTAAGTTCTTCCATGATGAGATACTGCGAAATTGATCGATTAAAGTAGTTGTCGAGTTCTTGTTTCCATGACCGCTTCGGTTCCAATATGATTTTTCCTTCCTCATCAGGATTACGGCAATATTGTTTGAACTCGAAGATTTTCACCTATAACCTTATTTAAGCATGAAACATGGGCTTGGATGTACTCGCGAAGAAGCGGGAAGCTCCAATTTGTATGCCATAGTACCAATCTTTTGCAACACCTTGTAAGGACCATAGTACTTTGGCGATAATTTATTATCCCCTTCTTAGCTTGCTTGAGGGACATTTGTTTATATGGTTGTAGCGAAGTAAAAATACACAATCTCTATATCAAAACTTCTCTGTTGCGATGTTGATGCGCACAAATTTGTTTCATTTGATTTTGTGCCAAATTCGGAGTTATCCTTTAAGAGTTGGAGAACTTCTTGCGCGTGCAGCCCATGATCTTCCTTGCTTGAACCTTGAATTTCCCTTAAAGATGATGTGATCGATGGTGGATGATATCCATAAAGTGCCATAAATGGGGTCATTTTTGCTGCGGTATGGAAGGAAGTGTTATACCACCATTCGACGAGAGGTAACCACTTGACCTAGTGTGTTTGTTTTATCGGATACAAAAAAACGAAGATATCCTTCCAAACATTTATTTACTATCTTAGTTTGACCATCGGATTGAGGATGATAAGATGAGCTATGAGCTAATTGAGTACCCAACGAAAAATAACTACGTCACCAAATTTCATTAAAAATGGGATCTCGCCAAGCTCACAATAACCTTCGGCTTCCATGTAGCTTTTGAATTCTATCCACAAATGTAGTAGCTTATTTGTACTTGCTTTAAATGGATGAGATAATGCACAAAAGTGTGCATACTTGGTAAGTCTATCAACTACTACCATGATGACATTCTTTCCTTCGGACTTAGGTAAACCTGTGATAAAATCCATTGAAATCTCCTCCCAACGTTGATTTGGAATGGATAAAGGTTGTAGAAGTCCCAGGTCTTAATTGTCTCCACTTTGTTCTGTTGGAAAACCAAACATTACGCATACACAAACTTTTGAATATCGAGATTTAAGGCCATCCCAAAAAAATTCTTTCTTCTGCAACTGGTAAAGTTTTTAAAAATCCACGAGTGTCCTCCTAAAGGAGAAGTGTGCAATTCCGAAGAATCTTTTGTTTTAGTTGGGAATTTTTACAAAGATATAGCGAACTTTGTACCATAAGGAATCATTTTTCCAACTAAATGTATCGGATGTACTAGGATCTTGTTGCAACTTTTGAATGAGTGTCCATACATCTTTTTCCTTCTTCCATTCATCTCTTGCTTTAGTTATCGATACGGTTGGATAATACAAATGGCACAAAGCAATGCTTCCACCTCTTCATTCTTTCTTGAGAGTGCATCTTGCAACAACATTAAGCTTTCCTTTTTTGTAGATTATTTCAAAGTCATAACCCAACATCTTTGTGACCCATTTTGTTGCTCTTCGAAGATAATCTTTGTTCCAAGTGTTTAAGACTATCATGATCAGTTTTTACCTTGAAGTGTCTTCCCATTAGGTAAGTTCGCCATTTCTTTAGTGCATGCGTGTGCTAACATTTCCTTCTCATAAATAGGTTTACGTAAATACTTTCCTTTGATTGGACGACTTTCAAAAGCAATGGGTCTTCCTTCTTTGCATTAAGCACCAATTCCATTTCACGAGGCATCACATTCCACAATAAGAGTTTTTTTGTGAATTACGGCGTAGTTAAAATAGGTGCTAGGCACATTGCCTCTTTAAGATGTTCAAAGACCTTGGTTGCTTTAGGAGTCCATGAAAATGCATCTTTCTTCAATAATGTTGTTAGAGGTGTTGCTATTCTTCCATAATTCTTAACAAACTTGCGATAATAGCTTTGTTAACCCAAGAAATCCTACTTAGCGCATCGTCTTAGGGACTTTCCATTCCTTAATGGCTTTAATTTTTTAGGGGTCTACTTTAACACCCTCATGAGATATAATATGACCCGGATATTCCACCTCTTGTACTCCAAAAGAAACATTTGGATGCTTTTGCATATAATTATTGTTTCTCCTGCCAATAATTTGAGCACCCTGTCAACATGTTGACATGATCCTTCCAAGACCTGTACGTAGATTAGTATATCATCAAAAAATACTAGCACAAATTTTCTAAGGAAGGGTTTGAAAATGGAATTCATCAACCCTTGAAATGTAGAAGGTGCATTGGTAAGGCCAAAAGGCATGACCAAGAATTCATAATGACCCTCATGAGTTCGAAATCTTGTTTTTGGAATATCTTGAGTCTTCATTCTAATTTGATGATATCTGACGAAGATCCAACTTGGTAAAATAAATTGCTCCATGTAATTCATCAATAATTCATCAATCACAGGAATGGGAAATTTATCTTTAATGGTGAGCTTATTGAGCTCCCTATAATCAGGACACATTCGCCATGATCCATCCCTTCTTGTGTACCAATACTACGGGGAGCGAGAGAAAGAACTTTGACTAGGTTGAATTGTACGCCTCCCCAACATTGCAATCATATGTTCAATTTCGCTCTTTTGGAAGTAAGGATATCTATAAATTTGGATGTTTGGAGGAACACTTCCTAGAATCAAATGAATAGCATGATCATGATCATGAATAGGTGGGAATCCTTTGGGAGTTTCAAACACCTTGGAATGATTGTCCAGACTTGTTGGAGATGCGAGAAATAGATGATTTTGATGTTGGAACTTCTAGTGAGCATAATTGTGAAATTCGCCTCATTGTTCTTTCTTTAGAAGCTTTGTCATGCCATTAGAGCTTATTATCCTTCTAGGCTTCCCTTATTCCCTGTAATTCGACTTTCTTTCCTTCTAAAAAAATTTCAAGAAAAGTTCTTGAAAATTAAGAGCTACCATCCCCAAAGATTGTAACCATTGTACTCCTAGTACAACATCAACACCTCCCATAGAATGGAAAGCATTGGACTATTCAATACATATTCCCCCATGGTTAGCTTGATATTATGGCATTTTCCAGGCAATTTATAGTTCCTCCATTTGCAACCATTACTTGACATTCGAGTGCTGGGTATAGGAAACAATTTAATTCCTTGTACACTTACAATGAATAAAATCATGGGTGCTACATGAATCAATCAACACTATTACCTTTCTCTTCTTGATTTGTCCTTTTATCTTGAGAGTTTGAGGAGTGGTAATTCACCTTTGATGCATTACACGATATGGTTGGATTCATTTCTTCCTCTTCGGGGGTACAGTTCCTGGTGTATAGCCTCTTCTTGTTCATTTTCTTCTTCCTCTTCACAATCTATGTAAAATAATTTCTTCTCAACACACTTATGACCTTTAGTGTATTTGCTATCCTGGTTGTAGCAAAGCCCTTTTGCTCTTTTTCTTCCAATTGTTGTGGTGTCAACCTTGTAGGTTGTGGAAATCTAGGCGTAGCAACATTTCCTTCTTTATAGAATGAGTGGTAGGCTTCCTTGTAGTGTATAATTTTTTACATTCAACTTTTCTTGCCAACTTTGAATGCCTTCTCCAATGAATCGGAGTTCCAAAACGCGAACTTCATGTTGGATGTTATCCTTTAAAGTGCTATGAAGAGATCAATCCTGTGTTCCTCTGAATATCGAGTTACCCTTATATTCAATTTTGGAAGTCCTCGATATCTTTGCCCACTAAACCCTTTTGTTTGAGATTTATCAATTGGCTAAAGAACGTGTTGCTATTTGTATCTTCATAATGCGCTATCATTTCCTCAGTAAAAATTGACCAAGTGACAATTTTTTTACGGGAGCAAAATACATCGATACCATACAAATGTATTTTGTTCTAAATGTAAAGTTGCAATGCGTACCTTTTGTGTGTTTTGCACGTTATGGAGATCAAAATATTGCTCCATCTGTAGTATCCATGTTACGGATCCTTTCCATCAAACTTCCTCATATCCATTTTTGGAATATGGTGGTTCTTCCCTTAACACTAGAGTTTATGAAATCACGATTAACATTTATTTTGTTCTCATCATGAGGAGTTCTTCTATATTTCCACCATTAGGAATCATTTCTGGTTTTAAGCTTGTCATCAAGCCTTCCATGTATGTTTTTAGATCATTCTTCATGTTTTCCATGTTGTCTTTCATATGCGTCCATCTTAGCTTCGATGCCCACTTCCATGCCATCCATCTTAGCTTCCACTGTCTTCTTCAAACCGTCCATCTTCACTTCCACGCCATCCATCTTAGCTTCCATGCCTTTCTTCAAACGATCCATCTTCGCTACTGCACTTTCTTCAAAACTTCCATTTCATTTTTTGTTGCTCTTTGCGAGAGTGAAATTTATTTGCACTTGCTCTTGTAATTTTGATAGATCATGTTGCAATTATTCATCTTCATGAGTCATGGTAAAGCCTTCTGAAGGCAATGGGTGTTGAATTATTTTTAGGTGCCATTTTTAGAATCCAATATTGATACCTATTCTACAATAGGCCCTTGCAATCAATTCAACTTGATTCTTCAAACAAGACTTATGCAATTCGGAAAAGAATACACACCTTTTACTTGCTTTGAGGGAGATCGATATTGAAATTGTATTATCTACTGTGATTGTAGATCTTCAATATCTGAGAAATTCGCGCCTTTGAAGTATCCCCTCGAATTCTCTTTTGAATGCCACGGGTTTGACTGATTTGGATTCTCCAAGACAAAGTTGTGTCCAATCTCCCCTGATGACCTAATTATGGGTAGTTCGGTAGAGCGAACTTGTACGACTTGCCACGTGTCACTTTTTTCATCCTTTGTCTCTGAAATTATTGTGAAACTAAATTCTATGAAATTACGTGACCAATTTTTACGGCACTCCAATCCGATGCCCGGAGAGAGTTATTGAACTTTTCCCACGATCACCTCTTTGAGATGCAATTCGGGAGCCTGAAAAAGCACTACCTTCCACGGATCCTATCTCCAAAAATATTGTGAACCAAGCTCTAAAAGTTTTTGACAAATTTCCTCGAGGATTTCAGCTTCGCACCATATGAATTTCAGATTTTGAAACTTCATAGAAAAAAAGTTATAGCCAAAATTCCACGATGACTTTGTTTAGGAGCACCGAAAAAGACCTAACTTCCACGAATCATATCTCGAAAATGTGCCGAACCAAGATCTGATATTTTTATACAACCTTCCTCAAGATTTCAGCTTCGCACCCTAAAAATGTCGGCTTGAGCTTAGAAGTATAAAAAAATTTATAGCGAAAATTCCACGATATTTTGTTTGGAGCGGCGAAACCTAGAATCGAAAGCTACGATACCAAATGTTGTGTAACGGCTCAAAAAAAGAAGAAAGGAGATATCAACGCCTTATAAATGAGCCACTTCGAGGGGGCAACCTCCAATACATTACATAAATGAACAATTCTTGGATGATATAATTTACAAAACCTCCTTTCTATATATAGGTGTCCATGGGGCCATTATGTAATCCTAGTGGGCCATGATGTAATCCTAGGCAGGCCTAACAATAATAATTTAAGGGCACAATAATAACAAAATGGGGGTTACAAGGGTACAATGATAACTTGATAGGGGTTACACTAACAAAAATAAGGGACTATACTAGTAATATAGGGACCTACAACTTCTCAAATAAGTCGAGGAAACGAGGGATGTTATGATCGACAATGTTCATAGCATATTGAGTGGAGTCGATTTTGTTTAAATCGACAAAGAGCACGTGAAAATGCACGTGCCCGATTTTACCCATTGTACGGATGAGGAGATTTACAATATGAATGTTGAAGATCTCGAACATATGCAATAAGTGTCGCAATGGTTTGCAGACCTAATTTTTCACGAGGAAGAGGGCACCGAACGGTATGTGTTAGTGACCTTAGGGTTTGAAGTATTTTACATATACATGTGTGCAATTTGTAATAAATACATGTGTGTATGTATATACATTTATTTGTATGTGTACATTAATGCAACAAAAATGTATGATTATATGTTAAAACACCATTTGCGATTCTCGGGCATGATGCGTGAAGAAAATGTAAATATCACATTCGGGACCTACGGTTCAAACAATGCGGATGGGTACGACCATCATGATATGTTGGCAAATGTTAGTGTTTTTAAAGTGACTCTAAAATAAATAATTGTTGCCACACATGTACACGTATGTATATATATAATTTGATAAAATGTTTTAATAGGTACCGATTCCGTACGTGTTTTTGGGATGGCGGTACCTTCTTCTTCCTTGGAATGTACCTTCTACTTCCTTGGGAGATGAGCCACAAGTATGGACAATTTTTCACAAGTTTAAAATTTATGTTTAAAAGTTATATATATATATATATATATATATATATATATATATATATATATATTCTACCTCAAAAATTCCATTAAAAATTGAGATATATATATATATATATATATATAGAGAGAGAGAGAGAGAGAGAGATCTATATTTTGAGTTATTTAAATTTTTTGAATTTAAGTTCCTATAGAAGATTTCTTTAATCACGGACTACAGCGACGGAGATAGGAACATCCACAGCATTTGAACAAGTTGTCTTTAGTTCCTTTTTTTAATATTAAATTGAAAATAAGTTTATATATGTACACGTGCATTTTCATTTGAAAGTTTTTAATATATATATATATATATATATATATATATATATATATATATATATATATATATATATATATATATATATTTGTACATGTATATTGTATAGTTTACGTATGAGATGTTCCTATGGGAGAACTGTTCATCAAATGGAGAGGGAACCTTATGAGGTATTGCATGATTTTTTGTTATATTTTGTTTTTACATGAAGTTCTAGATATATATATTCTCATTCATTTTTTAAAACATCAAATTTTTAATGTTCAAGTACATGTGCATTGTGTATGTAGGTTTTAAAGTTCACGGGGATGAGGCAGGGCCGGAGACCCTAGTAGAAGACGCTAGATTCGTCTCCATTTGATGGACATGATTTATAGTAGATTTGATTTCAAAATTTAGATGGTTTTAAAATTTGTTAAACTTGATACGGTTTGATACTTGTGAGATTTACAATTTTTGGACATATTTTATTACATTGTTATTATATAATTTGTTTTAGTTAATTTTTTGGATAGTTTTAGTACTTTTGGCATGTGAATGTGAAGTAATTTTGTCATTTGAACTACATTTGGCATGTTATGTAATGACATGTGTTATAATTTGTTTTGTTTTTAAATTTAAGTTTTGGATGCTTGGAGTATTTGGCATGTGAAGTAATGTTGTGATCTATATTTTTTTAGAGCTGATTCAAAGTTAAAAGTTTTGGATGGTTTCAATCTACATTTGGCATGTGATATTTAATGTTAAATGTTTTTGTTGGATAGTTGAATTATAATTGTGAAGTTTTAAAACTCAAGTTTTGGATGGTTTCAATCATTTTGCATGTGATATTTAATGAACTTTAAATGTTTAATGTTTTAATGTTGCACAATATATAATAAAAAGGTTTTTAAAACTTAAAGTTTTGGATGGTTTCAATCTACATTTGCACATGTGGTATATAATGTTAAATGTTTCTATTGGATCTAGTTGAACTATAATTGGCATGGCATGTGTGAAGTAACGATCTATATATAATTTAAAGTTTTTAAACTCAAGTTTTGAACGGTTTCAATCTACATTTCGCATGTGATGTTTAATGTTTTAATGTTGCACGATATATTATCAAAGTTTTTTAAAATTTTAAAGTTTTGGATGGTTTCAATCTACATTTGGCACATGTAGTATATAATGTTAAATGTTTCTATTGGATAGTTTTTCACTATAATTGGCATGGCATAATAAAGTAATGTTGCACAAATCTATTTTGGATGGTTGAAGTACATTTGGAATTTTAAGATTGCTTTTGATCTCCATGTAGTTTTGTTTGAATGAAAAAATTTCCAATAGGAAGAACATAGCTTTTCAATGCAACTAACCATGTATCAATTGAGCTCTAATTCAAAAAAAAGAGTTTAAAGAAGTAGATATATGTACAAATTATCCCTTTAATTTTTATTGGAAATATAATTTTAATACATATATATGTTTTTTTTAATTTGGGTCAATGTTGTTAACGCACTCAAATAGGTAGCCTTGTTGATTTATTTACATTGTGGAATCCTTTTACCAGAAAATCCAGTTTTTCATCGATACACCTAGAAAAACTACTTGGAACAATTAATTGTGCATTCTAGAACATATCTATCAAGAAAAGTAACATTTTTCATCAATGCACATTGAACATATCCAGGCCATTGGACAAGCGATTTTGTACTAGATTTTCAATTAGGATTAGAGATGTGGATCAAATCCCACCAAAAGTCGGAGAGAAGTACTCAAGGTCTCTTGTCTGAAAGGAATTTTTTCGTACAAAACTATCACTATGAGATGATTTATTTACATTGTTTCCATACTTTTTACCGGAGAAAATCCAACTAGTTTTTCATCAATGCATAGAAAAACTAGTTCCGGTTAATTGCATTCTAGAACATATATAGCCAAGTACATAGTAATTTTCATCCAATGCACATAGTAAAACTAGAACAATTAATTTCATTCTAGAACACACACACACACACACAAACACATATATATCCAATACATATAACATTTTTCATCAATGCACATGTATAGAAAAACTACGTTTAGTTGATACTAGAGCACGTGCTTGTACCCAAACAATTTGTACATGTGCAAACACTTGCACAAATAACATAAGCAACTCAATTTTTAGTTGAGTCCTGGAAGTTCTAAAACATATTTAATCCAAAGATAATAAATTGTTGGAGAATTCACTCAAAAAAAATTCTAATGGAATTCCATCCTCAATAATCCGTTCATGATCGGATTTTGACATTTCCATTTCTTAATTTTCGATTTTTCTTTGATTGAACTTCTATCAACTTTATGCATCTACACACACCAAAGTGACTATATTGACAACTTATGGAATCGAGTTCATAGTCTTCAAAGTAAACAAAGTCTCCACTTTGATGAGTTTGTCTAAAAAAATAACCTTTCGGTATAATAGACCCTGCGATAATGCGAAATCCGTGATCATTATAGTTTTGTAATAATTTCATTTTCGTTCAATGCAACACATCAAATAATACTTCACATTTTCATCGTTGTCAATAGGTGGAATTACAACAAAAACATCTCCTGCCTGATAAAATAAATTTAACAAAATTATGCATATTTAAATTTATTTCTAGATCACTATAAATCATTAGAAAGTAATTCAAATGTTACCTTCTCTAACAAGATCGAAACCGATCACCATCGGATGATATTGTAGTTTCCTCACAGTTGCATTTCTTCAAACATTACCCTTGAGATATTTTGCCCTTTGTATTTAACTCTTTGCATGTTTAATCGTTCAAATACATTTTGTTTTCACAAACGTCATTGGATTTTGTGTTGTCTATGCAAACATCACATAAACAAGAATATTTTCTTTTATCCAATGCAAACACATTTTTGGATGACTTTGTTTGAATTGAATGAAATTTTCGAGTCCTTTTTATTGTTTCAATGTCATTTTCGAATTGATCTATCTACATCTTCGATTCCGATATACCCGGAAAAACCTTTATATGGAAAATTAGAAGAAGAATTTGTAAATATGATATCAAAATACAATCAAAGATAATCATTGCATGATAAATGTACAATGTTTAAAATTAGATTTCCAATATAAATTAAATTGAATGTATCTTCGCACTTCTCTTGATGGGTTTCTCTGTGGCTTAGAAGCGACGTGCACCATTGAACAACTTCTTCGGTGTTCACAAGTCGGCTAACGAGTGGTTCATTTGATATCTTCGAAGTACTCGTTTTATGCATGCTCTTGCTGCAGATCATGTTCTCCTTTTCCATGGCCGGTTTCAAAAGAAATTCCAACAATGTTTAATGCGGGTTTTCTTGTGAAGACGCTTACAACCAAAAGAATGATCGTGCATATTTGAATTGACTGCGCATACGTACGACCATATCCAATGTTCATTGAATGTTATTCCACGATTTTTCAACGAATCATAAATTTTTCCAAAACAATGTTGTACAAAACATGTATCATGTGTACGATCATCACTGATATAAAAGTGATATTCTTTAATGATATGTCGATTTTCACTCGTGGTTTCTATATGATCGACATTTTGTTCAACATGTCTATATAGAATATGGAAAATCATGGAGACTTGGTCAGAATGATAGTATTCACTCTGAATTTCTTTTTGTGGAACAAATGTGTAGTTTTCTGCAAAATCAATCAACGATAAATGGTCCCTGGTGGAAAAAATTCACGAGATTTTTTTGAATTGCAAGTCTTATACTTCAGAGCTCTATGGGAATGCTTGGTGTATTTGTAAATTTTTTGCCTCAAACTTTCTCAAAAAAGCTTTATTAGAAAAATTTCGTCTTCTAGTAATTCAATTCTTTTAACACTATTTGCACCTTGAATCGATGGATCGATATATTCATATCTCTTCCATTTCTATCTTTCATGTTGGAAAATGATTGATCATTTATATCAATACGATATTTGTTTTGAAATTTAGTCAAATTTCCACAATCATCACATTTTTTACCACTGACACATTTCTTTAAATAAAATAGTTCATCGCTTTCTCTTTCACATAGAGTTTGAGATATGAAATCATGGATGATGGAAGGAGGTGAATGTTCTACGAAATCAAGGAATGTGTCATAATATAATTTCAAATTCCACATGATAACGACAACAACAAGTGTCGCGTACGGTGATAGGTTTTACATACCATGGTTTGTTGAATAAAAGCAACGAGTGAAACATGAATTTGACGATTCTCTTCTTTGAACATTTGAATAAATCTATCGAGTGGTTTCCAAGAGATGTTTTTCATGTTCTTAAAATGTTTGATTTCGTGCTATTCTTCTTCGCATCACATGCCTTGCAGGTTGGTGAAACACGCGAATTGTTCTTCCAATATTCATATATATTTTTTTTTAACATTTTCTCCAAGTCTATCTTTGTATGGTTGCCTACAAAATAGCTCTCCAACAAGCGAGTTCATCATTTACATCTATTTGCAACCGAAATTTTCGATGTTTGTGCAAAGTTTTTTCGCGGAGTTCTCGGTGCTCGTGCCATAGATGTTACCAAATGATTCTCTTGAGTACTTGAGGAAACCATTGCCATCTGTATTCCTCTACGTACAATTGGAGAAACATCTTTCTCTCTAGATCTCTTAATTGACTTTATAGCACTACTCATATTTTTATCACCTCTTCCTTCATTTTTTTATCTTTGGTTGATTTTCGAATACCCAATGGTGTCGTAGCTTTCATTAATTTCCTTAATGATAAGAGACCTTTCAACATTCAGGCACAGTATTTGTCACTAGCTCATTTAAGAAATAATTTTCAAAAATGCAGTTAACACGATATCGTATAACATGGTTAGATTTTTATCTCCATATGTGTGAGTGTCAACATTTTCTAACATCTCATTATCGATAGTGATTTCATCTGTACATATTCAAAAAAATAGTACATATTCAATAAATAGCTAAATTAATAAATATATCTAAAATTTCAAATATTTTTCAAATTAGTTCATCAAATAAAAATTAAGCTTCACATTTTACATTAGGAAAATTTTAAATATATCAATAGATCATAATATTTACATTTACATACGTACTTCAATTTACTGCGTGAGGTTGATTTTCTTCTTCAATATTTTGAGGAATATCTCTCTGTTTTGTTTACATATAAGCAAAATATTTTTTCAAACTATTTCATCAAATAAAAATTAAGCTTCACATTTTACATTGGGAAAATTTTAAATATATCAATAGATCATAATATTTACATTTACATACTGCTTCAATTTGTTGCTTGAGGTTGATTTTCTTCTTCAATATTTTGAGGAATATCTCTGTCACATTTTACATTAAACAAAATATTTTTCAAACTAGTTCATCAAATAAAAATTAAAGCTTCACATTTTACATTAGGAAAATTTTAAATATATCAATAGATCATAATATTTACATTTACATACACCTTCAATTTACGCGAGGTTGATTTTCTTCTTCAATATTTTGAGGAATATCTCTAAATACATTTACATTAAACAATTTTTTTTTTCAAATTAGTTCATCAAATAAAAATTAAGCTTCACATTTTACATTAGGAAAATTTTAAATATATCGATAGATCATAATATTTACATTTACCTTCTTCTTCAATTTAAGCAGGGAGTTGATTTTCCTCTTCAATATTTGAGAGGGCTTCTAACTTTCTTTTGCGAGATTGTCTCGTCTCTTCTCTACGTTCCTCGGGGTCTCTTTTTTGATCATATTTTTCTCGCACCAAGTTCTTCGATTTCCCATGATAATAGGGTATGAAGTTCAAAAAATTTTCTTAAAAAATTAGACAATAACTCAATTACAAAAAATATCACAAAATATTTAATTTAAAAAATTTAGTTTAAATTTTTTGCAAAAAGAAATACTTACTCCAATCCAAAACACTTACTTTTTAAAAAATTTGAGAAAAAAATGTCTTATAAAAATGAAACGAAGCTCAAAAGATTTACTTCAACTCAAAACACGTACATACCTCCAAAAATGTCTTTTGAATGTACGTCAATTTTAAGTTCAAAACAATTTTGCCAAAATCAGACCGCCTCGAAAATGTCTTCCAAAAAATTCTTTAAACCCCGAACAATTTTTTGTAAATCGGTTGCTTCAAGAAATGCTCTTAAATCCAAACTTTGAAGAAAATATTTTGAACCCAAACTAAGATCTTTGTAAAATGAGATGAAATGTGCGAAATGTGCGAAAATTGTGAATGATTTCGCGGCAATTTATATTGCCGCGAAATGTGTTTTAGTAGGGGGCTCTGCAAAACTTTCCGGCCGACGGAAAGTTATACCATAGTTCGGCTGAAATTTTGATTAAAAGTTCGGCCGAACTATTAAGTCATTAGATTTAAGGAGCCGTTAGTGGAAAACATAGTTCGGCCAAACTTAGATTAAAAGTTCGGCCGAACTAACGCGTCACCAATTACGCAAAAACCAGGCTCTGAATACGGTTCTGCAATTTTGGACTGATTAAATTCCATGAAAGGTTGTTAATTAACTATCGGAACCAAGACAAAAATTTTCGGAATTGAATCTACTTTCGGGGAAATATAACTTTTATGGAATTTCATAAAAGTTTACTAATTTAATTATTTTTCTAATAAAATAGGTGCAAGCAAATTTTTGAGGGTCATTGTGATTGATGAAATCAAAATTTTGTATCTCCCAAAATACATTGTAAAAAAAATTGAAAAAAATTATGGGGCATTACATTGATGCATCGTCTCTAATGGGTAGCTTTTAGATTTTAGTTTATAACTTATATGTTAAGAAATTTCTTGCGACGCTAAACATATCCAAAATATGCAATTTTTCATATTGGACAGTTCAAAAAATTCTAGTAATTATAATATGCATCCATTGGCTTTGTAAATAGCAATTAGAAACCAAAATAGACTCTATCTAGATTGTTGTAACACATTTTTTTCTCAAAAACACAAATTTTCAATGAATACAACATTGCGTCATAACATGACTTCTTATGAATCCTTTGATTGTTAAGAAACACACACTCAAAGAAACGCTAAGTTGACATATCAAATCTACATAAAAAAATTTCAAAAAATAAGTAATGAAAGCGTAACAAAATTTCTCACAACTTTTATTTTTATCGCAAAATGAAATTCTACACGGAAAAATTGTTATAGTTTGTAGAAAAGTTGAAGCAGAAAAAATGAAATTTTTTTCTCAAAAAAGAACAAAGTATGGCTTAACTTCACATTTTCACCAACCACGTAGGTTTACTTAACAACGATGCACAATGTTGTGTAGTGAGATCCATTACTCTTGAAATATTGAAGTTCATAAAAGAATTGAAGTTGAATAAAATTAAGAATGGAGAGTTTGTAATGTTGGCTAACTTTTACTTCGGTGATGTTCTTGTTATTGGAGGATGGGTCATTCTACTACCTTTGGGAGCATTTGGAGTACCCAATAAAGGAAATAATTCTCACAAAATTAAAGTGTACATACTCTAGCCCCATTCTAGATTTAAACATCTAATATACTGCAGAAACACATGTTCATAACCATTAGGCCCACTCATATACACCTCCCCTTTTGATAGAAATTTTGCAATTGGGTACGTTAGTGAGGCTTTAATTCTTGTGATATGACTAAGTACTATACAAAAACCTCAAGGATTGCAAACTTTCAAGTCAAACTTGTAACTCGCTTACCCACATGCTTATGGATTACATCCACCATAGTAGGTTAGATGTTTATATATAACAATTTCAATCTTACCTTGGTAAATTACATAACTATAAATTTAAGTAGGAGTGAATACTAAATTTGAATGGAAGAACAATTTTCCCATGTGTTTCTATCAATAGGTTGTATGAGACTCAACTTGGTGGAGCCTAAATGTACCTAATATCTTAAGTGGAAACTTTCCTTTGTTATTTCAAATTGTCTTTTCATTTTTATATTGTAGTCGATTTGATATGACTAAATACTATACAAAAACCTCAAGGATTGCAAACTTTCAAGTCAAACTTGTAACTCCACTTCCCCACATGCCTATGGATTACATCCACCATGGTAGGTTAGATGCTTATATATAACAATTTCAATCTTCACGCACACAACTAAATTACACAACTATATAATATTTAGGTAGGGAAATTCAATATTTGAAGGTAAGTCAAATTTCCACTATCCAAATTGATAAGAGTACAAATTATGAAAATGTATTTTTTGGGAAAGGAAATAATAATAATAATCTAATTTTAAGTTCATGGTTAGGCGCAAACTCTTAATTAATAGATTATATCACCTTGTTTGTGTAACAAAGCATTTGTCTTCACATAGTAATTTGACCATGAAAGTCTGCAAAGTGTACATACTCTACACAAACCTATATTTGAACATGTGGCCTCATATGAGGGAAACATATTCATAACCATTAGCCCCACTCATATACACCCCTCCCCTTTTAATGGAAAGCTTGCAATTGGGTAGGTTAACAAGGCCTTCATTAATGTGATATGTCTACACAAATATTATGCAACAAGCGCAATGTGCATGCTTGATGAGCATATAGATATGTCTTTTGGATATTTTGTTCAAAGTGTAAAATATTTGATGAATAACACTTTTATGTTGCATAATTATTGGAAGGACTTGAGAAACACCTATATGCAAGTTAAATTATATTATTAAATGAATTATATTTTTTCTTTTTACTAGCCGGGGATAACTGGGATGGAGTGAATCTTAAAGTTGAATGGAAGAACAATTTTCCCATTAATGTGTTTCTATCAATAGGATTGTATGAGACTCAACTTGGTGGAGCCTAAATGTACCTAATATAAAGGAAGTGGAAACTTTCCTTTGTTATTTCAAATTGTCTTTCATTTTTATATTGTGGCTCGATTTGACAATTTTAATTGTGTATGTACAATTTTACAAATTGTGTTACTCACAAAGAGTGTTATGTTCCATGTTGGAAAAAATTTCATAATACTTATTTTATTTTTAGACATGTGAAGAATAATGATCTCTTTAATTTTGATTATATTGACTTAATTTAATACGTTGTACATTGCCATTTTACAAATTATGTTAGACAAAATGTCATATTTTTTAATTGGAGATATAAGGAATAATGATATTTGTTTTTTTTATTAAACCATCAATTTAATAAAAGTGAAATACGTTAATATAATTTATGTACACTCATTTTACAAATTATTACGTTATTATGCGGTTTTTCATTCTTTCATTTGTTTGAAATGTCTTATATTTTAAACTAATTAAAATTTATATTGATATGATATCTTATTGTTGGGGAAATCTCTTTATTATGTTTATTTCTATTTATTATAATAATTTATTTATTATTAATTATGTTTATACACACACACACACACACACACGCGCACATATATATATATACACATATAGTATCACGAATGTGAGCCGACCCGGCCAAGAGGATCTTGCGGAACTTAAAGATTCTAGACTATATAAAGGGTTGCAAAACCCTATGCCTGATCAATGCGAAAAGCACGGGGTTGGGAGTGACAAATACATCTAATAGGGACCTAGTCTATGTAATTCCACCCACGGTGGACCACGGCTAAAAAAACGAGAGCCTCGGGCGACGGGGGACAAAATGAGTTGACTCAAGACCACCAAACTCTAAGTTAAACTACACACACCGAACATATGCAAAGGAAATTACGGACAAGGACTATTAACTTCTTCCAAACCATGACAATACCTACAAGGCAGAAGAAGGACATGTGAAGAATAATTCTCTCCATTTTTATTATATTTACTTTATTTAGTATGGTTTATGTACCATTTTACAAATTATGTTAACAAAATTTCACAATTCTCGTTTTTTTAAAATGGTATATGATGAATAATGATCTTTTTTTTTGTCGATCCAAATGTTTCTTTTATCACCATTAAAAGGTAAAATACATCTTGATTTTTGTGGCTCTTCCTTCCTCACTGCGACCGAGATTTGTTGGCAAGGAGAGTCGGAATGTAATGCACAAGATTTTGCGATTGGCCATTTATTTATAGTGGGCTAAGTATCCATACATACTAAAAAACGAGCAAAATGAACAAATATGCTATCTCTTGCATAGAAAGGTGACGAATGGGGAGGATGCATATGTTGAACTATTGGAGGACCTTGTCGCTCATGCATATCAATGTGCTAAGCAGGCCTCTATTTCATACGAGCATTCATTAGTTACCTCATGGCTTCTACATACATTATCCAATTGCTCGAGAATCTTGAAGTGACTATCTTTGGATGTCAAATTCAAAAATCAAAACTTTGCCCTTGGTAAAGTGCGTGTGTACACAATTCTCCTTAAAGCTTCTTAAACACAAATTTTTAAAAATTGAAAAAAAAAAATGCTTCAACTATTTTTTGGGTAGGGTTTATAGGTTATGAGAAAATCTACCCTCTGAAACGCTTAACATAACTAACCCAAATGATTTCTAGTGGTATAAATGCACACCTTCGGATTGCCTCATATCATCTAGTACTTAGCATCCACTTTCTACGAAATTTTCCCCCTTGTGCGTCTGTTTTTCACATTGCTTTTAAGTACACCCCTATCTCGAGAAGCCTATTTTGTAACTACTTTGATGCTAAGCCCTCTTATCTCACATCAAATTAATACTATTGGAGATGAGATCTTCATTGGTCCCAGTAGGAAGGATCCGGAGGAAGGTTTCATTGGTTCCAACAACCAAGATTATATTGTATCGTGATTACTTCTCCTTTGTTGTTTTTCAATAAAGAAACATTTTATTACGAATTAGTTGTTTTATTTTTCATGAATGTGACTTTATAATGGATAATATTATGGGCTAATTTAATTTATATGTATATATGCTTTGAATTTTGTGATCATCTCTTGGTTTCTTGTTTATCTTGTAAAGTACGCAGCCTTGGAAGGAGAAGTTAGGGTTTAAACACTGCGGGATCTTCATCAACCATAGGACTTACATGTGTGTGCAGTACACCTAATTTGTGAATTTGAAATTGCATACATGCTTGAATTAGTTTCTTTGTTTATTTTTGTGTTCCTCATTTGGGGATTCTAGGGAAATTCTCTCGCAACACTAACTTGGGGATTAGTAATTGTTGATGGATTAACTAATGTTTATTTTAATATGGGATTTTGAAGAGGAGAAGAGGAAGAGGGTGGATTAGTTTGTTGATATGTATAGTATGTTTTGCTTGGTTTCGTAGATGTTTGTGACTTGCTAATTGATCTTTTGAAAATTTTGGCTTCTTTATATCCGAGGGGAGATTGAAGGTTTAATATTGGGATGTTTCTACTACCTTTAATGTGTAAGGTAATTAAGTAATGTATCCTAGATACAAGAGATATCATGAAAAGTATCCTACTTCTGAAAATGTGTTGAAGTGAACCAACTAAATAAGATTTTTTTTCTCCAAATGAAATGTAAAGTACGAGTTAAAATTGGTTCAAATGAGGTTTATAAGCGATGCCAAATATTTAAAAGGTATGGGATGAGGATATTAAATAAATAAAAGGTTTATCACGTAGTTTCTTTTTGGTTGAATAGTGCATTGGAAGCCTATATTGTTGAATTTGTTGTAAAGGGTACTCATTCATATAGTGCATTTGAATGGGACTTATTTAAGGGCCTGAGGGAGATATATGAGAATTTTTCCTACATGTATAAAAATGATGTTGTGTGATAAATGGGTTGTGTACTTGGAGTTTGACAACATGAGAAGCTAAATTTATTTACCTCGGAATGGGGAGAATGAGGGGATGATCATAGAATGGCCTTAAGGAAAACATAGGCATGGGAAGTAAACCAACTAAATAAGAACTTTTTCTCCAAATGAAATGTAAAATACGGTGAAAAATTGGTTCAAATGAGGTTTATAAACGATGCCAAATATTGAAAAGGTATTGTATTGAAAAGGTATTGGATGAGGATATTAAATAAATAAAAAATTTTACTGCACGTAGTTGTGTATTGGTTGAATATTTGAATTTGTTGTAAAGGGTACTCACTCATATAGTGCATACGAATGGGACTTATTTAAGGGCCCATGAGGGAGATATATGAGACTTTTTACTACATGTATAAAAATGATGTTGTATGATAAATGGGTTATGTCATTGGAGTCGACAACATGAGAAGCTAAATTTATTTGCACGGAATGGGGAGAATGGGGCATGATCCTTAAGAATGGCCTTAAGGAAAAAACATGCATGAGATCATGATAAATAACCATTAAAGCCCAGAATAAGCGAGAATGTTGAGGCATTATAGGGATAAAAGTGCAAAGAATTAAATAAGAGTAAAAATTTGCACACATCGGTGTAGGAGAAAAGTGTGACAAAAGAGTTAAGCTGAGCATTGTGTAGTGGGATGATATTTAAAATTTGTTTTTGATCTTTTATCAGTATTTCAAGTTATGTGAAATTTGATTAAGAGGCTAAATTGAGAATCAATTTCCACGACTTACGGCAAGGTTATGTTATACATAGGGATTTGTGATCGGAACAATTTGTTTTGATCATACCTCTAAATTAATGGTAAGATTATTGTCAATATTCCATACAATTGAAGTTCTTGTTCTATTCTAGAACCTTATGAATATTATTCCAAGAATTAGCCTTAGCCACATTTAAAGTGGTTAATGATTTGTCTTTCAAAATGTGCTTTTCTTTTTAATTCTTTGTGGTCACCTCGAAATGAAATAATATGTTTTAAACACCCTCGGAGGTTAGATGTGTATCTTCACATGGGTGTTGCATGCTTGCATTAGCAAACCCGGGGTCTATCATTTCACTCAATTGTACTCATTTTCCAGTTGAAAAATCAATAAAATGGCTCAAACTTATGGTTGTTATTTCACGACTCCTTTGGTTATATATTCTTGTGTAAATTTGTGCTTTTATGTTTTAGTTTCCTTGTTTGTAGCTTAGCACATGCATTTGATATCCATTGTATTTGTTAGTTTGGGACATTACGGTCGTATCGAGCATGTCCTTGACTAGCTATTGGACACAAAAAAAAATTGATGTATAGACCTTTTGGTGGAATGGTCTATTGTACCGAAGGCGAGGGAGGAAAAGGAAGAAGACACGAAGAGGAGAAGAAATGACCATTTATCTAATACAAAGCTTGAAAATGCCAAATAACATATGGAGTGTCGGGATGGAAATGGAGGGAATGAACAACCAGACGAGAGGACAAAACCAAGTTATGGAGGAGTTGTTGAGGGTGAAGATTAGTAGATGTTGAGGCGAGGGCCGATTAATGATGGATATGATGCAACAAATGATTGGCCTACAAGTGCAAAACCATTCGAGCACGAGCACAATGGTGATGGAGGTTGCGAAGCAAGAGGTGGGAAGCTGTCAAACGATGAGTGTACATTCTAGCGGTTGCATACTCCTAAGCATGGCTAGGTTAGCCATCCTCTTGTGCCACAATTCATGCATGAGCCAAAGGGAGAGTGAACCGAGATCCTTTTGAAGATTTGGCACACTTTGTGGAGATGATTATTAATGAGTATGATGTGTTAGACCCTAGGATTTAGTGTGTTATGTCTTTTGGGGGATTTATACACCTCGAGGAGAGATGCAAGGCTGTAGTTGGAGCATCTCATAGAGGGGAGGGACAATCGAACGAGGAGGTGCAAAAGGTAGCGGGGAAGGTCTGCCTTCCCTTGCTGATGGGTCAACCAAGAGCTCAGTTAAGTGCAGGTCGAAGTTGGACACTTATCTCATTGCTTCAAAATAATCACAATCAACCATACGAATGAACTAAATGATGGCACTTGGTGATACACGATTGGCATAATGGTACACCTAGTTAGTGTGGCGACTCAGCGTACGGACTACCTAGTCAGCAATCCATTCGACAACTTGCAAATTTTTTATTTGTTGAGACAAAATATTAAATCATAACTTGAGCATACAATGTCGGAATAACAAGCACTACGTTTTGGAACTTGAGAACTGTCTGATATCGGAATCACATGAGCACTAAGTTTTGGAATTGGATTTCGATCAATTTTGAAAATTTCATTTAGTACTTTACTAATCCCCTACTAGATCATTCCAAAATAAAATCTAATCTCAATCCATTGAATTCCATTATCCGAGATACGAAGAAATCCTACTACACTAAAGCTACAAATTCGAACCTCTTAAGGAACAACTTCTAAATTCTTGTTCTAATGTGAATCCAACACTAATACCATGTAGAAATATGGTGATATATATCCTTGAAAGGTATGCGGGATTAACCTTTTTAACAAATCTATTTATCTATGTTATATATCCTTAAAGGTGTTAATGTAAGGAATACTTATGTAATTCATCTATTTTAATCTTCTTGACCTTGGTATCACAAAATTTAAAGATTTAAGACATCATTGACATTCTCCAGTTATTTGAAATGGTGGCTTGTTTTCTACAATTATTTTATCCTATTTGGATAATTGTGGTGTTCTTTGTGACTTTGATATGATCCATTTGGTTTGATGGAGCTTGATAGACATTGATGAATAATTGAACCACGTAAGTTTACTTAACAACTATGCACGATATTTGTGTAGTGAGATCCATTACTCTGAAATATTGAAGTTCATAAAAGAATTGAATTTGAATAAAATTAAGAATGAATGAGTTTGTAATGTTGGCTAACTTTTACTCCATTTATGTTCTTGTTAGCCAGGATGGGCCATTCTACTACCTTTGGGAGCATTTGGAGTACCCAATAAAGAAATCATTCTCCCATAAAAATTAAAGTGTACATACTCTAGCCCCACTCTAGATTTAAACATCTAGCCCCTTATGAGGAAACACATGTTCATAACCATTAGACCCACTCATATACACCTCCCCTTTTGATATAAAGCTTACGATTGGGTACGTTAGTGAGGCTTTAATTCTTTGTGATATGACTAAGTACTATAAAAAAACCTCGAAGTTTCATAAACTTTCAAGTCAAACTTGTAATGGCTTCCCCACATGCTTATGGATTACATCCACCATAGTAGTTAGATGTTTACATATATAACAATTTCGGTCTTATGACTAAATTACATAACTATAATATTTAGAAGTAGGAGTGAATCTTAAAGTTGAATGAAAAATTTTTTCCCATTAATGTGATTCTATCAATAGGATTGTATGAGACCCAACTTGGTGGAACCTAAGTGTACCTAATATCTTAATTGGAAACTTTCCTTTGTCATTTCAAATAGTCTTTCATTTTTATATTGTAGTCAATTTGATATATTCTGGCCTAATAAAAACCTCAAGGATTCTGAGCTTTCAAGTCAAACTTGTAACTCACGTCCCCACATGCTTATGGATTACATCGACCATAGTAGGTTACATTCTTATATATAAAAATTTTAATGCTTAACTTGACTAAATTACATAACTATAATATTTAGGTAGGGAAATTCAATATTTGAAGGTAAGTCAAATTTCCACTATCCAAATTGATAAGAGTACAAATTATGACCATGTGTTTTGGGAAAGGAAATAATAATAATAATCTAATTTTAAGCTCATGGTCAAGCAAAAAAACCTAATTTATCGATGATATCACCTTGTTTGTGTAACAAAGCATTTGTATTCATGTAGTAATTTGACCATGAAAGTCTACAAAAAGTGTACATCTTTCTCTTGTACCCCAACTCTATATTTGAACATGTGGCCTCATATGAGCAAACATATTCATAACTAGTAGCCCCACTCATACACCTCCTTTTTAATGAAATCTTTCAATTGGTGAGTTAGCAAGGCCTTCATTAATGTGATATGTCTACACAAATATTATACAACAACCACAATGTGCATGTTTGATGACCATATAGATATGTATTTTGGATATTTTGTTGAAAGTGTAAAATATTTGATGAATAACACTTTTTTTATGTTGCATAATTATTGGAAGGACTTGAGAAACACCTATATAGAAGTTAAATTATATATAAATGAATTATATTTTTATTTTACTAGCCGGGGATAACCTAGGATGGAGTGAATCTTAAAGTTGAATGGAAGAACAATTTTCCCATTAATGTGTTTCTATCAATAGGATTGTATGAGACTCAACTTGGTGGAGCCTAAATGTGCCGATATCTTAAGTGGAAACTTTCCTTTGTTATTTCAAATTGTCTTTGATTTTTATATTATCGTCAATTTGACAAGAGACGGTGTGTATGTACGATTTTACAAATTATGTTACTTACAAAGAGTGTTATCTTCCATGTTGGACAAAATGTCATAATACATATTTTTTTTAGGCGTGTGAAGAATAATGATCTCTTTCATTTTATTATATTGACTTAATTTAAACGTTGTATGTACCATTTTACAAATTATGTTAGACAAAATGTCATAATTATTATTTTTTAATTGGAGATATAAGGAATAACGATCTTTTGTTTTTTATTAAACCACCAATTTAATAAAAGTGAAATACTCAAGTTAATATAATTTATGTACCTCATTTTACAAATTATTACGTTATTATGCAATTTTTCATTCACTTTCATTTGTTTGAAATATTATATTTTAAATGAATTAATTTATATATTGATATGAAATCTTAGGAAATCTATTTATTATGTTTATTTATATTTATTATAATATATATATATATATATATATATATATATATATATATATATATATATATATATATATATATATATATATATATATATTATAATTATGATTTATCAATATATATTTATTTGTAATTTATTTATTAGGTTTATTTTTAATTATTCATATATTGATAGAATTTATTTAAATAATTTATTTATTTATTATAGTAATTATTATAATTTATATATTATATGTTTAATTTTAAATATTTATTATAATAGTTTATATTAGTAATTAGAAAAGTTTCTCTTTGCTTCTAATCTCTACAATACGGTGAAGGTGGAAACTTTAATGTATTGTTTGATTAATTTTCTTTTGTTTGAAATGATATATTTTAAAAGGGTTAAATTTTATAGTTGGGGAAATTTGTTTATTTATTTTAATAATTATCATAATTTAATTATTATTTATAAATATTTATTTATAATAATAATAATAATAATAATAATTATTTATTGTAATAATTATAATATATATATATTTTTTTAAATATTTAATATAATAATTTTGCATTAATAATAAAAAAAGTTTCTCTTTGCTTGAGATCATAATCTCTAATCTCTACTAACGAAGTCCAGCCACGTGAAGGTGGAAGCTTGTGTGCCCCAAAAACTTGTGTGTGCATTGTTGATATGGGGTTTTTAACATATCAACATGCACAATTGATTTAATTATATTGACTTAATATGTTAAATGATTAATAATAATTTTTGTAATTAATCATGTTATTGTAATGTTTATAAAAATAGTTATTAATAATATATTTTTATTTTCTCAAGTGAGTTAAAATTATATGTAACAAATGTAGGTGTTTTATTGTAACTTTTCAAGTTAAATAGTTAGTTTTTAAATGATAAATGCAAGAAAAGTCATAATAAAAAAAAATTCAAAATACTTAAAAAGTTGAAAAATCTAAAATAATATATAATATTTTATAAAATATTACGATTACAAATCACATACAAACATACATCAACAAACATAATATTGATATAACCAACCCCTCTTACATATATATGCAATATCAAATACAAACAATATCAACACAACAAAGATAAGCATTACAAATTCAAATACAAGTTAAATACAATATACACAACCAAACATACATATACATAAACAAACAATTTCAAGTAAACAAACATACATATACAAATTCAAATGCAATGGACTAAGAAAACCTACATTAAATACACATAATAAATTCCATGACAATTACAAATCAATACACCATGCACGTACAATTTCAAATCACATACAAGCATACATCAACAAACATAACATTGATAAAACCACTCTTACATACATATGAAATATCAAATACAAACAATATGAACACTATAAAGATAAGCATTACAGAAAAATTCATAGATAGGTTCAAATCAACACGGAAAATCAAACATTGACAAAACTTTTCATATACATGCACACAAAAATTCAAATAAGCAAACATACATATACAAATTCAAATTCAATGGACTAAGCAAATCTACATTAAATACAATAGAATTCATCATATTTGATAAATATACAACATTATCACATGTACATCAACAAACGTAACATTATTAAAACCACACTACCGAGACATACCCAATATCAAATGAATAAACATTCAAAACACAACAAAATGCAGTGTTACAAATTACACATATAATTTCAAATCAATATACATAACCAAGCATTGAGAAAACACTTCATATACATACATAAACAATTTCAAGTAAATAAACATACACATACAAATTCAAATACATTGTATTAAACAAATCTACATTAAATACACATAATAAATCTCATCACAAATACAAATCAATACACCAAGTACATTATAATTTCAAATCACATACAAAAACATACATTGATAAAACCACTCTTATATACATATACAGAAACACACAATACAAATTCAAACCTAGATTATTTATACACATTGAAATTTACACAACAGAATTCATTCCAATCACAATTCAATAGAACAAACACACATTACAAATTCAATTTTATGTTCAATTCCAAATCACAAACAAATATTCATACGACCACTTGAAACAACCTCCTCCTCCTCTATCTACACAAGCAGAGACATGGAATGAGACTCGACCCAAACTCAAACTACAAATAGGCCAAATTTGGTGACCCATACCCATACTGGACCCAAACCATAGATGGACAGACCCAGTTGGACTGAACAGGCAACAGAAAACACACAAAGATGCCAATTTGAAGATGGGCAGAGGAGGAGGAAAATGCTAAAAACTGATAAGAATTTGAGATATATATATATATATATATATATATATATATATATATATATATATATTCCCCATCTTCCTTCAACAAATATATATTTTCCGCACCTACCTCCTTTCGAATTATGTATGACACAAGAGCTGTACATATTATGAAACTACCTCCTACGGATAAAAACAGATCCTATTGTATATCAATATTTCAAATTCCAGCTCATGTTTGGTTGATTCTTTTACATACGTGATTTTTGGATTTTCTTGGGTGTAAAGGAAATGCATAACGCACATTTTTACCACAACAAGCTGCCTTCGATTCCTCACTTTTAGGCTTTTTCCATTTACCTTGTTTCTGTTGGTTGGATTTTCTTGATTTGCATGCTAATTTAATTTTTGAGGATGTTTATGTTTGAAGTAAGGCTTGCCAAAGTTGGAGGGAAATGATAGGTTATTATTTTTTATTTTATATAATAATTATATGAAATTTATTAAATAATAATATTATTTTTACCGGATGTGGGTGTTTAAAGAGGTGATATGATGGGGGGCATGAATTGTGAGTGGCATGTGGCATGGCCACATGGCCACCGGGTGGCATTTATGCTCCATTGATGCGAGCCCCTCTCGAGGCCGTCACCGTGCGGCATTTATGCGATTAGAGCGAATGGCACACTTGCTGCTTGCATGTTGTTCGGCTCTTCGACCCCATTCTTGATTTGGTTTACGGGCTCTGGCATGGTCTTGTAGCGATTCGCGAGGTCTCCATCTTGGGTGCTCTTACGGCCGGTGCTTCTAGGTGCTCTCGGGAAAGCGAAATTGTCGAGTAGACGCACTTGTGGGTAGGTGATGCCATTGGGTTGCTATTTCGATTTCCTTCCCGGCCCATTTTTCACACGGTCCTTTGCTCCCTTCTTTCGGCTTCCTGGCAGAATCTCTTGGCTCCGCCTCCCTGCGCAGCACGGCGGCCCAATTCCTTCTCCAATCCATTGTGACACCATGCCCGGGCTTCGGCATAGGCTTGCGATGCGTCGCGGCGCTCAGAGCTGTGACACCGAACGATGCCGCTCGCTCTCCACCAGCTCTCCGTCGTCCTCCTCGGAAAGCCTCCGTGGCCATTCCCCGTGCGCGTAATCGACGTGGAAGGGTGGTGGGAGTGTCCACCCCTCCCCTCGGCGAGGTTACGCGTCTCTCGGCGGGTCTCTTGAACCCCCGAATCCCGGCGCGTCTGCGCACTCTCTACGCAGCCCCTCCACTTCCATCTTTCATTGTCGATACAATTCCAATTTCCCCCAGTTATTGCCTACTGTCTCGGTTTCTTTCAAAGAAATCATCGAAGCTCTTCGGACCCCCTCCAACGATACATCGGTCCGTGCAGGGCTCCCCCTTACGCTTCGCGTGCCCCTCGGCTCGTGGGCAAAAGCTCTTCCCACAAAGTTTGGGGATTGCGGCTCGAATGTTCATCGAAGTTGGAATGCGAGGGTTGTAGGGCGTGATGCGGTGCGGATGCAATCAGCGGTCGAGACCACAACGAGGAGGATGTTGGATGGTGCGGGAATTGAAAGAAGAATCGCCCCTCGAGACTATGGACTCTAGCGTCTCTGTCTTTGTCCAAGTAATTACCTTAGTCTCTATGATTTACTGTTGTTCTAGTCACTACGGGTTTGGTATGTCTATGCTGGGGGCCTGTCGAGGTAGTGTTAGAACTTCGTTCCGGTCGATTACCCCTTATGGACGGCCCGGAGTTCTTGTTTAATTTTGGCATGTCAAGGTTGGTTTCCTCACCGTCGAGCGAGCGCTCAAGCGATATTTGGGCCGGTTTCCCCTCGAGGGCGGTTCATTTTTGTTATCTTAGTGAATGAATGCCTCTAAAGGCAATGTACTTCTTGTATATTATGTTTCACTAATAGATTTAAATTTACCTAGAAAAAAAAAAAAAAATATTATTTTTCATTTTCAATGGTCAAATATCATGCATGCAAAGTAGTATAGAATAAATTTGTGAAATAATTTTTAATAAGTTTCAAAAAAATTGTAAGTGAAATTATGTATATAGTATATGAGGTAACAAATATTTCAATAAAACCTGAAAGTCTCTCATTTTGATAAGAATCGAGATATAAATTAAATGGTGGCAAAAGCTAATAAGTATCGAAACACTTATCTTATAATATATTTAATATATTTCACATTGCCAAAATTTAAAAAAAAAACAAAAACAAATCATAAAAATAATAGAATTATAGTTTTATTTTAAATTAATATTATAAACACTAAAATTAAATGGCTCACTAATTAAAATATGGAAAAAAGGAAAGAGTAGTACTTCATCGAGTTGATTTCTTTCTCTAAGAGGTGGAATGCAAATCTATTTTAAGACTTTGACTTGAAAATCCATTACTTTTGAGGTGGACACCTCAAACATCATTGATAATGTTTTTTTTCTATATTTGTCTAAAATCTATTATTGTAACAAATGGTACAATGAGCCTTTAGCGCCTCGACGGTTCTCGACTAGAGTTCATGGAATATAGCTTCAAAACATGTTAAGTTTGCCCTATAATGGGAGGCTAGTCCGGTCCAAAAAATATGTGCCGCCCACACGGGGGAAACCGGCGTAGGATAAAAAATTGTTGTTACGGTTTACAACCATTTTAAAACTATCTAAATTATTAAAAAAATGAAATGCACCCAAATGATTGCAATCACAGCAGACACGATTCTTTTGAAGAGGCTTGCGGAGTTTAGCTATCATTGTTATGATCAGGCGTTGCTAAAGAATTCGGCAGCTGTAGGCGTCGAAGTCATCCTTTTCGGCTTTGCATTTCACACTCATCCTTCTCCCATTCGAACGCCGGTAACCTTATCCGGATGGTCCGTGTCTGCTCTTGCTGTTGCTTGCATTTGCGGTGCCTTTGTCAATATGAATGCAGCATTTTCTAGCGAGCTCTCCCCAAGTTGGGTTGTGCTTCACGTAACCATGGTGTGAGGTTCTTCAAGAGGCTCGCCTGTGATATGTCTTGCTTCTCCTCATGGAACATGATGGTTATAGTGGCTTTGATAGTGGGTACGTACATGGTACATTGGTAGGTAAATTGAGCGTAGCAATGGGAAGACTAAGAGGTGGACGGGAGAGGTAGCGGCGGTGGGACAGTGCGGGGTACAGAAAGCTAGAAATGTGAGTCGTCCTCTGTAGCTACGCGCGTGTACGGGTAGCGAGGGCGAGAAGTATTCCTATGAGGTGGGAGAAGTAGGTCGAATCGGGTGAGGGCGAGGTGAGCATTCTCCTCGGCTAACTTGCCTCGTTTGCGGCGCATCGTTGATGCACCTAGGCATGGCTTCACGGGAGAGAGGGGTGATTATGAGGAATGGGAATGGTGAGGAATTGGTCCCTTTACTTGAGTATCGGGGAGAAGCGGAATTGAAGAATAGATTGCATTAGATGCTTTCTGTGTATAGTGAATGCCTAGCCCAAACTCTGTCGGCAAAGGTGAGCGGCTGCAGTTCTTGATGTGGAGACTTGGCTTCGCAATCACACAAGGGCGGTAGCATTGCGAGGCATAGAACCGAACATTCGGGAATGCATGTCTGAAGGCTTAGGAGGGAGCCATAATGGAATGATAATGCGAATGGCGATGAACAATGTTAGATGAAATAGGTAACCTCATTGCTACCTAATTTTTGAAGTATCAAGAAAAACGCACGATTTTGAAAAGAGTGAAGAGCGTGCGAGAATCAAGAAAAAAATTGAGCATGTTTTTGGCACTTTCGGTTTTCATTTTTGTTTTTTTTTAATTTTTTTTTTTTTTTTTTTAAGTGATGTTTTTATGTCAATTTTGAATAGTGGTGGTGTATCATCACCAACGGTTTTTTATAGGATTGATTTTGACACTATATATTTTCTAATGTCTTCTTCTTGTGAGATGTTTATTTTTAAGTGCATTTATTTACTTGTGTTTTAAAAATAAAAAAAAAATATATATTTTTTAAATAAAAACTTGTAATGATATCTTCCTTTTTCACATACATAAAAGATGGAAAAAGGGTCAATATTCTAAAGTTTATATTTTCTACATGTTTATGTATTGTTAAATAATTTTTCAATGCACATCAAAAAATTGTTGCTAAAAAACCAATATTTTAGTGCATATGACAAAAAAAAACAATTTTTCAATATAAATACAATGCAAAAAATACACTTTTACGAGTTTTTGTTGGAAAAAACATGTTAAATAAACTAATTTTTTGGGAGAATCTTAATAAAAAAACTTAAGAAAACAACATTTTTTTTGAATTTTATGTCGAAAAATAATAGCAATCACATGTTTCTTGCAAAAAAAGGGTTGTTCTCATAAAATATCAAAGTCTAAACATTACAAGTAAGCAGTTAATAGTTCTAAAAAATAACCTTTGTTTGCAAGCATAACTTAAAATATTACCAACAATATCTAATAGCCACATCATTAACATCATCTGAAACTGACATTGATGGCTTCTTCCCATGACATTTTCTTCTTCATTTTCATCATTTTCATCTTCTAATGGATCTTTCCTTAATAGGCAAATCTTCCCAGTGTCCCTTTCCAATCATTCCATATAATGGTGGTTGAGGTTCCTTTGATTTTTGCCACACGTGATTCATTAAAATATCCTTTCCTCAAACCAACTTCTTGCTTCGCATACGGGAAGGAATTTAAAAGCGTTAATTCTTTGTTGAATAAATTTGCATTGACCGAGTCTTTCTCAGTGGCAATGCAATTTCTTATTTTAGTAGGCAACATGCTAGTGTTGTACCTAATCATCGAGCGCAAAAAAAATAAGTAAGAAAATTAGTATGGAGACATAAAAAGTAAAAAAGACAATATTTAAATTTAAATTTGTATAATAAAACTTACGAACTTTGAGAATAAATCCAAAACCCATTCTCCTTCATTTGAACATAGATTTATAAGATAGTTAATCAATGCTTGTGGTTTGATAAATGTTAACTATATCTCCTTTTGCATCTTTATCCTCATCTATTAGTTTTTACATGCATCATAAATCAATACTTGACTATAAATGCTACACCTACTCGATTCATAATAATATGCTTATAGCTATCGTCTTTTGTCCAACATTCAACATGGATGAACTCACGATCATTTATAATATAGTGATCTTCGGAAGAAACGATATTTGACTTTTGCAGCAACATAACATAGTAAAAGTTGAATTAAATTTTACATGAATAAAAAAAATTTAGGAGGAATCAAACATACAATTTCAAAGTCTTACGATGTAAGTTGCATCCTTGAGGTTGCTTTACCCTTGAAGCTTGTTAATAACATTGAAGCTGACGTATGCGAATGAAATGTCACAAATCGCCAAAGTGGTGATGTTGTCACTTCTTGAAAACCTGTAACCACTTACTAAAGCTTGATAAGTATATGGTTCTCCACTCATTCAGTAATAAAATTGGAAACCATGAGGAATATACGCAATAACTAGGCCATATTCCCTTTTGGGCTATTAATTGATGCAATGTCTTCACGATCACCTTGTATTATTTGATATTGGATATTGTCGACCATTCCAAATGTAATGATTAAGAGTAGGATCTAGTTCAACATTCATAAGACAGCTTCCTTCTCATGTTCTCCATCTTAATTTTTTCAATAAAGCTTTTGAAAGTATCTGGTACTCCATTTCCATCCTTCTTTGACATCTTTAATGACATATATATATATATATATATATATATATATATATATATATATATATATATATATATATATAGTTTAAATATGAATAAAATGAATTTATAAATCAACATACCTTATTAAATGCAATATAAAACTCTTTTAGTGTTGATATAGAACTTGCTTAATTGATTCCGTACAACATCATCCCAATTTGTCTTCATTCAACATTTTAACCATGTGTTCTTGTATTTTCATAAAAATTTTACAGCTGAATAAATCAAGTTAAAAGCGTTAATATATTGACATGTATAACAAATTTTACCAACATCATTATGTTTTATTTAAAAGAAAATTACAATGAATGAAAAATAAGAAATAATTCAAGAAACTTACGTTTGAAGTCTGCACACATTTCTTCCATTGATAATTCACGGAGCTTCCATTGGGCTAATGCGATTTGACTAATTTATCATCCTTCACACCTTGCATTTTTCTCCAAGGTGTGATAGTCATATCCTGCGGAAGGCGCTTCATTTCGGGACCCGCCTTGTTGGTACATATTATGGGTTTACTCTTTCTAACCTTTTGATTTTTTATGGGAAATATTCTCCCACCAATCAAAAATCTCATCAATCAAATCCCATACCTCCCAGTTCTAAATGTCAATTGAAAAATGTCATCTATGCCTACGAAGAATTTGTATTCAATTTTCCATCTTTTGCTTTTTTTCATGTTGATTTGATAGCTTTGTTTCCATTAAACATTCCTTTCAAAATGCTACACTAACTTGTGTCTTATCCCCACCACATTTTTACATGAATTCATTATGAATAAATCGACCCTTTGGATGAAAGTCATTTTCATTAAGTTTGTACTCATTATACGCATTGATCCCATACTGATAACTTTTGATTCCATTTCTGTTAAGCTAGCGTAAATGATGTATTTCTTGTTTGAAAAAAAGATAGTTATTGGGATGATACGCAATCAATTATCTCTTAGCCTATATCAAATGGGACCCTCAATTACATAATATTTATAATCAAAACATTTTGTCTTGTCAAATGCTTTTTTGTTGGGAACACGACTGTAGATCGACAAGAACCACATAATCCTACATGTGCATATGGATTGAACTTGAACAATGTTTTTGGATTATGTACATGTAGGTGATGGGCCTTTCTAATTTGATATTGAGATTTTCCTTCATACGGGCCATAAAATTGGTTAAAATTAAGCTCAAATGTTTGGCCACCAAGAATTAATTTATTCTTCCTCAACTCTTGTCGAATAGCATTTTGTTTTGTTTTAATAATAATGCTGCATCCTCTAACTACAAGCACTTGGTGTTATGATTTCTCTTCTTAAAGTGAGAGCTTTCAATTTGTTCTTCACTACGCTCATGACCTTTACGAGGTTCTGTGTATTTGATTTCCTAGTCTTATTGGATAACATATCGGTTCTTTTATAAACAAGCTCTCCTTCATGAGGTAAAAGAGAGACATCTTTGGCAATTTTCTTTTTGATGTCTGATCTATTTTCTCCTTTGCACAATAGTTCTCATCTCCTCCTCACTAATTCTATCATAATTTTGTTTCATGTTCGACACCTTCAAAAGAAACATGTTTAAGTTTATAAAGATTGACACAGCCTTAGTGACTCTTGGTTGATCCCCTCTTTGTAATGTTGCGGTATCATGAGATATTGCTCTTTGCTTCAATCTCCTTTCCCCTCTTTGCTTTGTCTTTGTGGAAAGTTTTGATCACATCCATAACATTTGGCACCAACATATAATACTTCAAACATGTTTGAAAGACCGGGAACAAAATCCTATGAAACAGGCCAAACATATCAATGATCAATAATTTATAAAAAATTGAATCATCCTTACAATAATGCATAGAGGAAATAAAAATAAGCATACTTACAATGTTATTTGCAATGTTGCTTGATATTTCTTCGAGAAAATTTTGAAGATATTTCATTTATGTCATATGACGATTGATAGACGATATCTAACCTTCTCATATTTCGAGCCTTCCTTGCAAGAACAAATAGTGTTTGTATTAGGACCATACATATGTCATGCTACTTACATCACATCATATGGCTCATTTAAGTCAATCATACCACAAATCGGATAGATGTGTATCGTACCTCCATTTCTTCATCTTCAAGATACCATGAGAAGTCGGTTTTATCTATTTCCTCGGCGTTCTTCCAATCGGAAATAAGCTTTAATGAACCTCGTGCCCACTTTCTTGATTTTTATTAGTGTGTGCAACAATGTCCTTATTGCGTCCAATAGTGTCCATAGTGCGTCCGAGTTGCAACTTTAGATTTGGGAGTTGTATCCATAGTGCGTCGGCTGCGGTGTTTGTAGATTTGGGAGAGCTGCTACCCTAGGTGCGAAACATTCACGAAATATTTTTTGATGCCATTTTCACGATAAATAAATATATATATAGATATTAGTTAATGGAAAAATATTGTGGATAAAATAAATTTAATAAACAAAATTTATTTCTAAAACTAAATAGCTTGAAATTAAAGCGAGTAATTTAATTTTAATATAATTTTACATTACATAGCAATTAAATAAAAATAAGCAAAAATAAAATAAAATAAAAATTTATTTGCTTTACATAGCAAATTAAATAAAAAATTATAAACTTAAAATTATAAAAATTGAACCATAAAAGTTTATAAATTTATATAATCTTTTAATATATTTGAAAATTACAAATTTCTATTTCACATTACATAGTAATTAAATAAAAATAAATACAATAAAATAAAAGCAATTAAACAAAATAAAAGAAAAAATTAAATTTTTTATAATGTTGTTTTAATACTTAAATTTAAAAAAAAAAAAATTTAAAAAAGAAATTTAAATATTTAAATGTTAAAAATAAATATTATAATATTATATATTTTTTATTTTTTTAATTGTATTGTTATATAGTTTTTTTTTAATTAATTTATTATATTGTTATATTAAAACAAATGTTTTTTTTTTTTTTAAATTTATTATATTGTATTGTTTTTTTTTTAATTATATAATGTTTAAAAACAAAACATAATTGTTGTTTAATATATATATATATATATATATATATATATATATATTTTAATTTATTTATATATTTGTTATATTTTGAGATTTTTAACAACTATTATTTAACAATGTTTTTGTTATATTATATAATTTTTTTATTTTTATTTTTATATATAACAATGTTTCTATTAATTTTTAATTGTTTTATTAAAACAAATTATTAAAAAAAAAATTTAAAAAAAAATTTAAAAAACAAAATAAAAAAATTCAAAAAAATAAAAAAAAATTCAAAAAATATTTCACTCGCGGCGCAGGGCCGATTCGGGCGGCGCCACGAGCGACCCCGGTGGCCTCCGGCCCCCACTTGGTAAGAGAGTAGTGAGGGCGGCCCCAAACCACCGTGGTGCTTGGCCGGCCGGCGCCAACGAACGAGTGAAATGTTTTTTGAATTTTTTTTTTAAATTTTTTTATTATTTTTTAATTTTAAATTTTTTTTTTTATTTTTATTTTTTAATTTTTTTAATTTTTTTTTTAAATTTTGCTTTAATTTTTTTTTTTAAATATAATATAATTATTAAAACATTATTTAATAATAAAAAAAGGTTAAAAATATCAAAATATAACAAATATAAAAATAAAAAAAAACAATTTATTAAATCACAATTATGTCTTTTCTAAACATTATGTAATTAAAAAAAAACAATATAATAAATAAAAAAACAACATTTGTTTTAATATAACAATATAATAAATTTAAAAAAAAACTATATCACAATACAATACAATACAATACAATACAATACAATACAATACAATACAATATATATATATATATATATATATATATATATATATATATATATATATATATATAACAAAACAATAAAGAGAAAAAAAAAATTAAAGATTTAAAATTAAAAAGAATAAAACTAAGATTTAAAAATAAAATAAAATAGAATATAAAATCAAAAAGTTCTACTAAAAAAAAAAATTAAATAAGGAAATCACTGATATATTTATGATTAAAAAAAAAAAACAAATAAAAAATGTTATAATATTACTCTTTCTTTCTTTCTTTTTTTATTTTTTTTTATTTTTATTTTTTTATGTGCATGGTCGCTTTATGGATTTTTCTATCTAGATGAACCTATAAGTCTTAAAAAAGAAAAAAAATCTAAATTTTTGTCCTTAAAACCCTAAAAAAATTAGTTCTTTTTTCATTTTCTTCACTAAAAAATAAAATAAAATAAAGGTTTTGAACCTAAAAACCTTTAAAAAGTGGTTTTTTGGACATAAAATACTATAGAAAAACAGATTTTCCCCAAATTACGTATTTCTGGATAATAGAATAGAAGGAAAACTAACCTTTGAAATGTAAAAGCTCTTTGTCACCAATGCCGGCACAAACGCCTCCACAAAATTACGAATAGCAACACAATGCCTCCAATGCCAATGCAATGCCTTCACGAGATTACCAATGCCAATGCAACACCTCCACAAAATTACCAATAGTGACATGACGCCTCCAATGCCCACGATACAATGCCTCCACGAAGTTACCAATGCCAACGCAACACCTCCAGAAATTTGCTCACAACAAATACCCCGGAAAACTTGATGTGATGTGATGAATAGAAATAATCATTCCTTTTAAATAGCGAATATTGTTTGATTGGTTTTTTCTTGTTTTAACGAAAGTGGGATTAAAATTTCAAATTTAAAATATTTACATTTAGTTTATTATAGTTCATACTATAGTTAAAATACTTATTATTTGCATGTAGTTATCATAGTTAATATTTTATTTAATATTTACATGTCTTGAATGTTGAATAATTCAAATATAAACTCGGATTAAAAATTAAAATATGAAATATTTACATGTAGTTAATTATAGTTAATATTATAGATAAAATAGTTAATATTTGCATTTAGTTATCATAGTTAATATTTACATGTAATCAATGTTAAAATCAGGGATTAAATTTTTAAAATCTAAAATATTTACATGTAGTTAATTATAGTTTAAATAGTTAATATTTACATGTTGTTATTTTTGTAAATATTTACATGTAGTCAATCTTAAACCATTCAAATAAGAAAATTATTTTAGTTTCGAAGACATGCATGAAAGGAATATTTTGTGGATATTTTGAATAGAAAGTATGGTGAAATATTTGAAGACCAACGGTTATTAATAAATTTTGAAATATATTTTAGATGAATATAAGGTAAGTTTAAAATTTAAAATTTAAAATATTTACATGTAGTCATTATAGTTAAAATAGTTAATATTTGCATGTATGTATTATAGTAATATTATAGTTAATACTTACATCTAGCCAATGTTAAATCATTGAAATAAAAACATTATTTTAGTTTGGAAGGCATCCATGATAGAAATATTTTGTGAATCTTTTGAATATAAATATCGATAAAATATTTCAACATAAACAGTTTATTAAAAAAAATGTTAAATACATTTTTTGACTAATATTTGTATCAAATATTTGAAATGAAAATTTTGGAGGGAATGTTTTTCGTGAAATTTTTTGGGGAAAATTTTGGAGGGAATTTTTCGCGAATTTTTTAGAGGAAAATTTGGAGAGAAATTTTCGATCTTTAAGCTCTATATTGTAAGTGGGAGAGGAATTTGTATCATTCAACATATTCTTGTTGAAAGCCATGGTTTTCTTCGATAGCGAAGTTTTTCTTTCTACAACATCGACATCTTCGTCACGCAACAACTCTATTCGAGTGATGAATATAACGATTCGTTCACCATGAATGGAGAGAGTCAAAAAATTGACTTGGTCGTTATCCTAAAGATGATGAGAACAAAATTGATGAGGTGCGGCAAAATGAAATTTACGTAAATCGAGCGCCGATTATACCACTTACTCTTAATCCTAAGGATTATGAAAGCAACGATGATGAAGGGCATGATGAAGAATTTCCCGAGTCAAAAGTTTCACTTCGTCCTAATCCCAAGGATTATGAGGACACCATTGATGAAGAGGGAGATGAAGAATATCCACTTCGGCTTAATCATAAGGATTATGCGAGAACAACAAATGAAGAGGGGAATGAAGAATCTATAGAGTCGAAATATCACTTTGTCCTAATCTGAGAGTATGCCGGCTGCCCGATGAAAAGGGGGATGTAAAATTTCCCGAGTCAAAATATCAAATTCGTCCTAATCGTAAGGATTATGCGAGCACCAGCCGATGAAGAGAATGATAACGTTCGAGCCAAAACATCCACTTCGTCCCAATCCTAAAGTTATGCAGCTGCTTGATGAAGAGGAAATGAAAATTTTACGAGCGTCAAAATATCCACTCCGTCCTAATCTGCAAGTTATGCAACCACCAACGATGAAGGGGGACGAAAAAATTCCAAAGTCAAAATTTCCACTTCGTCTTAATCCTAAGGATTATGTCGGCACCACGGATGAAGAGGGAATGAAGAATTTGTAGAGTCAAAATATGCACTTCGTCCTAATCCTAGGGATTATGTCGACACCAGCGAGGAAGAGGGGAAGACCGAAGAATTTGCCGACGTCAAAATATCCGCCGTCCTGTCCTAAGGATTATGCAGCCACCAACGATGACGGGGATGAATTTCCAAAGCTAAAATTTTCACTTCATCCTAATCATAACGATTATAATTTAACCAACATTGTGAAGGGGGGACAGAAGAATTTCCAATAAATATAGATTCAAAGGCATTCACTTATTCCTAATCCTAAGGATTATGAGAGTGATGTGAGGAAGGGAGGGGCGAGGATGAAGAAATTCTAGTGAATACAAATTCAAAGCTTCCACTTATGCCTAGTCCCAAGGATTATGAGAGCACCACTAAGGAAGGGGAGGATGAAGAGTTTCTTGCAAATGATAATTTTAGAGGCACGGATCTAAATATTGCATTTTCTCCAAGTGACCATTTCAAAGACACTCATGGTGATGAAGAATTGAATCCTCTCGGGGGAAAGAATTTGAAAGCATGGGTCAAGATGGTGAAGAATTTCTTGTGAGTCGGGGTTACAAAAGTGCGATGATTCTTGTGAAATGTTTTCTTCAGCGGTGATGGTAAAGAAAGTTTTCCACGCAATGATGTTGATGAATTTCTTAACTATGTTGAGGATGATGATAGTGGGGATAATATTCCTCCTAATGGCGATGAAACTACTTTTCTGAAGGATGATGGAATGATGAAAGTAGTTGCAAGAAAATATTGCAACTAGGAGTAGGAGTAGACCTTTTCATATCAATCCAAAGCATTCCGGTTATACAAGGGCGAGGACAAAATATCTCACAACAAGTTGTTTGTCGTTCATTTGATTTCAAGTGAATGTTGTCGAAAGGGATTGCTTGAAAAATATGGATTTCAACTTTGATTTGGAGAAAAGGAAAACATATATGTCAATGAATAAAAGCATGCAAAATTCACATTTAGTGGGTTGCATGCAATCTACACTTCTTGAGGTTATGATTATCATATTGGGAATGTATTGCTTTGCGGAAAGACGTTGAAATGTTGTATTCGGTGGTAATTGTCGTTTGTCGAGAATCCGGGATAGATTGGAAAGGGATCCCACATATTATTTAGAAGCACGTTATAAACGGGAGGTGGGGCCCGTTTGAAAATCTTGCTAAGACATGGGTGAAAGACTTCTTTTCAAATCATGGGGAATACATGCCAAATAAAGACACAATACATATTCCAAATAATTTCTTGGGGTAGAAATATTCATGTTATACAAAAGATTATGCGGAAAATTTGTTGAAGGAATTGGTAATTTTATTACATATTCTTATTTTACAAGGATATGGAAAAGCTGAATTCAACAATGTTATTATTCCTAAGAAGACAAGGATGGGGATTTGCGGCACATGTGCTTATCTTAAAGCAAAAAGAGATAAATGTCAAGGGCGGAAGAGGTATGTGTTTAAAACATTGTTTTTTAAATTTTGATACTTATCCAAAAATTTATGAAAATATATTTATTCATATGTTTCTTTTATTTTATGTATAGATTAGTTGTCGAAGAACTTCAAGACCATCGCAATCGGCAAACAAGTGAAAGACAAAAAGTTGTATAAACATCGAAAGAAGTGTTATGATCATCCAAATAAATATGGGATTGATAATTGATGGTATGGACTTCAAAAGAAAACACTTCTTCCCATTTTTCCGCACGTAAAATTACGGAGAAAATTTCATTCGAGTTTCACTTGGTTGGTTGTATGGTATTTAATGAGAATATGTTTCCAAGAGTTTTCTTCACAACTCCAAATATTCCTGATGATGCAAATCTAACCATAACTATAATCCATGATGTGGTTACTCATTGGTCGGGATTCTTCACGAAGTTTTGTATTTACAATTAGACAACCTGGTCGTGAGAAAAAAATCAAGTTCTTTTTGGGTATCTAAACATGCTTGTTGAATTGGGGATTTTTAAAAAGATAAAGGTTGGTTTCCTTCTTGTTGGGCATACTCATGATCATATTGATCAAATGTTCGATCATTTTTCGGTAACATTGAGGAGGAAAGGTGTTGGGAGCACACCTTACATCATTAATTGAATGTATTAAGAAATCATACATTCCGGAGCACATTTTTCATGTGTTGGAAGAAACTATTGACATGCGAAGGTTTATTTTTGGATCGCATGGTGAGGAGAAATGCATTGAACAACTTAACGACATTGGTTCTAATGCGGGCCTAAACTGCTGACCCGAATCTTCAAACATTGCTATGCATATAAGCATACACCTTACCTAAAATAAAAAAAACTTCACCTACGGCAATTCCCAATTCTCAATCGGAAGCTTAAAATCAGCAATCAAATTCTTCCATTCATTTCAAACATCCACATATGGCTATATTTAAAAGTCAATAAAACCGATGACTCAAATCGACCAGCTTCCTTAAACCATATTAATGCCTTAATTCCCTCATTCGAGAAAATTACCAACATTCCATGAGGTACACATCATTGTCTGCGTTCACAATGATTACATGCTTGCATATCAATTAAACATCATTCAATTCAAATTCGATCTTGAATTTTACATGCACCTTTTCAAGGTCTCATCATTAGACCCATTATGTCTCATACACCCTCCCATTCACATATCTGATTCAATCAACAAACAATGTGCCCATGTTTTAATATTAATGCGCCCTTCCAAACATGCGATCATTGGTTAAAATTTGTCTTCAAACTTTATTCAATACCTTGAAGACATTCTTACTACTTACCAATGTTATGTCCAATTCATTAATCGCCTTTTTTTGATTACTTGGATCTTTATTCATTTTGGTATGCCCATACTACCACATGCTTGCTGCGTTTCTTGTATCAAATTTCCGGCGCTTTCATTAATTCAACCATTCTTGTGTCCTCCACATCTTTGTGGCCAGGCCTTCAACGGCTTCAAACGTTACTTGTTCAACGCTCCATCCAACGAAAAATGTTCAACACAATGATTTACGGCTGCCATACATCGATTTCCATGCATGTCCATTCCATACTTTGTGAGCATCGATTCTTTTGAAACTTATTTTGCGATCGGCCTACAAATTGTCCTTCACAGCCGGATATTCGAGTGATGGCCTCTACAAAAGCTAGAAGGCGTCCAAACGAGAAACCCTCTCACTTCCTACTCACACTAACTCAATATCTATGTATTTTTCTCTCAAAACTCCTTCCTATTTATACAATTTTTAAAAGTAATATAATTTAATGCTTTATCCCTTCAATTCCTCAACAAACCCCTAAATCTCTCAACATCCCTAAAAGATAGATTCTCATCCCTAAAACTTAGAACCTAATTCCAACTTAGGCTCCCTCATTAATTCTAAATAATCTAGAAACTAATTTCTCTCACATATACAATTTCAACCAAATAATTAATTAATCACTCAAAATAATATTAATATTTACATGAAGATTTAATATTTCTTCAAAACATGAAACCCCCTAGCTTAGGTAAAATACAATGTGTTTTTCGGAGATGATGCTCCTGCATCGGACTCCCCATGTAAAGAAAATTCATGACCACCTGGTCATAAGTCTGAATATTTCCTCACGGATCCCAAATTTTGTGTTGTAATATCTTGTATACGCACAATCTTGCAATATCTTGTCTTTAGTAATCTTTCTTTACTCGGCTTCCTTCAAGATCGGTATCTTCAATGACTCGGTATATCCTTTGAATTCAAAAATTCTTTGCCATCCTCCTTAATGCATATGACTATGAGTAGTCATTTCTTCTTGATCTTCAATAACTTGTTTGTCTTTCCTCAAATCAATATGATCTGCAAACACAAAACAACCTTGATTTTCAAAATACAATACCTTCCATTTTGTTTTGATGCTTCAAGCACCAATCTCCATCGTAGATCTTTTGAATTTCAGCGGATCCTTCTTGCGGTGACTTCTACCCAAATCAATATGTGAATTTGTTCTAGTTTCACCGAACTCGTTCATCGGCTTGCCATTTAACCTCTTGTTGCAATAACTTCCACTTCACCTTTTTCTTCGGTTTCCATGTTGTATCTTCGATCTTCACTTATCTCTCTTTGTACTACCGGACCAATTTACGGTTCTTCATTCTGTTGCCAGAAGCTTCCATATTTACGCAATTTGATGTCTTTCTCAAATTCACTTTCATGTAGTGATCATTCCTTCCAAATTTACGGTTACTTCCATCTTCTTTGAGTTAATATTCTTGTCTCTTTTATGCCTCCAGGGACATAACTCCTTGTTGCTTTGATCTTTCATTTCACCTTCATATAATGTTGCTCAATTTCTGCGATTTCGGCATCATATTTATTAATCTTGTCTCTCACACCTTTTTCGTCCATGCGGATTTCTATAAGCTTTGTTTCTCCTTCGGGTTCCTCGAGTAATCTCTCCAAGAATTCTATCTCATATGAAATCTCTCCAACGAAGTTATCACAATTTCCATTCTCGGCTTCATTCTTTTCTTGGAAATCCTCACAGTTGACACATTTTCCACATTATCATATTACCAAACATCTTTCATCAATTCCATTAAACAAATTCATTGGTTTACTTTTTTGTAGTCCCACCTTGAATTGTCTTCGAACCTAGCTGGTCTATATCAACCTCATTTGACTGTTTCACACCAAATAGGATTTCATCTATGAACTCCTTATTTTGTTGCAAATGATCAACGCCTCCTTCCTCTAAAAGGATTCTTCATCATACTTTACCTCAAGGGCTTCATTCCTGGTTGTGACAATTTCAGCTATTTGTGCATCATCCTGCATATCTGCCAAACATACACAAAGTGTAAGAATCAAAATCACAAGGCTTCATTGCCTCCTTTGCTTCCTTGGTCAACATATCTTCGAATTGTTACGAACTGCCAATAATCCATGAGATCTTCGGTCGACCTCTCATTATCCTCTTCTCCCAACATCTCACCCTGTTAAATTACTGCCAAATGTTAACTTCCAATTCTACCTCACCTTTACGAGTTTCTGCGATTCCTCTTGAGCACTCAATATCTTGCTCAATCTTTCTCAATTCTTCTACTAGCTGCGGCCTCACTTCTTGATTTCTCCTTTCTGTGCTTCCTTGGCCACTTTACTCTTTTCCTCATGGTCCAAACACTTTTAACGACATCTTCATCAATATTCCAATGCGAAATCTATCTCGGCTTTCTCTCGGTCAAACTCTTCTTGACTCATCCTCATACCATTTGCTTTGGCATCTTCCCTTGTGGCTTGCTTGTGAACTTCTGCTATGACTATACGCCAGTCATTTTACGCTCCCTCTCTTTCCATGAGCTCCTTGCACCTCTTCTGCATCAAGCCTGCACGCGAGTAAGTTCTTCTTCTTTGCAATCTTACCTCACTAAGCTCTCCTCACTGAGTCTTTTGGTAAGCACGATCCTATCTGGAATCTTCTCACGAGGAACACCTTTGCTCCTCTGAAGCACGCAATCTCTTACTCTCTCACTTTCGAGAACACTTCAATTGTCCTGTCCAATCTCTTGTTGGATTCTTCGGGTTCTTGCCATACACTTTTAAGAACGCATACGGTTCTTCTCTCACGACTTCTCTTGATTTATATTCTTTGCGGTTCACTCTTCACGATCTTTGTCCTTTGTGCTTTGAATGGATTTCCACACGAGCATGTCATTTACTAAACTTCATTCGGAAAAGAAATAAACATATTCAATTTCAACGAGCCAAGCTGCGATACCAAAAATAATGCGAGGCCCAAACACAACGACCCCGAATATCTTCAAACATTGCTATGCATATAAGCATGCACCTTACCTAAAATAAAAAAACTTCACCTCACGGAAATTCCCAATTCTCAATCCAGGAAGCTTAAAATCCTTAATCCAAATTCTTCCATTCATTTCAAACATCCACATATGGCTATATTTAAAAGTCAATAAAACCGATGACTCAAATCATTCAAAGCTTCCTTAAACCATATTAATGCCTTAATTCCCTCATTCGGAAAATTACCAACATTCAAGGGTACACATCATTACAATATGCGTTCTAAAGCCCGATTTACATGCTTGCATATCAATTAAGCTTTCCATTCAATTCAAATTCGATCTTGAATTGTACATGCACCTTTTCAAGGTCTCATCATTAGACCCATTATGTCTCATACACCCTCCCATTCACATATCTTGGATTCAATCAACAAACAATGTGCCCATGTTTTAATATTAATGCGCCCTTTCCAAACATGCGGTCATTGATTTAGAAATGTTTGTCTTCAAACTTTTATTCAATGCAACGAGAAGAAATTCTTACTACTTACCAATGTTTAGCCAATCAAATTCATTAATCGCCTTTTTTTGATTACTTGGATTAATAACTTCATTTTGATATGCCCATACTACCACCTTCTTTCTGCGTTTAAACATCAAATTGCCGGTGCTTTCATTAATTCAACCATTACTTGTGTCCTCCACATCTTTGCAATGAGCCTTCAACAGCTTCAAGCAGTACTTGTTCAACGCTCCATCCAACGAGAAAATGTTCAACACGGTGATTTACTGTTTGCCATACATCGATTTCCATGCATGTCCATTCCATACTTTGTGAGCATCGATTCTTTTGAAACTTATTTGCGATCGACTACAAATTGTCCCTTCTGGCCGGATATTCCCGAGTGATAGCCTCTCTAGCTACTTGCAGCGTCAAGCGAAACCCTCTCACTTCCTACTCACCCCTAACAATATCTATGTATTTTCTCTCAAACTCCCTTCCTATTTATACAATTTTTAAAAGTAATCTAATTTAATGCTTTATCCCTTGATTTCCTCAACAAACCCCTAAATCTCTCAACATCCCTAAGATAGATTCTCATCCCTAAAACTTAGAACCTAATTCCAACTTAGGCTCCCTCATTAATTCTAAATAATCTAGAAACTAATTTCTCTCACATATACAATTTCTCACAAATAATTAATTAATCACTCAAAATAATATTAATATTTACATGAAGATTTAATATTTCTTCAAAACATGAAACCCTAGCTTAGGTAAAAATCTGATGTGTTTTTCGAGAGATGATGCTCTTTGCATCGATTTCCAACATCAATTTCGTATCAAAAAAATTGATGGGATAACACTATACGGGGCAAGAAGTATTCAACTATTGAAGAATGGGGACCATCATCGGAGTTTAGCATTTTGAAGTTCATTCCAAAGCGTCCAATGTTTTCATCAAAGATATTGTTATTACGATCAGTTTCGAACTCCATAATGCACGAGCGAGAAGAGAGACATAAATTATTCTGAAAGTCTAGAGGAAATTAAAAGATGTATTAGAGATACATATGAGTACTTCGATGTTGCTGATTCAGTTTGGTGGGAGTATTTTTTTAGTAATCAAAGTGATATGATTTCAAGATCAATAAATGGGGATACACTTTTGAAGACTCTTTTTTTGTACACAAAATATGCCACATGAACATGAACATCGAAACACACAATGTTGAACAACAACGGCCCTCAAGCTATTATTAATTCCCCCACGAGGTAGAGGAAAGATAAATCTATATTGGTTCTAGAAGATCATGTTCACAATGTGAAGCCATGGAAGACCTTTACGGGGGTGCAGTAGCGGGATCTTAAGGAGGTGCATATTCGCCGGTGTTGAGATGAAGATCCACTTGGCTATCAAATTACGGATTGCCAGGTTATAAAGGTCATTAATGAAAATGAAGAGATTGCATACGGTGATGTACATTGGTATACCACAGTACCCACCCTTTCAATGGTGTGCCCTGAAAGCTAGAGATAGTAGTGGAAAAGAATTGGCGAAGAAAAAGAAAAGGGCACAAATATAAATCGTCGCCATAGATGTCTTAAAATTGGAGGATGTTGGCATACTTGTGTGATTTCAATTTGACAAAGAGGAACTCTTCGGTTGCAGGCCATAAATATTTTTGAAGAAATTGCTACTAGAACAATTAAAGTTGAGATGGGACTGCGGAAATGTGACGTAGATCTACAAGACTTTTGAACTCTGAAATGGTGGGCATGCATGTTGACTTCCGGAGCACTAGTTGATGAAAGAGAAGAATATGGATCATCTTCATACGCATCGAACCATTCATCTGAAGATGTAGATTATGATGGTGTGCTAGAACCTATGGTTGATTTGAATAACTATCTAAGACACTTTTATGTAATTGATGTTTGCATGGTAACTTGAAATAAAAATTTTGACTTCCATCTCATTTTTTTCATGAAGTTATGAGACATTTCTATGTTTGTTGGATTATATATTTTAATTACGAAGAATTCATCTCTTTAGAATATCGACAATACAGCAAATGAATTACAAAAATAATTTATGTTATATTGATATGCCAATGTTGATATTTTAATTATAAGTAAAATAGAAAATAGAAACCAATGTTGAATTTTTAGATTATGCAATGATATTACCATGATATTATGTATTGTTACCATTTGGTATAAGATACTTTTAAAAGTTTTAATAATTATATGCGTCATTGAAATGGAACACTTTGTTTTGATGCTTGATTTTTAGGTTTTGGTTGAAATTATATTTAAATTTGTCTTATGCTAAGATTTGAAAAAAAGATAAGTTTTTATCCTTTAAAATTAAAATTAATCTTACTTATTTCTATTCAATGATAATTTTTCATTTACTTATTCATTTTAAAATTGTTAAGTCTTATAATTTCTCCATAATTTCATTGTTCAAGTATGTTGAACACTTAAGATTGAAAAACTTTAGATTTACAACTTGTCATTAAGGTTTTTATGCGCTACAAATTTTATCTTTAGGTTATAGTTGACAATAATTACAATTTTAGAGTTCATTTAAAGTCAATATATTTTATGTTTAACAACATGGATGAAAATTGTTCGAAATGATAAGCCCTTGAGACATGCATTTGTTTATCTTTAACATCATCTATCAAAAATGTTAGAAATTTACGATTTTTAAAAAATGTCCTAATATGTTGTCTTTAATTCCATTGTTACAAGTGTCAAAATTATGACACAATTTTTTTTGTTATTCCGGCATCAACTAGTTTTGTTTTGAGGGTGTTTTTTGAATCCTTTTTCAACGAACAATTTTTGTTTTTAGCATAATTTTATAAAATGTTGAAATTTGAACTTCAAAAAAAACCAAGTGCGTGGAAGACACACTTTTGTTTTTTGGGGTGTTTTCATGTTTTTTGAGACTTTTTGGGTTAGAGTTCCCATTTTGAGGGTCGGTACCTATTTCATCGGTAACATTGTTGATGATGAATCAAACAAAGATGTTTGCATTGAATACCATTTATGAGAGTTCATAAGTGTGAGATTATGGGCAGCGAGTGGACCTAGCCATGCCACTGACCTCCACTACCTTCTTAACTGCAGGAAAAGAAAACACACTGTCAGAGGCATCATTAATAATGTTAAGGAAAATATGCAAAGATAATTATAATTAGGGCTTGCCCTAGCAACAGAAATGGTTAACTTATGCTTGAAAACAACTATAGGATGGTTGTACTTTCATTGATTATAACATCTAGAAATAATAAAATCCAATTGGTTTTCCATTTGAGAGGTGGAATGAAGATCTCAAAAATCATAACTAAATCTAATTGGTTTTACGTTTGAGATGTGGAATGCACATCTCAAAACTCCAACACTATAGGATGGTTGTACTTTCATTGATTATAACATCTAGAAAGAACAAATCCAATTGGTTTTCCATTTGAGAGGAGTGGAATGAAGATCTCAAAAATCATAACTAAATCTAATTGGTTTTTTGTTTGAGATGTGGAATGCACATCTCAAAACTCCAGAATGGGAAGTAAAATATTCTTCGAGGTTAATAAATTAGTTACTATCTTGATAATGTCGAGGCTAAAATTCAAGACAAGGAAGTCCTCCAAATCATCAAAGATTTATTTTTCTTGAAATCATTTTGAACATGACAAGTTTGTAGTTTGTTATAATATTTATAGGAATCGAGCTTGCTTCTTATCCTTCATCTCCAAAGGAATATGAATATCTATGTGAAGATGTTGAATTGTAGTTGATGTTAAGATTTCTAATATAATTGACAATATGAAGGCCAATATTCAAGACAAGGAAGGAATTCCTCCATATTAGCAAAGTTTGATCTATGTTGGGAAGAAACCTTAATACATAAGGACTTTACACCAAATTTAATTTGAAGGAATTATGGTGCAAGGGAAAGGCATATCTTTCACCTTAGGAAACTCGAATTGAATTCTAACCACTTGCAAAAAATAATAAAGGATTTACAATCTCTTGTACAATGAAACAAATCTTTCAAAATCATTTCTTCAACATGAAAAATAGGGATCTCAAATGCTCTCATCGGTTAGTGGGAATTTTACACATGGAATAGGAATTGAACTATGATCACAAGAACTTCTCTGGGGAACATGAAGTTTTATAGACAACAATTTAATTGGTTTTCGTTTACCCATATATTGGTTGGTTCTTCCTAACTAAGACCCGGTGGATATCAACGTGAGTAATGACTACAATATATGATAGGGCCCCTACTACTTCCATATTATCTAATTCATCCATAATTGTTTGTTCAAATTCAGGGTTTTTCTTTCATATGTTTTTCATTATAAGGAAGAATTATAGATATGAATTGAACTATTTATTTTGATATTGAATAAGTTGAGGTCCTTGTAGGACAGAGAAAAACATGCTTGAACTTCTGTGAGTGAATCTATGAAGTAAGTGAATTCACAAGGGAACACTCGACCCTATATAAATCATCTTTTAATTTTTTTCATGTTCCCATGTTTATAGGGGTAGTCTATTCCCCCTTTCTAATGGTTTCACTATTAATATAAGTGTAGGCTATCCATGTTGTAATCAAACATGGATTCCAACATGGATAGCAAGGCATAATATTATTTGTTTTTTATTGGATTATATTATTTTTTCCTCTTCTATCTCATGGAAAATGTGCGAAGTCTTTGAATTCCTCGTTTTGAAGGAATCTACATATTTTTTCATTAGTGTAAAAATATTTAGAAGTCAAATTTATTAGATAATGCAACCCTTGGGATCCCATAGATATACTCTATGTTGGATCCTTTCTTGGGTTTGGCACCATCAAAATCCTTGCTATAATTCATTCCATCTTGTTGATGAGTAGGAACATGAAGATATTCTTTAGATAGCGAGACTATAAATGAAATCACTTGTCTTGGTAAGACACGGGTCTTACGTAGAAGGAAGTAGGTGCGATTTTCTTGATATTTACCTCTTCTCATAACTAAAAAAGGAATGCCATTGTGTATTAAAATCATGTGTCAATGACTCAATTATGGAGCATAAAATTATAAATATTTCCTAAAACGAGAAAGGAGGAATTATAGGGTCCTAGCTTGAATGAAATCATATGCCTCATTTGGTTGAGAGGATGTGTCTTTGGAGAAAATTTTGTATGTTATGATCATGGAGGAGGAGAACTTGTAGGATACAAGAAAAGCTTTTAGACTAAGTTAGTTTTGAAGAGGAAGAGGAAGAGGGTGGATTAGTTTTTTGATATGTGTAGTACGTTTGCTTGGTTTTGTAGATGTTTGTGACTGCAGCTACTTGATTTTTTGTAAATTTTGGTTTCTTTTAATCCTAGGGGAGATTAAAGGTTTAGTATTGGGATGTTTCCTACCTACTAATGTGTAAGGTAATTAAGTATTGTGTCCTATATACAAGAGAGCTATCATGAAAAGTATCCTACTTCTAAAAATGTGTTGAAGTGAACCAACTAAATAAGATTTTTTTTATTTTTATTTTTTTTCCAAATGAAATGTAAAGTATGACGGTGAAAAATTGGTTTAAATGAGGTTTTTATAAGTGGTGCCAAAATATTGAAAATGTATGGGATGAGGATATTAAGTGTGTTTATGTTCCCCAAATTCAATGAAACTATAAAGGAAATTAAAATATATCACCAACCAAAGAAAATTCAATAGGTTGATTGATGACCTTGTCTTATATTTTTGTATCATAGATTGGGGGAAGATGGGTGGAGGAGTATACCAAATACTCAGATTCGATTATTGGTTATAAATTTTTGGATACAAGAAAAATAAAATATCTTTTCAAGTGGATCCCAAATGGATTCACCGGAAGGCATTTTTATCATGAAATCCATTGACTAAGATGGATCATACCTATCCGACGGTGAACTAATTGCATCTTCTTTGGTCTTGTGCCTAATTAGGTTGTGAGAAAGTGGGAAGAAGAAGATGTGAGTGACCTATATGCAACCTCTCTTAGGACCTATCAAATTTGGTTTTCCTCCCTCGGTTCCTTGGTTGCCCAAAAAGGCCACCAAAGTGTGGTTTTGGGGAAAAGGATGAAAATCAACTTTCTAATTTTTATACTAAGTGTTGTTTGCACTTTTATTATCTTGAAATATGGTCCAAAATTATTAGTCTAAATCAACTAACATTAAATGGCCTATAAAATTATTAGAATTAAAAATCCAAAACTTATGAATGATGTGCTTAGCTATAGAAATATGATGATATGGATGTTAGGTGGATTGACAAAAGGTTTGGGATTTTAGCCATGGATTAGTTTTAAAAATTTTTATTTGGTTAATAAACCAAGGCTACTACTACGATCGGGATTTATGTAGGAACGCAACAAAATACGAGATATAACCATAAATACGGAGAGATGCAACATAAATAATGCTTCATTTTATTAATAAAAAATGACTGAAATAAGCTTACAAACATAACGGAAACAAGCTAGAATTGTGTTGGTAGTGTATCTACGAGAAGAGATGTGACGTACGCGAGGCCTACGAACTATGTTACATTGAGGCTCGAAGGACTATTACGGACATAATGAAATAGATGAGCTAGGAGTACGCGTATCACGAGAAGAGATGTGGCCGGCTACCAGCCCACGAACTATGTTACAATGAGGCTCGAGGGCCTATTTATTGTTGAGAAACAATTTAGAATTCGAAACATCCAAAAACCTAACCCTAGGAGATGAAGCACCAAAATTGTGGGCCCTTTTGGGTAAATTGGTGTTTTTAACTTCCCGAGGACGTAACTTTGGCATGCGATCTCCGTTTGATGCACTCAACAACTAATTAGAAAGATCTATATGAGGAGTAAAACTTTTGGTGCAAGAGAGATAGGCTCGATCGCTCTCGGTTTCGTAAAAAGCATCGTTTAGGGCCTCAAAACGGCTTTGGAAGTTCGGGACCCAAAAATTGCTAAAAATAGTAAGTTGTGCGAAACTTGAAAATGGAAAGAATTGATAGCGAGGGTTCAAATGGAATATGTGGGTGGCCACCAATATCCACTTAGATCATTAATGCCCCGGAATGGCTTCGAGCGTGCGGGGACACGAAAACACATTAAAAATAGTAAAGAGCTGCCAGGAAGTGAAAAGTTTGCAAGAATTGATATCAAGTGGGTCCAAATGCAATGGTGGGCGGCCACAGAATATCCACTTGGATCACACTCCCTTATGAAGATCCTCCCAATTAGGTACACACTTTTTATATAATATTTATTATTCCTAGTATAAATGGAGTGAGTTGGCATACAACATTTGGTTAGAACTGAGTGCCTTGCATTTAAGACAAGTAGGGGTTATCCCTTTTTCATCACTAGTGATTTTGAGGTCTTAAATCCACTTAGATGGATTCGGAAGGATAATTTCATAAAGAAAGAGGCTAAAGATCCCCTTGAGGGAATGTGGTTGAAATTACAAAAGGAGTGTAGCATTATTATACGACTAAACTATTCACGAGTTCAACCCTTGAGAATATCCAATGAGACCAATTTGAATCAATAAATCTCTCAATCAACACAAAGTAAAAATTCTATGAGGCCATACTATTGTGAGAACCATCAATACTTTTTCTTAAATCTAATTAAGCTAAGTTAGATAGATGAATCTTTCCCTAGGTTTATAGGCCTCGTATTTTATAAATGTTGGAGTAATTGTTTTGGGTAACAAGGTTTTGGGGATACGTATTCGAGGATCATCGTGCAACAATATTAGCTAAAGGATAGCACACAAAGGTGAGAAGAATAAGGAAAGTTGTGAAATTTTTGTATGTACTAGCCCATAGTAATGTTTAATTTCCCATATAAATATTTACCAACCCATAGTAATAATTTACTACTAAAGGATTTTTTGGTCAGTTGTGTCCACATGTAAATTTATATACATTAATTGGGGTGGTAAAAGGCATAACTTGTTAGCACATCTTGAGATGGAGGCATATAGTTTTCTGTTGTAATGATATATGATTCACTAGGATGTTGGCTAACGTGGATACATATGTAATAGAAGAATCACAATGTTAATAGAAATATCATTTTTTGGCCTATTTTGTGTATTTGCGCAATACTTAATGGCTTGTCTAGTTTTCATAATATTGTCACTTTAAATGTATGCATAATGGGATTATTGAAAAAAATAGGGGTATAGTTTAATTCTTTTTCTAAATACTAATAATTAATAAAATGTTGAATATGGAATGCTAGTTTAAGGTCCCCATCTCCTTCATCAACTTTGCAAAATTGTTTAGGTTCTTGCAGGTCTAGTAGATTCCTTGGGTGATACTTCATGCTTTGGTGTTTTCAAAAGTAGGTGTCTGTAGGGGTTTTGTTGACAAATTATCTCGAACCTTGGGTCCATCCCTATGCACGAACAAATGGTTCCATAGTTGGGACCATGATTTGTGGTTGAAAGGGATGTGAATACCTAATAAGGAAGAATGCAATAGTGGGTGAAGAAAAAAGAACATGATTACTCTATAGAATAGATTAAAAATCAATGGATCAAACATGATAAATGGATGCAAATGTATGTTTTTACATATTTTCAAAAAATATTCTTTTTTGAGTTTTTTTATTGTTTTGGCTATGTTTACAAAGGTTGGAAGAAAGGCACACAAAACTTGGTGCCCTATTGTGCTCTATAATTGGACTCCAAGGGGTTAATGCCATAAATAAAAAGGTTTCTCACGTAGTTTTTGGTTGAATAGTTGGAAGCCTATATTGTTGAATTTGTTGTAAAGGGTACTCATTCATACAATGCATACGAATGGGACTTATTTAAGGGCCCATGAGAGATATATGAGACTTTTTCCTACATGGATAAAAATGATGTTGTGTGATAAATGGGTTATGTCAGCAGTGTTTGACAACATGAGAAGCTAAATTTGTTTGCACGGAATGGGGAGAATGGGAGATGATCATAGAATGGATTGAAGGAAAACATAGGCATGGGATGCAATAAATAACGAGTAAAGATCGAATAAATTGAGAATGTTGAGGCATCATAGGGATAAAAGCACAAAGAATTCAAGAAGAGTAAAGGTACACATCGGTGCGGGAGAAAAGTGTGACAAAAGAGTTAACCTAAGTGTTGTGTAGTGGGATGCCATTTACAATTTTGTTTTGCATCTTTGTAATTATTTCAAGTTATGTGAAATATGCTTAATAGGCTAAATTGAGAATCGAATTTCTGAGCTTCTACTTAGCTTATTTTATACATAGGGATTTATGATATGATCAGTTTTGTTTTTTGATCATGCCTCTAAATGAATGGTTAGATTATTGTCAATATTTCATACAATTGAATTTTTTTTTGTTCTATTCTAAAATAGTATGAATATCATTCCAAGGCACTAGCCTTAGCCACATTTAAAGTGGTTAATGATTTGTTTTTCAAAATGTACTTTACTTTTTATTCTTTTTGGTCGTCTAGAAATGAAATAATCTATTTTAAACACCCTTAGTGGTTGGATGTGTCTCTTCACATGGGTTTTGCATGCTTGCTTTAGCAAGCCCAAGGTTTATCATTTCCACTCGGTGTACTCATTTTCCGGCTTGAAAAAATCAATAAAAGGGGCTCAAACTTATAGGTTTGTTATTTCATGGCTCTTGATTTATATATGATTGTGTAAATTTGTGCTTGCATGTCTAGATTTCCTTGCTATAGCTTAGCACATGTATTTGATATCCATTGTATTTATTATTTTGGGACATTACAATGGTATCGAGCATGTTCTTGGCCAACTATGGACACAACAAAAATTGATATCTAGACCTTTTGGTGGAATGTTCTATCGTACCGGAGGTAGAGCGGAGAAGAAGACGCAAAGAAGAGAGAGAACATGACCATTTATCTAATATAGAGGAGTTTACAATCCCAAATAACATATGGAGGTCGGGATGGAAATGGAGGAAATGAACAACCAACGCAAGGAGGACAAAACCAAGTTATGGAGGAGTTTTTGAGGGTGAGATTAGCGGATGTTGAGACGCAATTAGGTTAAAGATGAATATGATGCAAAAAATGATGGGCCTACAAGTGAAAAACCATCTTGAGCCTGAAAAAATGGTGATGGAGGTTGCGAAGCAATAGGTGGGAAGCGTCGGACCAATGAGTGTACATTCTAGTAGTTGCATAATCCTACGCATGGCCGAAGTTAGCCATCCTACTATGCCACAATTCATGCATGAGCCAAGAGAGGGAGCCGGATCTTGTTGAATATTTGGTGCACTTTGTGGAGATGAGGATTAATGAGTATGATGGGTTAGACCCTAGGATTTAGCGTGTTATGTCTTTTCGGGAGTTTATACACCTAAAGGAGAGATGAAATGTTGTAATTTGGAGCATCTCATGAGAGGGGACAATCAAACCGGGAGGTGCAAAGGTAGTAGGGATGGTCACACTTCCATACTTTTATGGGTCGGCCAAGAGCTCAGCTAGAGTGTGGGTTTAGAATTTGAACCCCATGAAGAGATTAGTGTTATTTTATTTTTTGCCCTACATTTGGAGGATGAGAAGGTGGTGGTACCATGTCTTGATCACTCTTGGACACATACACAATAATTCCTATCTTGAATTCGCGAGTTTGGTTGAGAGGTTTTTTAGGAAGGATGTTAGAGTTTCCCTTCAAGGATTTGGCACACACGAGACATCTTGGTAGTCTTGAGGCATATATATTAGAGTTCTGATGATTATAAGTGATGGTTTATAGACATTTCAAAGAATCGGTTGATCATGTTGTTCATTAGGGGCTAGCTAAACCCCTACGTGGTTGGGTGAGGGCTTACAAGCCTACAACATTATATGAGGCAATCTCCAGAGCTAGGGAAATGATTGATGCCTTGCCAAGGAACAAGGCTCCTATACCTACCAAACACACTACACCCCAAGGGGGATGAGACACCAGACAGGTACATAGAGATGTTGGGAATGAATAGCTTAATAATGAGACTAGGAGGAACCTTCGGTGGAATAATTTGTGCTTCACATGTCAGGAGCCATAAGAACAAGGACACGGATGCACCAAGGGCAAGGCCCATTACATTGAGGTGTATTCAGATGGTGAGCCTGATGATGAGATGGAGCAGAAGATGGAGGACCCCAGAACATGGGAGGTGGACCATCACAACCACCACCTCAAGGAGGAGGAATGCCTTTTCCTATTGGAGTATTCATTACATTACTTTGGGGAGTTTCGAAGTACCTGACATTAAGGATCAGAGGCAAGGTACAGGGGCAACACGTGCCAATTTTGGTAGAAAATGGGGCTACCCACAATTTCATTGAAGCTCAGATAATGGATCAGAGAGGCATACAAATGGAGACATTTTAGGGGTTTTTAGTATTTATTCCTACATATCATACTATGAAATGCATGAGATATGTCCCCAACTTGATCGTGACCATGGGGAACTATTCCATGACAGATCCCTTCTTTGTAGTTGATGTGTCAGACACCAATGTGGTGATGGGTTTCCAATTGTTGTATTCTTTGGGACATGTTACTATAGATTGGAGGAAGTTATAGATGGACTTCATGGGTCCAAATGGGAAGCTCACAATATTGAGGGGCATGCATTCCTACCACCCCAGACTGTGTCAGCCCATAGGATGGAGGTTGATTTGATACATGGAGACATACCATGGGCATTGGAGCTACACATTTCAAAGATAGGGAAGTGGAAACAACTACATCCATATATATTGGCACTTCAAGAGAAGCATATGGTAGTGTTTGGGGACATTCCTCTAGGTTTTCCACCAGATAGAGGGTTTGAGCATACTCTAGAGCTAGAGGAGGTGGTGCATGTAGTCATCACTACCCCTTACAAAAATCCCAAGGCATATCAGGATGAGATCAAGAGAGCTATACAAGAGTTTTTGGTCTTGAGACACATGAGGCCTAGTTCTAGTCCATTCACTTCTTCAGTGGTGTTGGTGAAGAAGAAGGATGGGATGTTACGCATGCACATCGATTATAGGGCCCTGCAAAAAAATATTGAATAATAGGTACCTAATTCTACACATCGATGAGTTGATGGATGAGTATGTCAAGGGAAATAAAAATATAGTAGTTGATGCTTTGCTGAGGAGGCCCGTGACACTATCATTGAGGACTGGAAAGCACAATTATTGATGGAGTACTCCAAGGATCAACATGCATGCGAGATCTTGGATGGAATTGCAAGAGTTTATAGGTACAAAGAGATGGATGAAGTGATTTATTACAAGGACATGATGTACTTGGTTCTAGGCTCCTAGTTGAGGGAAAGGATCATGTAGGTAGCTCATGATTCACATTTGGCTAGACATGAGGGGTTTTTCAAAACCTAAAGGACCATCCGAAGAGCGTTTCACTTGGAAGGGCCTCAAGGAGGAAATTCTGAGGCATGTTTGATAGTTTGATGTTTGTAAGAAGAACAAGGGGGAGAAGACATATCATACTAGTTTACTTCAGCCCCTTTCTGATCCCAGAGAGGAAGTGGAAGAGCATATATATGGATTTTATCATGGGATTACCAGTTGTTCAGGGCCATGATTACATATATGTGGTATTGGGCAGACTGACCAAGTTTGCTCACTTCTTTAACATTCCATCTAGATCTTCAACCTTTGAAGTCGAGCTCTTTTTCAAGGCGGAATTTAGGTTGCACGGTCTTCCCAAGGCCATCATCAGTGACTGAGATCCTAGATTTACATGGATTTTTGGTAGGAGATATTTATATTGGTAGGAGCATAACTCACTCCTAGAACCAAATATAACCCCTAGATAGATGAGTAGACAAAAATTGTGAATAAGTGATTAGAGCGGCATTTGTGGAACTATGTGACTGGGCAACAATGTGCATGGGTGAAGTGTCTTCATTTGGGAGAGTATTACAACATCACCACCCAACAAGTGGTTGGAGGGGTATTTACAGAACTATTTGACTGGGAAACAACGTGCATGGGTGAAGGGGCTTCATTTGGGAGAGTATTACTACAAAAACACTTGTTAGTGTCCATATGTGCAATGATCAAATGTACTCTTTTAGGTTTACTTAGTAGTGGTCCTAGGTCAAAATTTCATGTTTCAAGTCAATTTTCAAATAAAATTTTGTTCACTAAATATGTCTAGGTCTGAAATTCTACTCTCTTCACTCCATTCATGGTCATAATCATTTCAGAGGTGATTTCATATATCAATCATCTAGGGTCTGAGATCATCCACCACACCTTCATTTAGGTCAGAGTCTAGGTCTTATTTGTTTTGCCACCATAAGAGTCAATTATGTCATAAAAGAAAGCGAACAAAATCTCATTTTCACCATACAAGTCATTTTCATATGGAGTTAGAAAATATATTGAAATAGGTAAAGAGATCCTCCCTTCTCACCATCATACTCCACAACTGGCATGGGTTGAAGAAAAAGAAGCAAATTTGTGCCAACACTACATGTGCTACGCTTTTGGGTGTGCTGCGCAGGTGCTGCGATTTTGGTGTTTGAGCTCCAAATCAGTTCTCCAAGGTTCAAAACCACTACAAAAGGTTCATACACTTCCGAAATAGTAAGTGGAAACCCTCCATACCTCTCTCAAGTCAAAATTCATCAGAAAATAACTAGTTTCCTTCATTAGGTTACCTCCACTACATTTTTGGTGTTTTTCATATTTTGTTTTTTTAGCTGATAAAAACATAATACAAACATATATAACCTTCATACACCATACCCTAAAATCTCCTATCACTCACAACCCTCTTTTACGTTAATTTCATTAAAACCCTAATTCTACTTACATTTTGGTAAAAAAACTAGTGAAATGCTGTGTTTTGACCTTTTGAGCACCTTTCACATGCCCATTCCAAAAAATTCCACTTGAATCCTATAGCCAGCTCATCACCCTACCTCCAAATTTTTTTAGGGATTTTCCCCTAATTTCCTTCCACTTCATTTCTGTCCCTAAAACCACTCTATCACTATCCCATGTTTTCCTAATTTTCCACCTTCCCTGTCCACTACATAAGGATAGGGCTTTCCTTGTTGAAAAAAATCATGGAGGGTGAGAATAAGGTACATAAGGGACGTCACCATTCCAAGCTTGAGAAAACTCAGACCCATGGCATCATTTTTAGAGCTTCATGATCAAGCTAGGTTTTAAAATTGCACATAGGGTTATTTTGGCTTAAAAATCAGTTTCTGAAGTAATGGAGATGAATTTTACAAACGTGAAAGAGGTTTTTGTCAATAATAGGCCAAAGAAAAAAAAACTCCTTCATTTTATGTGCAGGTATTATGGTTTGAGATCAATTCTCAAAATACAGTTGTTGCAGATCATTTTCTACACTTCTAGATAGGTTGTCTTCAAATCAAATTTTCAGGGGTTTGGAGCAGTGGTTTGCAGTGCTTGATGACTCCATTATGTATGTATAAATTATATAACTTATGTGTTATATGTCCAATATTCTCCTGATCTCGCACTATTTTAACTTCATGCAAAATACAAAATCTATTCCACCATTGATCATTTGCGGAAATTAAATCAAGATTGCAATGCACACATGAAACGATAAAAATTCACACACATTAACACAACTGTTTAACGGGAAAGCCTGAAGCTGAAAACCCCAACTATCTGTATATAATATATTTCATAGAGATCACGTAACAATCCTCATACAAAGCTGAACATGTCAAGCTCTCAGTACAATACAATTGCTACACACTAATCAAGCCCGATCTTGCAAATCCATGCACCGATCTTTGCCACCGTTAACCTCGCCTCCACTACACAATCCCTACCGAAGAATGGCTCGAATGAGATCGAATTCCTCCAATATTGACCGTGTAATCCTCATTGGCATCTCCACCGAGTGTCGATGCAATCAATGCATCACTATAGTCACAACCGATAGTCACACTTGCTCTTTCACCTACCTCTCCACTGGTCTCCACTGAAACTGCCATGCACTGTAGTTAACTGATGTATTCTTCAGTTGATTAATGAGTTATTATTTAGTGAATTAATTAACTAATTAATTCACACCACTCTCACTAGAGTATCAATCAGTTAGACTAGATACAACTAGCTCAACTGAGTCTAACTGAGTTAAATTGAATACAACTCCACCAACTACTTCTATAACTCCACCAAACTCTGTCACATGAGTTCTAACTAAATTCCTCATGCATTAGCTCCAGTAAACCCTCAAGAATAGCGTAATTCCTTCTGTCAGCTGTTGTGCCACATCTATGCACTTAACTGAAGTGCTCCAAGAGAATAAGATAATGTTTAGAGTCCAAATATTATTAAGAGCTAATAATATTCGACATATCTATTTTTAGACTGGAAATCTAAAAATAGATTCCGCCTAATATGTCTAAAAATAGAATTCCATATATTTTTCAAACTTGACCAACCATCCACAAATAGCATCTTGTAACTCATAGAATATTTGTTGAATCTCAACACTGTAGAAGACATCCTAATATTTACAACCATACAAATTTCAGCCCCAAACGCCTCTGGGAATGTCTCCAAACCCCCTCTCAGAGTAGGTGCTATTCTTTTGGTCAGAGTGTGCTACGCTTCTGCAAATTTTGAGCTATCAACTTCAAACTTGGATTCTCCACAAATGGGAAATTATTTTGGAAACATGAGGAGGTTTTTGTTTAGAACATGCAAAAGAAAAAAAAACCTATCTTAGTTATGAAATTTTTTTTATGGTTAGAGAGATATTGATTCATCTTTAAGCCCTATTTTTTCATATTTTTGGCGATTCCTTTGTTACGTTTCTGGAATCAGTTGTTACGCTTCTGGGAAGTGTTGTTACGCTTCTAGGAAGTGTTGTTACACTTCTGTAATTTGGTGTTACACCTCCAGAAAGGGTCCATAATTAGGTTTTGGCTTCAAATATCTTCAAACAAACTCAAGGTTTGTGACCGCTACTCCCTGGACCTCTCACAAATAGTAAGTCACTACTCTCATATCCCCCCTTTTTAAGTTATTGAGTTTTCAAATCATTTTCATGCTTACTCTGTATTTATCCATATCATCACTTATCCATGACATAGAAAGACTTCATTTGAGAAACCCTATCCCTAGTACCTTAACTCTAACCCACACCGCTCATATACCTCATCCTCACATCTCCCATCATCTGTATCATCCCTAACATGTCATTTTCATCAAACCCTAGATTCTAGCAAATTTTCACTGTAAAAAAATTGGAAATTTCCTGTGTTTGCTTTATTTCATCACCCTCCTCACATCCATTTCCCATAATTCCACCCACAATATGGAGCTAACATGCCACCCTATTCACTGAATTTTTTTAGAATTTTCCCTAGCTCCATAACCCTCCATTTCACCTTCTAAACTTCATCTCTACACTAGTTATTTTCACAGTGTTGAAATTGGAAATTTCCTGTGTTTTCATCATTTTGACACTTTCCTCACATCCATTTCAATTCATTCCACCCACAACTTGGAGCTAACATACAACCCAATCTACTAAATTTTTTCTAGAATTTCCCTTAGCTCCACGATCCTTCATCTCACCCTCTAAACCTACACTATTCCTACATTCTATTTTTCTAGTTTTCATTACATATACCCATCCCATCAAAATACAAGGGTTTTCATCCTTTCAGTGATAAAAAATATGGAGAGTGATAATAAGAGCTTCAAGGGAGGGCACCACCTTAGGTTAGAACCCTTCACCATGAGTGAAATCAATGCTTCACCTTTGGCCAAAAGATGTTTTGAGAGTACTGGATGCTTGAGGTTCTGTGAAAAGATCGTGGAGGAAGGATATCAACTTCAACTGAAAATATTATTTTCCACAAGATTCAACATAGGAAATATCAAATGCTAGACATGGAGGCTGAAACACAACCAAGAAGGCCAAAAGCAAGAGGCCTTAAAAGAGCACTTGAGCTAGAAAGACAGTGAGCTCATCCACCTAAAGAGTTGACCTTTGATGAGCTTATAGCCACAGAGATTAATCAAGACAGATAAATTTGGTTGTCAAGGGTAAATGAAAATCTGGAGAAGGTCTTGAAGAGAGATAAGAGGGACAATAAACTTCAAAGACACATGGAAAACCATTATAGCACCATGAACTCAATTTCTCAAATAAGGCTAAAACAATTGAAGAAAAGGCTAAAAGAAGCTCAAATGAAGGTTAAAGAGAAGGATAGCTTGGAATTGTTGGCTAAATCTTCCTTGGCTATTTAGCCCATCACTCACAGGTTCTGCATAACCAATTTTGAAATTTTTTGATGATTTTTGATATTTTTTGTGATTTTTGCACAATTATGGAAATTCCTCCTCACAGAAGAATAACAAAATTTTGTTAAGCTTATTTTGGAGGCTTCCAAATCATGATTTATTTACATGGATGGATGTATTTTGATGATTAAATTACAGATAAGGAACTCGTTCAATTGGCAACTAGGATCCCTAAACTATAAGTAATCAACAAACTATAAACAATTTTAATATTCTTCTACTATAGTAGTATTATTTTGCATATTACACTTGTCTTGATACTTGTTTTTTTTTATTGGACATGTGAAGAATTCTTCTCTCCTTCATTTTTATTATATTGACTTTATTTAGTATGGTGTATGTACTATTTTACAAAATATGGTGGACAAAATGTCACAATTATCGTTTTTCTTTAAAGAACATCTGAAGAATATTTTTTTTTGTGTTAATCAAAATGCTTTTATTAAAAGGCTAAATACAAACTGATTTTCTACGACTCTTCCTGCATCACTCTGAATGGATTTTTTGGAAAAGAGAGTTAGAATGTAATGCACAATATTTTTCAATTGGCCATTTATTTCCAGCGAGCTACGAAGCCATACATACTGAAAAATGAACAAACAGGTGGTCGATTGCATATCAACGTGACGAATGGGGAGGATGCATAGGCTGAACTATTGGTGGAAATTATCACTCATGCATATCAATGTGCTCCAAAAAAGCCTCTATTTCATGTAGACATTCATTAGTTCACCTCTGGCTTCTACATACATTATCCATTTGCTCCAGAATCTCACATTGACTATACCAGATGTCATTTATATAGGCCACTAACTCATTTCTGTCTTCATATCTATGCTCACAAAGGTTATCAAAGTTGGCTTGGAATCCCTGCAATCAATTAGGTATCGAGTTCAAGGATGGAGGTTGGACAACATGTCCAGTTGAGAAAGTTAGATCCTGAGCAATCTCACCCACCCCATCCATGCCATCAGAGTTACCCTCACTAGAGGAGTCTTTGCCTGCACATGCCTCTAGTCGTTCTTGCTGTACACCCACTTTGCGGGGTCTTCCTCGTTGTCATGGAATCCTTGCATGCAAGAAGGTATCACAGACTAGGGCAATAACACAAGAAAAAACTTCCTCAAAACTTCCATCTTGACTCCTACACCACACGTATTTTCACAACCTATCACGATAGCAAGGAGCCAACCCAACAAGAGGATCTCACAGAACCCAAAGATTCTAGACTATATAAAGGGTTGAAAAACCCTATGCCTAGCTCAATCTGAAAAGCCTGGGGATTTGGGAGTGCCAAATACATCCAATAGGGACATAGTTTAGACAATTCCACCCACAGTGGACCTGGCTAAAACAATGCTAGAACCTCGACTGACAGGGGACAAAATGAGTTGACTCAGGACAAAGACTCTGAGTTAAACTACACACCAAAACATATGTAAAGGAAATTACAGACCTAAGAGAATTATTAAATTCTTCAAACCATGAAAATACCTTAAGAATAAGACGACAAGCTGAAGAAGAACATGTGAAGAATAAGTCTCTCCTCCATTTTATTATATTTACTTTATTTAGTATGGTGTATCAACCATTTTAAAAATTATGTTGGACAAAATGTCACAATTCTCATTTTTTTCAAATGGACATATGATGCATAATGATATTTTTTTGGTTGATCAAAATGTTTCTTTTATATCATCATTAAAAGGCTAAATACATACTAATTTTCTGCGGCTCTTCCTGCCTCACTCTGATCGGATTTGTTGGCAAGGAGAGTTAGAATGTAATGCACAAGATTTTGTAATTGCCCATTTATTTCTAGCGGGCTAAGAAGCCATACATACTAAAAAACAAGCAAAATGAACAAATACACGATCAGCTGCAGAGCAAGGAAACGAATGGGGAGGATGCATAGGGCTAAGAAGCCATACATACTGAAAAATGAACAAAAAAGTGGTCGATTACATATCAACGTGACGAATGGGGAGGATGCATAGGTTGAACTATTGGTGGAAATTACCACTCATGCATATCAATGTGCTCCAAACAAGCCTCTATTTCACGTAGACATTCATTAGTTCACCTCTGGCTTCTACATACATTATCCATTTGCTTCAGAATCTCACACTGACTATACTCGATGTCATTTATATAAGCCACTAACTCATTTCTGTCTTCATATCTGTGCTCACGAAGGTTATCAAAGTTGGCTTGGAATCCCTGCAATCGATTAGGTATCAAGTCTAGGGATGGAGGTTGGACAACATGTCCAGTTGATAAAATTAGATCCTGAGCAATCTCACCCACCCCGTCCATGCCATCAGAGTTACCCTCACTAGAGGAGTCTTTGCCTGCACATGCCTCTAGTCGTTCCTGCTTTACACCCACTTTGCGGGGTCTTCCTCGTTGTCATGGAATCCTTGCATGAAAGAAGGTATCACAGACCAGGGAAATAACACAAGAAAAAATTCCTCAAAACTTCCATCTTGACTCCTACACCACACGTATTTTCACAGTTTATCACGATAGCAAGGAGCCAACCCAACAAGAGGATCTCAGAGAACCCAAATATTCTAGACTATATAAAGGGTTGAAAAAACCTATGCCTAGCTCAATCTAAAAAGCTTGGGGATTTTAGAGTACCAAATACATCCAATAGGGACATAGTCTAGACAATTCCACCCACAGTGGACCTGGCTAAAGCAATGCCAGAACCTCGACTGACAGGGGACAAAATGACATTAGGGGAATTTTGAGGTCTAAAATGGGCCTCATAAGAAAAATGTACAACAAAAATAAACTTTATAACAACCAATATGATTCAAGATGATGATGTCATCCATAATGGATGATTCACCATTTTTGGAGTAAAAAAGTAAAAATATTAAAAAATAATAAAATAATAAAACTACTTTTTCAACTCGTATTTTAAACGTATCTCCCAAAATTTTTACTCAAATTTCGAGCGGGAGTACTCGTTGGATGCGGAATTTAATTCCTCATCCAAGGAGTACCCATGTTGCATACTTTCGATGAACTCTTCTACACGAAAAATGAGAAATGCATAAAAAACGTGATTGTAATCACGTTTTTTGCTAATGTATAAAAATTATGCAACATGGGTACTCCTGGATGGGGTAATTACTCAGCTAATTCCTCCCAGCCTCCCAGCAACCTGGGAGATCAGTTGAAAATATGAATTGAAAAAGTAGTTTTTTCATTTTTCCCTCTAAAATTTGATGATGTCATCAAATCTTATTAGATTTTTTCCACTATTATTTTATAATTTCCTTAGGAGGCCCATTTTAGACCTCAAAATTCCCCTAATGGTTGACTCAGGACACAAAATCTGAGTTAAAATACACACCAGAACATATGTAAAGGAAATTATAGACCTAAGAGGACTATTAACTTCTTCAAACCATGACAATACCTTAAGAATAAGACGACAAGCTAAAGAAGAACATGTGAAGAATAAGTCTCTCCTCCATTTTTATTATATTTACTTTATTTAGTATGGTGTATCAACCATTTTAAAAATTATGTTGGACAAAATGTCACAATTATCGTTTTTTTCAAATGGACATATGATGAATAATGATATTTTTCTTGTTGATCAAAATGTTTCTTTTATATCATCATTAAAAGGCTAAATACATACTAATTTTCTGCGGCTCTTCCTGCCTCACTCTGATCGGATTTGTTGGCAAGGAGAGTCAGAATGTAATGCATAAGATTTTGCAATTGCCCATTTATTTCTAGCGGGCTAAGAAGCCATACATACTAAAAAATGAGAAAAATGAACAAATACGCGATCAACTACAGAGCAAGGAAAATAATGGGGAGGATGCATATGTTGAACTATTGGAGGACCCTGTCACTCATGTATATCAATGTGCTCTAAACGAGCCTCTATTTCATACAAGCATTCATTAGTTCACCTCTGGCTTATACATATATTATCTAGTTGCTCCAGAATATCAGACAAAGTATATTGGATGTCAAATTCAAAATCAAAACCTCCCCTCAGTAAAAGTGTGTGTGTACGCAATTCTCCTTAAATATTCTTGCTTACAAATTTTTAAAAATTGAAAAAAAAACAATTCAACTATTTTTTGGGTAGGGTTTAAGGGTTATAACAGAAAATCACCTACAAGAACGCTTAAAATAACTAACCCAAATGATTTCTAGTGGTATAAATACTCACCTTGGATTACCCTCATATCATCCTAATACTTAGCATCCACTCTCTAAGAAATTTTCCCCATATTACATCTGCTTTTCTTGTGCTTTTAAGTACACCCCCATCTCCAGGAAACCCTATTTTCCTTGCTTTGATGCTAAGCCCTCTCATCTCACATCAAATTACTACTACTGGAGATGAGATCTTCATTGGCCCAAGTAGGAAGGATCCAAAGGAAGGTTTCATTGGGTCCAACAACCAAGATTATATTGTATCATAATTACTTCTCCGTTGTTGTTTTTCAATAAAGAAACACATATTTTATTTTTCATGAATGTGACTTTCTAATGGATAATATTATGGGCTAATTTGATTTATATGTATATATGCTTTGAATTTTGTGATTGTCTCTTGGTTTCTTGTTTAACTTGTAAGTATGCAACCTTGGAAGAAGAAGTTAGGGTTTAGACGCTGCAGTATCTTCATCAACCGTAGGAATTACATGTGTGTACATTACACCTACTTTGTGAATTTGAAATTGCATATATGCTTGACTTAGTTTCTTTGTTTATTTTTGTGTTCCTCATTTAGGGCTTCTAGGGAAATTCTCTCACAATACTAACTTGGGGATTAGTAATTGTTGATGGATTAACTAATTTTTATTTTAATATGGGGTTTTTAAGAGGAGAAGAGGAAGAGGGTGGATTAGTTTGTTGATATGTGTAGTATGTTTGCTTGGTTTTGTAGATGTTTGTGACTTGCTACTTGACTTTTTGCAAATTTTGGCTTCTTTAAATAATAGGGGAGATTGAAGGTTTAGTATTGGGATGTTTTCTACCTGCTAATGTGTAAGGTAATTAAGTAATGTATCCTAGATACAAGAGAACTATCATAAAAAATATCCTAATGAAAATGTGTTGAAGTGAACCAACTAAATAATTTTTTTTTTCTCCAAATGAAATGTAAAGTACAATGAAAAATTGGTTCAAATGAGGTTTATAAGCGATGCCAAATATTGAAAAGGTATTGGATGAGGACATTAAATAAATAAAAAAATTTATCACTAGTTTTTTTTTGGTTGAATATTGCATTGGAAGCCTATATTGTTGAATTTGTTGTAAAGTGTGCTCATTCATATAGTGCATTTGAATGGGACTTATTTAAGGGCCCATGAGGGAGATATATGAGACTTTTTAATACATGTATAAAAATGATGTTGTGTGATAAATGGGTTATGTCACTGGAGTCTGACAACATGAGAAGCTAAATTGATTTTCACAGAATGTGGAGAATGGGGGATGATCACGGAATGCCCTTAAGGAAAACATAGGCATGGGAAGTGAACCAACTAAATATGATTTTTTTTCTCCAAATGAAATGTTAAGTACAGTGAAAAATTGGTTCAAATGAGGTTTATAAGCGATGCCAAATATTTAAAAATTTTTGGATGAGGATATTAAATAAATAAAAAGTTTTATCATGTAGTTGTTTTTTGGTTGAATAGTGCATTGGAAGTCTATATTGTTGAATTTTTTGTAAATGGTACTCATTCATACAGTGCATCTGAATGGGATTTATTTAAGGGCCCATGAGGGAGATATATGAGACTTTTTCCTACATGTATAAAAATGATGTTGTGTGATAAATGGGTTATGTCATTGGAGTCTGACAACATGAGAAGCTAAATTTATTTGCATGGAATGGGGAGAATGGGGCATGATCATAGAATTTCCTTAAGGAAAGCACATTCATGGGATGCAATAAATAACCAGTAAAGACCAAATAAACTAAGAATTTTGAGGCGTCATAGGGATTAAAACGCAAAGAATTAAAGAAGAGTAAGAGGGAACACATCATTGTAGGAGAAAAGTGTGACAAAAGAGTTAAGTTGAGTGTTGTGTAGTGGGACAATATTTAATTTTTTTTTTCATCTTTGTAATTATTTCAAGTAAAGTGAAATGCTTAAGTGGCTAAATTGAGAATCAATTTCCTTGACTTCTAGCAAGGTTATGTTATACATAGGTATTTGTGATAGGATCAATTTGTTTTGATCATACCTCTAAATTAATGGTTAGATTATTGTAAATATTTCATACAATTGAAGTTCTTGTTCTATTATAGAACCTTATGTATATTATTCCAAGGCACTAACCTTAGTCACATTTAAAGTGGTTAATGATTTGTCTTTCAAAATGTACTTTACTTTTTTATTCTTTGTGGTCATCTAGAAATGAAATAATCTGCTTTAAACACCCTTAGTGGTTGGATGTGTATCTTCACATGGGTGTTGCATGCTTGCATTAGCAAGCCCAGGCTCTATCATTTCACTCAACTATACTCATATTCTAGCTTGAAAAATTGATAAAATGGCTCAAACATATGGTTGTTATTTCATGACTCACTGATTTATATATGTTTGTGTAAATTTGTGCTTGCATGTTTAGATTTCCTTGTTGTAGCTTAGCACATGTATTTGATATCCATTGTATTTCTTAGTTTGGGATATTACAGTGGTATCAAAGAATGTCCTTGGCCAACTATGGACACAACAAAAATTGATGTCTAGACCTTTTGGTGGAATGGTCCATCGTACCAGAGGTAGAGGAAAAGGAAGAAGACACGAAAGTGGAGAAGAACATGACCATTTATCTAATACAGAGCTTGACAATGCCAAATAACATATGGAGGGTCAGGATGAAAATGGAGGAAATGAAAAATCAAGGCAAGGAGGACAAAACCAAGTTATGGAGGAGTTGTTGAGGGTGAATTAGAAGATGTTGAGGCAAGGACAGTTAATGATGGTTATGATGCAACAAATGATCGATCTACAAGTGAAAAACCATCCTGAGCACGATCACAATGGTGATGGAGGTTGTGAAGAAGGATGTGGGAAATTTCAAACCAATGAGTGTACATTCTAGCAGTTGCATACTCCTACGCATGGCCAAGTTAGCCATCCTACTATGCCACAATTCATGCATGAGCCAAAGAGAGAGGGAACCAGATCCTGTTAAAGATTTGGTGCACTTTGTGTAGATGAGGATTAAGGAGTATGATGGGTTAGACCCTAGGATTTAGCGTGTTATGTCTTTTGGGGAGTTTATACACCTCAAGGAGAGATGCAAGGCTGGAGCTAAATCATCTCATAGAGGAGGACAGTCGAACCAGGAGTTGCAAAAGGTAGCATGGAAGGTCACACTTCCATACTTTGATGGGACAACCAACAACTCAGCTAGCGTGTGGGTCCAGAAGTAGGACACTTGTCTCCATTTGAACCCAACTAATCACAATCAACCATCTGAATGAACCAGATGATGGCACTTGGTGATACCGGATTGGCCTTATGGTACACCCAGTCAGCGTGCTGACTCAACTGTACAGACTGCCCAGTGAGCAGTCCATTCGATAACTTGCAAAATTTTTATTTGTTGAGAAAAAATATTAGAACGTCATAACTTGAGAATACAATGTCAAAATGACGAGCACTATGTTTTGGAACTTGAGCATACAATGTCAGAATCACGAGCACTATGTTTTGGAACTGGTTTCGATCACTTCTGAGAAATTTAATTTTGAGCACTTTACTAATCCCCTAGATCATTTCAAGGAAAACTCTAATCTCAGTCCATTGAATTCCATTATCCCGACTCTGAAGAAATCTTGCTACACTAAAGCTACAAATTCAAACCTCTTAAGGAACAACTTTGAAATTCTTGTTCTAATGTGAATCCAACACTGATACCATGTAGAAATATGGTGATATAATTGCAACTGCTCAAGACATTTAATCTAAAGCAAGAGACACAATTCTACTTAGGCCCCTATTTTTTAGGAATTTTCCTCCAATTCAATGTGCAATTCCCAAGGATTTATCTCTCACTACATGCAACACTTGTACACTCAAGACTAGTCTAAAACTTGTTACACTGCCTTGGAATCTCCACCACATTTGAGGAACTTGAATTCCTTCCATGCATGATATATTTTTGGTTTATTGATTAGTTAACTGGATGATCCCTCAGTTAGATTATTTTGCATTGCACAATTGACCTCCAACTAGTTTTATCAACAATAAGAACTAGTTTAACTGAATACAATTGGAAATAACTGAACTGGATTTCTACCAATTAGAAATCGCACATGCATAACTAAATTCCAAGCCCTCTAACTAGAATTTACTGAGCTAAATGAGTGACAAGAGCTATGTCACTTTAGTTAACCGCCTCCAAGTTCTCTGCTAATGTGGAAAGTTTGGATTTTCACAATTTGACCAAGGCTAAGTCAAATTGAGCCTTTCTTGCTACACTTCTCAACAATTGATATCTAGTGATCTTTTGAAATCAATTATTATGCTCTCTCATCGAAAATACATGTTATTTCCCTCTTGGAAAACTCTAGTGGCTTTCAATGATTCCTAATATATTTTTTAATTTATCTAAATAGACAATATGCCTCTCATTGTCTTTCACTAAGAATGCTTTATTTCTAGGAGGGACCACCTTGTTTTTTGGTTACAATGTGGTGGGAAAATAATCTAAGGTGTTTGTTAGATAATTTATTTTTGACTTATACCATTGTCTTTAGGTAGTTAAATGATGATTTATGTGTTGATGGATTTATGTAAATGAATAAGTTGTAATATTTAGTGGTTTTATTTTAATATAAAATATTATTGTCCAATAAACATTATTAAAATTTTACAAGCGTGTTAGCATGAATTAAGCTTTTGATTTTAAATATGTTACTAATTATTAACAAATTTGTTTTCGCTACACAATTTTCCACAATTATCATAGTACACACCTTTTATAGGCATATCCATTTCATGTAGCTTTCACATCTTTTATATTCATTTTGCATGAATTCAAAGTCGTTAAAGTGTATAAGTTGATAGCATATATATGATTGTAGTTTCAACTTGGTGATGGAGAGAATAAATTTGCTCTAGTGGAGAGAATTATATTTTATAAGAGGCTTCACAAATTTTAGTTATGCGATAAACTTTCTAGTATGATTCAACCCATGACTTATATATTTTTATCGTGCTTATCTTATGGGTAAGTTTAAGAGATTGTAATTCATTACAATTTGTCTTGAATTTTCCTTGAAATTTCATAGTTTCACGACTTCTTTTAATTATTTCCTATTGCAAAATATGAAGCACTTCATCCTTTTAATTCATTTTATCTATAGTATGAGTGTTTTTTTGTGGTTTTAATCTAAAGGAATGCCTAAACCAAGGGAATTTAAACCGGGCACCGATTAACATAGCACAAGACAAATGCCTAACAACATTTGTGACAATCAGTTGCACTAAATACAATGTGAGCCTTTTGATTTGCTTCTCACTATTTGATTCTGGTTGGTCATATTGTTTACTTGAACTTTGGCAAAGTGAATTGGGGTATGGGAGAAGAGGTTGATTTTCTTTCTAGGGCTTGTTGTGATTTCTCCAAGTGATGGAAATGAAACAATTGTTTATAAACAATTTTTTACAAAGTTGATTGTTGTATATCCTTGAAGGTGTCTGGGATTAACCTTTTAACAAATTTATTTATCTATGTTATATATCCTTAAAGGTGTTAATGTAAGATACTTATGTAATTCATATATTTTAAACTTCTTGACCTTGTTATCCACAAAATTTAAAGATTTAATACATAATTGACAATCTCAAAGTTATTTGAAATGGTGGTTTGTTTTCTACAATTATTTTATCCTATTTGGATCATTGTGGTGTTCTTTGTGACTTTGATATGATCCATTTGGTTTGATGGATCTTGATAGAGATTGATGAATAATTGAACCACGTAAGTTTACTTAACAAAGATGCACAATGTTGTGTAGTGAGATCCATTACTCTTGAAATAATGAAGTTCATAAAAGAATTGAAGTTGAATAAAATTAAGAATGGACAGTTTGTAATGTTGGCTAACTTTTACTTCATTTATGTTCTTGTTATTGGAGGATGGGCCATTCTACTACCTTTGGGAGCATTTGGAGTACCCAATAAAGAAATCATTCTCACAAAATAAAAGTGTACATACTCTAGCCCCACTCTAGATTTAAACATCTATCCCCTTATGAGGAAAAACATGTTCATAACCATTAGGCCCACTCATATACACCTCCTATTTTGATAGAAAGCTTGCAATTGGGTACGTTAGTGAGGCTTTAATTACTATGATATGACTAAGTACTATACAAAAACCTCAAGGATTGCAAAATTTCAAGTCAAACTTGTAACTTGCTTCCCCACATGCTTATGGATTACATCCACCATAGTAGGTTAGATGTTTATATATAACAATTTCAATCTTACCTTGACTAAATTACATAGCTATAAATTTAAGGAGTGAATCTTAAAGTTGAATGGAAGAACAATTTTCCCATTAATGTGTTTCTATCAATAGGATTGTATGAGACTCAACTTGGTGGAACCTAAATGTACCTAATATCTTAAGTGGAAACTTTCCTTTGTTATTTCAAATTATCTTTCATTTTTATATTGTATTCAATTTGATATGACTAAGTACTATACAAAAACCTCAAGGCTTGCAAAATTTCAATTCAAACTTGTAACTCGCTTCCCCACATGCTTATGGATTACATCCACCATAGTAGGTTAGATACTTCTATATAAAAAATTTCAACCTTACCTTACACAACTAAATTACACAACTATAATATTTAGGTAGGGAAATTCAATATTTGAAGGTAAGTCAAATTTCCACCATCCAAATTGATAAGAGTACAAATTATGAAAATGTATTTTTGGGAAAGGAAATAATAATAATAATCTAATTTTAAGGTCATGGTCAAGCGCAAACACCTAATTAATAGATGACATCACCTTGTTTGTGTAACAAAGAATTTGTCTTCACGTAGTAATTTGACCGTGAAAGTCTACAAAAGTGTACATACTCTACCCCAACTCTATATTTGAACATGTGGCCTCATATGAGGAAACATATTCATAACCATTAGCCCCACTCATATACACCTCCCCTTTTAATGGAAAGCTTGCAATTGGGTAGGTTAGCAAGGCCTTCATTAATGTGATATGTCTACACAAATATTATACAACAATTGCAATGTGCATGTTTGATGACCATATAGATATGTATTTTGGATATTTTTGCTCAAAGTGTAAAATATTTGATGAATAACACGTTTTTATGTTGCATAATTATTGGAAGGACTTTAGAAACACCTATATGAAAGTTAAATTATATTATTAAATGAATTATATTTTTATTTTTCTAGCCAGGGATAACCTAGGATGGAGTGAATCTTAAAGTTGAATGGAAGAAAATTTTTCCCATTAATGTGTTTCTATCAATAGGATTGTATGAGACTCAACTTGGTGGAGCCTAAATCTACCTAATATCTTAAGTGGAAACTTTCCTTTGTTATTTCAAATTGTCTTTCATTTTTATATTGTAGTCAATTTGACAAGAGACGATTGTTTATGTACAATTTTACAAATTATGTTACTCACAAAGAGTGTTATGTTCCATGTTGGACAAAATGTCATAATATTTATTTTATTTTTAGACATGTGAAGAATAATTATCTCTTTCATTTTTATTATATTGACTTAATTTAATACGTTGTATGTACCATTTTACAAATTATGTTAGACAAAATGTCATAATTATTATTTTTTAATTGGATATATAAGAAATAATGATCTTTGTTTTTTATTAAACCATCAATTTAATAAAAGTGAAATAGTCATGTTAATATAGTTTATGTACCTCATTTTACAAATTATTACCTTATTATGTAGTTTTTCATTCAAATGTTATATTTTAAACTAATTAAAATTTATATATTGATATGAAATCTTATTGTTGGGAAATCTCTTTATTATGTTTATTTCTATTTATTATAATAATTTATTTATTATTAATTATGTTTATTTTTATATAAATATATATTATAATTATGATTTATGAGTATATATTTATTTATAATTTATTTATTAGGTTTATTTATAATTATTTATTTATTGATAATTTATTAAAATAAATTATTTATTTATTATAGTAATTATAATAATTTATATATTATATGTTTAATTTTAAATATTTATTATAATAGTTTATATTAGTAATTAGAAAAGTTTGGCTTTGCTTCTGATCTCTACAACATGGTGAAGGTGGAAACTTATCATTGTTGAATGAGGTTAATGTATTTTTTGATTAATTTTCATTAGTTTGAAATGATATATTTTAAAAGGGTTAAGTTTTATTGTTGGGAAATTTGTTTATTTATTTTAATAATTATCATAATTTAATTATTATTTATAAATATTTATTTATTTATAATTTATAATAATAATAATAATAATTTATTTATTGTAATAATTATAATAACTTATTTATTTTTTGTTATTTTTAAATATTTAATATTATAATTCTGCATTAATAATTAAAAAAGCTTCTCTTTGCTTCCAGATCTTAATCTCTAATCTCTACTAACAGGGTCAACCACGTGAAGGTGGAAGCTTGTGTGCCCCAAAAACTTGTGTGCATTGTTGATATGGGGTTTTTAACATATCAACATGCACAATTGATTTAATGATTTTGACTTAATATGTTAAATGATTAGTAATATTAATGGAATTTTTAAAAATATATTGATTTAATACTTTAAACAATTAATCAAATTAGTGCATTTTTTAAAAACAAATTAATTTTATGAGTATGATGTGAAAATAAATTATGACAATTTTTTATAATTAATCATGTTATTATTGTAATGTTTATAAAAATAGTTATTAATAATATATTTTTATTTTCCTTAAGATTGAGTTAAAATTATATGTAATAAAATGTATGTGTTTTATTGTAAGTTTTCAAGTTAAATAGTTAGCTTTTAAATAATAAATGCAAGAAAAGTCATAAAAAGAAAAAGAAAAAAGAAAATTCAAAATACTTAAAAAGTTAAAAAATCTAAAAATAATATATAATATTTTTATAAAATATTACAATTACAAATCACATACAATCATACATCAACAAACTTAACATTGATATAACCAACTGCTCTTACATACATATGCAATACCAAATACAAACAATATCAGCACAACAAAGATAAGCATTACAAATTCAAATACAAGTTCAATACAATATACATAACCAAACATACATATACATACACAAACAATTTCAAGTAAACAAACATACATATATAAATTCAAATACAATGGACTAAGCAAACCTACATTAAATACACATAATAAATTCCATGACAATTACAAATCAATACACCATGCACATTACAATTTCAAATCACATACAAGCATACATCAAAAAACATAACATTGATAAAACCATTCTTACATACATATGAAATATCAAATACAAACAATATCAACACTACAAAGATAAGCATTACAAATTCATAGATAGGTTCAAATCAACACAGAAAACCAAACATTGACAAAACGCTTCATATACATGCACAAAAAATTTCAAATAAGCAAACATACATATACAAATTCAAATTCAATGGACTAAGCAAATCTACATTAAATACACAATAGAATTCATCATATTTACAAATCAATATACCAAACACATTATCACAGACATCAACAAACATAAAATTGATAAAACCACACTAACATACATACCCAATATCAAATGAATAGACATTCAAATACAACAAAGAGTGAGTGTTACAAATACACATACAATTTCAAATCAATATACATAACCAAGCATTGAGAAAACACTTCATATACATACATAAACAATTTCAAGTAAATAAACATACACATACAAATTCAAATACAATGTATTAAACAAATCTACATTAAATACACATAATAAATCTCATCACAAATACAAATCAATACACCAATCACATTATAATTTCAAATCACATACAAAAACATACATTGATAAAACCACTCTTATATACATATGCAAACACACAATACAAATTCAAACCTAGATTCTTTATACACATTGAAATTTACATAAGAAGATTCATTCCAATCACAATTCAATAGAACAAACACACATTACAAATTCAATTTTATGTCCAACTCCAAATCACATACAAATATTCATACAACCACTTTGGCATAAACATACAAAATACAAACTAAAAAAAAAAAACAAACATACATTTCAATTCAAAATATAAAATAAAAATTTTCAAAGACATACTATTTCAAATAAATAAATACATAGTATACAATTCATAATTTTATCAATTATATATATCACCTTATTTAACTATATAAAATGTAAAGTAATACATCCAAAGAAAAGGAAACAAAAAAATTCAATAAATCAATAAAAATAAAAAAACAATATAAAAATGAAAATAATATGAATGGTTTGTTTATTAAAGAGATATTTAGTGTTTTTTCATGCATTTGTGTAAAATTGTATAATTTGTGTGAATTTTTTTCAAAAAGTTGAAATGAATATTTGGGTTGTATTGTTATATGAACATGTGGGATGATAATTGAAGTGTTTTTAAACTACATGCTTCAAATATGAACGCTATAAAGTAAATGGGTATAAAAAAGGTAATGTGATATGTATGAGCATATGAAAAAATAATCAACCCACAAAAAATTCTACACTACTCTAAGAAGAATGGGGCCCCATCCTCCTAGAGCATTTGGAAGGAGTTTTAACTCCTTCCATAAGAAAATAACTTTATTAATAATTGTATGTACATAATTTTTTCACAATATTGAGAAAGAAGAGAGAATATAAACATATAACTACATCAATATTTACATTGAGCAGAACCATAATGAGAAGCCATTCCCGTGAATAACTCTTCTATACACCATATAAATATTACTTTGAGTAGAACAATAATGAAAATTCATTCCTGCCATACAACATATAAATATTAGGGAAAAAACAGAAGAATGAATGGAATATTTTGAACGAAATATGATGAAAATTTTATATTTATATTCAAATAATGAAAATAGATTTTACCTTCATTGGTACTTTTTCAGAAAGTAAATATAACTCTTATTTATGAGAAACTTCATTCCTGTAAAAAATCAAAGTTGACTTTCACCATCCCCTTAAAATAATAGCGATGAGAGCTCTTTAATAACATTAAAGTAGAAAAAATGGGTTTAAATCAATAAACAACACAGGCCATGCGACAAAATTATAGCAAACAAACGTGCTTTAAAGTATGTGGCTATTTGATCGGAAAATCTAGTTCCACTAAGCACATGATTGATTACCCAAATATATATCTAATCTAATCCTCAAGAGTGCACTAATCCCAACCAATAATTCATAAGTTAATTTTGTCTAATCCTGGAGAGTGAGCTAACCCCAACCAATAATTCATAAGTTAATTTGGAGTGTAAACCCTGGAAAAAAGCTTGGGAAAGTCAATCATAATCTTGATGTCTCACTTGGGCAATTCACACCACAAAGAGCTTACATGAAACAACACAGAGCTAGGTATACCAGAAAATCATGGGGAGAAAAATTATTATACCCAAAAAAGGTAAGGTATACTATAATGTTAAACTAACACATGGAAGATTATACCAAAAAAACAAAGCCCAGAAAATCATGGGCAACAAATTATTATACCCAAAAAAAACAAGGTATACCATTAAACTAATAATACCAAAAAATATATATATATCAAGATATACCATTAAACTAAAAACACCCAAAATATCAAGTTATAATGTTAAACTAACACAGGATAGCAAGATATACCAACACCCACCCATGGATTAAACTACTAATTCCACATTGCACCACTAGAGAGGTGATACCAAAAAACCTCGAGTTAAATTGGATTAACATGCACTGCACAATACACAGTGGATTAAATACACATATGATGCTTGAATTGGCATGGGGAGATGGTGATTATGCAGAAAAGCATATTAGATAAACTAATGAACAAATTAAACCCATTAAAAGTGGAGGACCCATCAGGTTTAAACACTTGAGAGAGTTTTAAATTCAATAAAATACTTGGAATTGGGATTTTGTGGTAGGAATGACTTCGTTTCTTCAGCGAGGCGGGGCGGGCTTTATTTTTATTATAGTTTTATTTTAATTTAATATTATAATCACTAAAATTAAATGGCCCACTAATTAAAAAATGGAAAAGGGAAAGGGATGTGCTTCATCAGTTCAGTTGCTTTCTCTAAGAGGTGGAATGCAAATCTCTTTTAAGACTTTGACTCGAAAAAACCATTACTTTTGAGGTGGACACCTCAAACATCATTGATAATGTTAAGGCAAATATGCAAGATAATTATAATTAGGGCTTGCCTACTAACCAACAATGGTTAACCTTAACTACAAAACAACTATAGGATGGTCGTACTTTCATTGATTATAACATCTAGAAAGAATAAAATCCAATTGGTTTTCCATTTGACAAGTGGAATGAAGATCTCAAAAATCATAACTAAATCTAATTGGTTTTCTGTTTGAGATGTGAAATGCAGATCTCAAAACCCCAAATGGGAAGTAAAATATTCTTGAGGTTGATAAATTAGTTGCTATCAATAATGTCAAGGCTAAAATTCAAGACAAGGAAGTCCTCCAAATCATCAAAGATTTATTTTTTCTTGAAATCATTTTGAACATGACAAGTTTGTAGTTTGTTATAATATTTATAGGAATCGAGCTTGCTTCTTATCCTTCATCTCCAAAGGAATATGAATATCTCTATGAAGATGTTGAATTGTAGTTGATGTTAAGATTTCTAATACAATTGACAATATGAAGGCCAATATTCAAGACAAGGAAGGAATTCCTTCATATTAGCAAAGTTTGATCTATGTTGGGAAGAAACCTTAATACATAAGGACTTTTACAAATTTAATTTGAATAAACTATGGTGCAAGGGAAAGGCATATTTTTCACCTTCCGGAAACTCGAATTGTATTCTAACCACTTGCAAAAACTATACTAAGATTTACAATCTCTTGTACAATGAAACAAATCTTTCAGAAATCATTTCTTCAACACGAAAAATAGGGGTCTCAAAATGCTCTCATCAGTTAGTAAGAATTTTACACATGGAAGAGAAATTGAACTATGATCCCGAGAACGTCTCTGGGGAACATGAAGTTTGTAGACAACAATTCAATTGGTTTTTCATTTACCCATGTATTGGTTGGTTCTTCCTAACTAAGACCCAATTGGATATCCACTGTGAGTAATGACTAAAATATATGACACGACCCCTACTACTTCCATATTATCTAATTCATCCATAATTGTTTGTTCAAATTAGGGCTTTCCTTCCTATGCTTTTCCTTATAAGGAAGAATTATAGATATGACTTGAACTATTTATTTCATATTGAATAAGTTGAGGTCCTTGTAGGAGCAGGGAAAAACATCCTTGAACTTTGTAAAGAGTGAATCTATGAAGTAAGTGAATTCACAAGGGGAACACTCCGACCCTATATAAATCATCTTTCAATTTTTTCATGTTCCCATGTTTATAGGGGTAGTCTATTCCACCTTTCTAATGGTTTCACTATTAATATAGGTGTAGGCTATCCATGTTGGAATCTCACATGGATTCCAACATGGATAGCCACGCATAATGTTATTGGTTTTTTAGTCTTTGAATTCCTTGTTTTGAAGGAATCTACATATTTTTTTCATTAGTGTAAAAATATTTCCAGGAGTCCAAATTTATTAGATAATGCAACCCTTGGGATCACATAGATATACTCTAGTACTGGATCCTTTCTTGGGTTTGGCACCATCAAAATCCATGCTACAATTCATTCCATCTTGTTCATGAGTAGGAACATGAAGATATTCTTTAGATAGCACACTATAAGTAACCATCCCACTGTCTTGGTAAGACAAGTCTTATGTAGAAGGAAGTAGGTGAATTTTTTTCTTGATATTTACCTCTTCTCATAACTAAAAAAGGAATGAAATTGTGTATTTCGTATGTGTTATGACTCAATTATGGAGCATAAAATTAGAAATCCTTCCTAAAACATAGAAAGGAGGAATTATAGGGTTTAACTGAATGAAATCATATGCCTCGTTTGGTTGAGAGGATGTGTCTTTGGAGGAAAATTTTGTATGTTCTGATCATGGCAAAGGAGGGGCTTGTAGAATACAAGAAAAGATTTTAGACTAAGTTGGTTTTCTAAGAGCAGACAATAATGTCACATAGAATGGGACCTTCACTAGATCTTCAAATATATTGTAGGGTCCTAATAATGGGGAATGTGGAGATGGTTGTTTGTTGGATATGTTGACCTTGTTCAAAAACCGAGGTTCTTTGTTCCTTAGAGGAGAAGATTATCTACTACTCATGATAGGTTTGATTTTTCCATTCTATTTAGGATAGGTTTTGGCCTCCTCTACTCCTTATAGAATGGTTCCGAAGAGTCGTTTCCAAGTTTATACAACAAAGCTTTCAAAAGAGGAATAATTATCATCTTGAGACACATACTCTTGCATGCTAACCTCATAATTCTCAGAAGGGGAGGTATGTTTGTTATTAATAAGAGGTGAAGGTTCCTTTCCTACCTTGGAAAATTTCATGTTTTATGTATACATGTAATATTACTAAGGATCATGGATGTCTTAGAAAAAGTGGCACCAATCCACTTTAGCAGTAGTATGCCTATGAGGAGTAGGAGGCCCAAGGAGGTCTTACCCTTGTAGGTGCAGTGAAAAACAAGTAATTCACTTTTCAATTTAAGGAAAGGACTTGATTATTCACTTTCATTAATAGTTTCAATGTTCCAAAACTTTCCCTCTCTTTGATCCTTAGGCTTCAGATAGGTAAAGGGTTATATTGTGAGCTCTCATTTTGGAATATTTATTACTATGAATCATGTTAAAATTGGTGCCATAGGTGAGGAAACCATACTAGATTCCTCCATTTTTTCTCAATTTCCAAGGCACTAGCCTTAGCCACATTTAAAGTGGTTAATGATTTGCCTTTCAAAATTTACTTTACTTTTTTATTCTTTCTGGTCATCTAGAAATGAAATAATTTATTTTAAAGGGTTACAAACTAGTTAGAATTATGCCCACGGTGGAAGAAAAGTGTTAATTGAAGCTACAAATTGGGTCTCCCTGATGAATGGAAAAGGTTGTGCAATTGCTAAGTAGGGAATCCAAATCATCTACTATTTGAAATTGTTTCTTGAATTCTTGGATCATAGTTTCCCAATATAAGATAATATCATTGGGAAGTAAGTGATACCATCTCATTACTTCCCCCTTCAAATTTTCTCACAAACAATCTAATAATGACATCAGGAGTTTTTATATCCATGACTTTTAACACATCATAAAAATTTTGTATGTGTTCATCAATTTTTAATGGACTAATGCCACTAAAATTAGGAACTTGATATGGTGCATCTATGGATATGTTGTGTAAACGAGGATTCAAGGCCAAAGGAGTCATGGGTTTCGAAGGAATTTTCATTACGATAGATGTTGAGGGAACAATAAAAGTTACAAGAACAATTATATGACTAACTTTTTTAGCATATTTTTCTGCACTTTTTCACCAGATTCTTATGTTGGCTTGGGAAGAATCACTTTTCCCATGTAGACCTAATATTATCTTAAAAATTTCAAATTCAAAAGCAAAACTTGCCCTCGGTAGAAGTGTGTGTGTATGCAATTCTCCTTAAAGCTTCTCACATACAAATTTTTAAAAATTGAAAAATAAATAATTCAACTATTTTTTGGGTAGGGTTTACGGGTTATAACAGAAAATTACCCACAAGAATGCTTAACATAACTAACCCAAATGATCTTTAGTGGTATAAATACACCTTGGATTACCCTCATATCATCCTAGTACTTAGCATCCACTCTCTATGATATTTTCCCCATATTACGTCTGCTTTTCTTGTGCTTTTAAATACACCCCTATCTCCAAGAAACCCTATTTTCCTTGCTTTGATGCTAAGCCCTCTTATCTCACATCAAATTGCTACTATTGGATATGATATCTTCAATGGCCCAAGTAGGAAGGATCGAGAGGAAGGTTTCATTGGTTCCAACAACCATGATTATATTGTATCATAATTACTTCTTCGTTGTTGTTTGCAATAAAGAAACACATATTTTATTCCCAATTCCATTGTTTATTTTTTATGAATGTGACTTTCTAATGGATAATATTATGGGCTAATTTGATTTATATGTATATATGCTTTGAATTTTGTGATTATCTCTTGGTTGCTTGTTTATCTTGTACGCCTGCAACCTTGGAAGGAGAAGTTAGGGTTTAGACGCTGCAGGATCTTCATCAACATTAGGACTTACATGTGTGTACGTTACACCTACTTTGTGAATTTTAAATTGTATACATGCTTGACTTAGTTTCTTTGTTTATTTTTGTGTTCCTCATTTGGGGCTTCTAGGGAAATTCTCTCGCAACACTAAATTAGGGATTAGTAATTTTTGATGGATTAACTAATGTTTATTTTAATATGGGGTTTTAAAGAGGAGAAGAGAAAGAGGGTGGATTTTTTTGTTGATATGTGTATTATGTTTGCTTGGTTTTGTAGATGTTTGTGACTCGCTACTTTATTTTTTGCAAATTTTGGCTTCTTTTAATCCTAGGGGAGATTAAAGGTTTAATATTGGGATGTTTCCTACATGCTAATGTGTAAGGTAGTTAATTAATGTGTCCTAGATACAAGAGAGCTATCATGAAAAGTATCCTACTTCTGAAAATATATTGAAGTGAACCAACTAAATACGATTTTTTTTTCTCCAATTGAAATGCAAAGTATGACAGTGAAAAATTGGTTCAAATGAGGTTTATAAGCGATGCCAAATATTGAAAAGGTATGGGATGAGGATATTAATCGTGTTTATGTTAAAATATATCACCAACCAAAGAAATTAAAATATATCGCCAACCAAAGAAATTCAATAGGTTGATTGATGACCTCGTCTTATATTTTTTTATCGAAGATTGGGGGAAGATGGGTGGAGGGGACTATACCAAATACTCAAGATTCGATTATTGGTTATAAATTTTTGGATACAAGAAAAAAAAAAAATCTTTTCAAGTGGATCCCAAATGGATTCACCAGAGAAGGGATTTTTTATACATGAAATCCATCGATTGAGATGGATCATACCTATCCAACAGTGAACTAATTGCATCTTCTTTGGTCCTGTGCCTAATTAGGTTGTGAAAAGTGGGAAGAAGGAAATTTGAGTGACCTATATGCAAGCTCTCTTAAGACCTATCAAATTGGGTTTTTCCTCCCTCAATTACTTGGTTGCCCCAAAAGGCCATAAAGTGTGGTTTTGGGGAAAGGGCTATGAAAATCAACTTGCTAATTTTTATACTAAGTGTTGTTTGCACTTGCATTATCTTGAAATATGGTCCAAAATTATTAGTCTAAATCAGCTAACTAGTAAATGGCCTATGTAGAATTATTAGAATTAGGAATACAAAACTTATGAATGATGTGCTTGGCTATAGAAATATGAAGATATATGTTAGGTGGATTGACAAAAGGTTTGGGAATTTAGCCATGGATTAGTTTAACAATTTTATCTGGTTAATAAATCAAGGCTACCACTCCATTATGAAGATCCTCCCAATTAGGTACACACTTTTTATATAATATATATTATTCCTAGTATAAATGGAGTGAGTTGGCATACACCATTTGGTTAGAACTATGAGTGCCCCTTGCATTTAAGAGAAGTAGGGGTTATCGCTTTCTCATCACTAGTGATTTTGAGTTCTTAAATCCACTTAGCTGGATTCAAAAGGATAATTTCATAAAGCAAGAGGCTAAAGACCCCCCAGGGAATGTGGTTGAAATTACAAAAGGAGTGTAGCATTATTATCTGAGCTAAACTATTCACAGTTCAACCCTTGAGAATATCAAATGAGACCAATTTGAATCAAGGAATCACTCAATCGACACAAAGTAAACGAATTTTTAGGGGCCATACTATTGTGAGAACCATCAATACTTTTTCTTAAATCTAATTAAGCTAAGTGAGATAAATTAATCTTACCCTAGGTTTATAGCCCTCATATTTTCTAAACGTCAGAGTAGTTTTTTTGGGCAACAAGGTTTGGGGATCTATGTAGAGGATCATCACGCAACAATATTAGCCAAAGGATAACACACAAAGGTGAGAAGAATAAGGAAAGTTGTTGGGAAATTTTTGTATGTACTAGCCCATAGTAATGTTTACTTTCCTATAGAAATATTTACCAGCCCATAGTAATAATTTACTACTAAAGGATTTTTGGTCAGTTGGGTCCACATGTAAATTTATAAATATATTAAGGTAGAGTAGTAATATACATAACTTGTTGGTGCATCTTGAGATGGAGGCATATAGTTTTCTATTGTAATGATATATGATTCATTAGGATGTTGAACCGTGGTGGATACAAATGTAATAGAAGAATCATAATGTTAATAAAAAGATCAATTTTTGGCCTATTTTGTGTATTTGCGCAATGCTTAATGGCTTGTCTAGTTTTCATAATATTGTCACTTTAAATGTATGCATAATGGGATTATTGAACAAAATAGGGGTATAGTTTAATTATTTTTCTAAATACTAATAAGTAATAATATGTTGAAGATATGGAATGCTAGCTTAAGGTCCCCATCTCCTTTATCAATGCAATTTTTTTTAGGTTCTTACGGTCCCCCCCTAGATTCCTTGGGTGATACTTCACTTTCTTTCAGGTGTTTTCGAAAGGGCTAGTGTCTGTAGGGGTTTTTTTAACAAATTATCTCGAACCTTGGGTCCATCCCTACGTGCAAACAAATGGTTATGTACTCAAGACCATGATTTGTGGTTGAAAGGGATGCAAATACCTAATAAGGAAGAGATACAATAGTGGGTGAAGAAAAAAAAATGATTACTCTATAGAATAGACTAGAAATCAATGGATCAACCATGAGAAATGGATGCCAATGTGTGTTTTTACATATTTTCAAAAAATATTCTTTGTTGACTTTTTTTATCGTTTTGGCTATGTTTACAATGGTTGGAAGAAGAGCACAAAACTTGGTGCCCTGTTGTACTCTATAATTGGACTCCCAAGGGTTAACACTATAAATAAAAAGGTTTCTCACGTAGTTGTTTTTTGGTTGAATAGTGCATTGGAGGCATATATTGTTGAATTTGTTGTAATGGGTACTCATTCATACAGTGCATCTAAATGGGACTTATTTAAGGGCTCACGAGGGAGATATATGATACTTTTCCCTACATGTATAAAAATGATGTTGTGTGATAAATGGGTTATGTCACTGGAATCTGACAACATGAGAAGCTAAATTTCTTTGCAAGGAATGGGGAGAATGGGGGATGATCATAGAATGGTCTAAAGGAAAACATAGGCATGGGATGAATTAAATAACCCATAAAGACTGAATAAACTGAGAATGTTGAGGCGTCATAGGGATCAAAGCGCAAATAATTCAAGAAGAGTAAGAGTGCATACATCAGTGCAGGAGAAAAGTGTGACAAAAGAGTTAAGTTGAGTGTTGTGTAGTGGGATGCTATTTAAATTTTGTTTTGCATCTTTGTAATTATTTCAAGTTATGTGAAATATGCTTAAGAGGCTAAATTGAGAATCAATTACCCTGAATTTTGGCAAGCTTATGTTATACATAGGGATTTGTGATAGGATCATTTTGTTTTGATCATAACTCTAAATGAATGGTTAGATTAATGTCAATATTTCATACAATTGAAGTTCTTGTTCTATTCTAGAACCTTATGAATATTATTCTTAGGCACTAGCCGTAGCCACATTTAAAGTGGTTAATGATTTGTCTTTCAAAATGTACTTTACTTTTTTATTCTTTTTGGTCATCTAGAAATGAAATAAACTGTTTTAAACACCCTTAGAAGTTGGATGTGTCTCTTCACATGGGTGTTGCATGCTTGCATTAGCAAGCCTAGGGTCTATCATTTCACTCAGTTTTACTCATTTTCCAGCTTGAAAAATAAATAAAATGGCTCAAAATTATGGTTGTTATTTCAAGGCTCAGTGATTTATATATGCTTGTGTAAATTTCTGCTTACATGTTTAGATTTCCTTGTTGTAGCTTAGCACATGTATTTGATATCCATTGTATTTATTAGTTTGGGACATTACAGTGGTATCAGAGCATGTTCTTGGCCAATTGTGGACACAACAAAAATTAATGTCTAGACCTTTTGGTGGAATGGTCTATCGTACCAGAGGCAGAGGCAAAGGAAGAAGATGCGAAAGAGGAGAAGAACATGCCATTTATCTAATACAGATGTTGACAATGCCAAATACCATATGGAGGTTCAGGATGGAAATGGAGGAAATGAAAAACCAAGGCAAGAAGGACAAAAGCAAGTTATGGAGGAGTTGTTGAGGGTGAATTAGCAGATGTTGAGGCAGGGTCAGTTAAAGATGGATATGATGCAACAAATGATGGGCCTACAAGTGTAAAACCATCCTGAGCACGAGCAAAATGGTGATGGAGGTTGCAAAGCAATAGGTGGGAATTTTTAGACCAATGAGTGTACATTCTAGCAGTTTCATACTCCTACGCATGTCCAGGTTAGCCATCCTACTATGCCACAATTCATGCATGAGCCAAAGAGAGTGGGAATCAGATCTTGTTGAATATTTGGTGCACTTTTTGGAGATGAGGATTAATGAGTATGATGGGCTAGACCCTAGGATTTAACATGTTATGTATTTTCAGGAGTTTATACACCTCAAGAAGAGATGCAAGGTTGTAGCTGGAGCATCTCATAGAGGAGGACAATCAAACCAGGAGATCCAAAAGGCAGCAGGGAAGGTCACACTTCCATGCTTTGATGGGTCAGCCAAGAGCTCAGCTAGAGTGTGGGTCTAGAATTTGAACCCCATGCAAGAGATATATGTTATTCGATTTTCTGCCCTACATTTGGAGGGAGATGAGTAGGAGTGGTGGTACCATGTCTTGATCACTCTTGGACACATACACAGTAATTCCTATATTGAATTCACCGAGAGGTTTTTTAGGAAGGATCCAGAGTTCCCATTTAGGGATTTGGCACATCTAAGACATACTGGTAGTCTTGAGGCCTATATATTAGAGTTCTAATTATTAGTGGTGATGGTTATAAACATTCAAAGACTCAGTTGATCATGTTGTTAATTAGGGGCTAGCTAAACCCCTACGCGGTTGGGTGAGGGCTTATAGGCCTACGACATTATAGGATGCCATCTCTAGAGCTAGGGACATGATTTATGCCTTTCCAAGGAACAAGGCTCCTATACCTTCCAAACACACTACACCCTAAGGGGGACGAGACACCAGACAGGTACATAGAGATGTTGGGAATGGATAACTTGATGATGAGACTAAGAGGAACCTTCGGTGGAGGAAGTTGTGATTAACATGTCAGGAGCCATGAGAACCAGGACACAGATGCACCAAGGGCAAGGCCCATTACATTGAGGTGTATTCAGATGGTGAGCCTGATGATGAGATGGAGTAGGAGATGGAGGACCCCATACCATGGGAGGTGGACCATCAGCACCACCACCTCAAGGAGGAGGAACACCTTTGCCTATTGGAGGAGTCATTGCATCACTTTGGGGAGTTTCGAGGTACATGAAATTAAGGATCAGAAGCAAGGTACAGGGGCAACGCGTGTCAATTTTGGCAGACAATGGGGCTACCTAGGATTTCATTGAAGCTTAGGTAGTATACAGATGGAGACATTTTAGGGGTTTTTAGTATTGATTCCTAGAGAACGTACTATGCAGTGCACAAGATATGTCTCCAACTTGATTGTGACCATGGGGAACTATTCTATGATAGATCCCTTCTTTGTAGTTGATGTGTCAGACACTAATGTGGTGATGGGTGTCCAATGATTGTATTATTTGGGACATGTTACTACAAATTGGAGGAAGTTAGAGATGGATTTCACGGGTCCAAATGGGAAGCTCACAGTATTGAGGGGCATGCATTCCTACCACTCTAGACTGTGTCAGCCCATAGGATGGAGGTTGCTTTGATACATGGAGACATACCATGGGAATTGGAGCTACACATTTCAGAGATGGGGAAGGGGCAACAACTACATCCACATATCTTGGCACTTCAAGAGAAGCATCTAGTAGTGTTTGGGGGAATTTCTTTAGGTCGTCCACCAGATAGAGGGTTTGAGCATACTATAGAGCTAGAGGAGGGTGTGCATGTAGTCATCACCACCCCTTACAAACATCCAAAGGAGTTTTTGGCCTTGAGACACATCAAGCCTAGTTCTAGTACATTCACTTCTTCAGTGGTGTTGGTGAAGAAGAAGGATGGGATGTTACGCATGTGCATCGATTATAGGGCCCTGAAAAAAAATATTGAATAATAGGTACCTGATTCTGCACATCGATGAGTTGATGGATGAGTATGTCAAGGGAAAGAAAAATATAGTAGTTGATGCTTTGTTGAGGAGGCTCGTGACACAATTATTGATGGAGTACTCCAAGGATAAACATGCATGCGAGATCTTGGATGGAATTGTAGAAGTTGATAGGTACAGAGAGATGGATGAAGTGATTTATTACAAGGACATGATGTACTTGGTTCCAGGCTCCTAGTTGAGGGAAAGGATCCTGCAGGTAGCTTATGATTCAGCTTTGGCTAGACATGAGAGGTTTTTCAAAACCTAAAGCACCATCTGAAGAGCGTTTCACTTGGAAGGGCCTCAAGGAGGAAATTCTAGGGCATGTTCAAGAGTGTGCTATTTGTAAGAAGAACAAGAGGGAGAATACATGTCATGCTAGTTTACTTCAGCCCCTTCCGATCCTAGAGAGGAAGTGGGAGAGCGTATCTATGGATTTTATCATGGGATTTCCAGTTGTTTAGGGCCATGATTGCATATATGTGGTATTGGGAAGACTGACCAAGTTTTCTCACTTCTTTAACATTCCATACAGATCTTCAACCTCTCAATTCAAGCTCTTTTTCAAGGCGGTATTTGGGTTGCACGGTCTTCCCAAGACCATCATCAGTGACTGAGATCCCAGATTTACATGGATTTTTGGTAGGAGTTATTCAGATTGGTAGGAACATAACTCACTCCTAGCACCAAATATCACCCCCAAATAGATGGGCACACGAATATTGTGAATAAGTGATTATAGTGGCGTTTGCGAAACTATGTGACTAGGCAACAATGTGCATGGGTGAAGTGCCTTCATTTGGGAGAGTATTACAACAACACCACCCAACAAGTGGTTGGAGGGGGATTTGTGGAACTATTTGACTGGGAAGAAACATGCACAGGTGTAGTGGATTCGTTTGGGAGAGTATTACTACAAAACCATTTGTTAGTGTCCATATGTGCAATGATCAAATGTACTCCTTCAGGTTTACTTAGTAGTGGTCCTAGATCAAAATTTCATGTTTCAAGTCAGTTTTCAAATAAAATTTTGTTTACTAAATATGTCTAGGTCTAAAATTCTACTCCCTTCACTCCATTCATGGTCATAATCATTTCAGAGGTCATGTCATCTATGAATCATCTAGGGTCTGAGATAATCCACCACGTCTTCATTTAGGTCAGAGTCTAGGTCTCATTTGTTTCGCCACCGTAAGAGTCAATTATGTCATAAAAGAAAGCAAACAAAATCTAATTTTCACCATACAAGTCATTTTCATATGGAGTTAGCAAAGATAGGGAAATAAGTAAAGATATCCTCTCTTCTCACCGTCATACTCCACAAATGGCATGTGTTGAAGAAAAATAAGCAAATTTGTGCCAACACTACATGTGCTACGCTTTTGGGTGTGCTGTGCAGGTGCTGCGATTTTGGTGTTTGAGCTCCAAATCAATTCTCGAAGGTTAAAAACCATGGAAAAAAGGTTCATACACTTCCTAAATAGTAAGTGGACACCCTCTATACCTCTCTCAAGTCAAAATTCATCAGCAAATAAATAGTTTCCTTCATTAGGTTACCTCCACTACGTTTTTGGTGTTTTTTCATCTTTTGTTTGTTCAGCTGATAAAAACCTAATACAAACATCTACAACATTCATATAACATTCATACACCATACCCTAAAATCTCCTATCACTCACAACCCTCTTTTACATTAATTTCATTAAAACCCTAATTCTAAATACATTTTGGTAAAAAAACTAGTGAAACCCTGTGTTTTGACCTTTTGGACAGCTTTCACATGCACATTCCAAAAAATACCACTTGCATCCTATAGCCAACTCATCACCCTACCTCCCCAAACTTTTATGGATTTTTCCCTAACTTCCTTCCATTTCATTTCTATCCCTAAAACCACTCTACCACTATCCCATGTTTTCCTAATTTTCCACTTTCCCTGTCCACTACATAAAGATAGGGTTTTCCTTATTGAAACAAATCATGGAGGGTGAGAAGAAGGTCCATAAGGGAGGTCACCATTCCAGGTTTGAGAAAACTCAGTCCCATGGCATCATTTTTAGAGCTTCATGATCAAGCCAGGGTTTAAATTTCACATAGGGTCAGTTTGGCTTCAAAATCAGTTTCTGAAATAAAGGAGATGAATTTTACAAACGTGAAAGAGGTTTTTGTAAATAATACGCCAAAGAACAAAAAAATCCTTCATTTTATGTGCAGGTGTTATGGTTTGAGAGAAATTTTCAAAATACAGTTGTTGCAGATCATTTTCTACACATTTTGATAGGTTGTCTTCAAATCAATTTTTCAGGGGGTTTGGAGCAGTGGTTTGCAGTGCTTGATGACTCCATTCTATAAAAGAAATCCTAATATTTCCAACCACATGAATTTCAGCCCCAAACTCCTCTGGGAAGGGCTCCAAACCCCCTCCTATAGTAGGTGTTATGATTCTGCTCAGAGTGCACTACGCTTATGCAAATTTTGAGCAATCAACTTCAAACTTGGTTCTCCGCAAATGAGAAATTATTTTTGAAACATGGAGGAATTTTTTTCAAAACATGTAAAAGTAAAAAAACCTATCTTATTTGTGAAAAAAACTTTATGTTTAGAGATATATTGATCCATCTTTAAGCCCTATTTTTTCATATTTTTGGTGATTCCTTTGTTACGTTTCTGGAATTAGTTGTTACGCTTCTGGGAAGTGTTGTTACACTTCTTTAATTTGGTATTACACCTCCAGAAAGGGTCCATAATTAGGTTTTTGGCTTCAAATCTCTTCAAACAAACTCAAGGCTTGTGACCATTATTCCTTGGACCTCTCACAAATAGTAAGTCACTACTCTCATATCCTCCCTTGTCAAGTTATTGAGTGTTCAAATCATGTTCATGCTTACTCTATATTTCTCCATATCATCACTTATCCATGACATAGAATGAATTCATTTTTAAAAACCCTAAACCTAGTACCTTAACTCTGACCCACCTCTCATATACCTCATCCTCACATCTCCCATCATCCATATCATCCCTAACATGTCATTTTCATCAAACCCTAGATTCTAGCAAATTTTCACTGTAAAAAAATTGGAAATTTCCCGTGTTTGCTTGATTTCATCACCCTCCTCACATCCATTTCCCCTCATTCCACCCACAATATGGAGCTAACATGCCACCCTATTCACTGAATTTTTTCTACAATTTTCCCTAGCTCCATAACCCTCCATTTCACCTTCTAAACTTACTCCACCTCTACACTAGCTATTTTCACAATGTTGAAATTGGAAATTTCCTATGTTTTAATAATTTTGACACTTTCCTCACATCCATTTCAATTAATTCCACCCACAACTGGAGCTAACATGCAACCCAATCTACTAAATTTTTTCTAGAATTTTCCTTAGCTCCATGATCCTTCATCTCACCCTCTAAACCTATAATATTCCTACACTTTGTTTTTCCAGATTTCATTACATATACCCATCCCATCAAAATACAAGGGCTTTTGTCCTATCAGTGATAAAAAATATGGAGAGTGAGAATAAGAGCTTCAAGGGAAGGCACCACTTCAGGTTAGAACCCTTCACCATGCATGAAATCAATGCTTCACCCTTGGCCAAAAGATGTTTTGAGAGGACTGGATGCTTGAGGTTCTGTGAAAAGCTCGTGGAGGAAGGATATCATCTTCAATTGACAAGCTTATTTGCTACAAGATTCAACATAGGAAAGATCAAATGCTGGACATGGAGGCTGAAACACAATCAAGAAGGCCAAAAACAAGAGGCCTCAAAAGAGTGCTTGAGCTAGAAAGACAGTGAGCTCATCCACCTGATGAGTTGACCTTTGATGAGACTATAGCCACGAAGATCAATCAAGACAGATAAATTTGGTTTTCAAGGCTAAATGAACATCTGGAGAAGCTCTTGAAGAGAGATAAGAGGGACAATAAACTTCAAAGACACATGGAAAACCATTATCGCACCATGAACACAATTTCTCAAATAAGGCTAAAGCAATTGAAGAAAAGGCTAAAAGAAGCTCAAATGAAGCTTAAAGAGAAGGATAGCTTGGAATTTTTGACTAAGGCATAACCAATTTCGAAAATTTTTGAAGATTTTTGGTATTTTTTGTGATTTTTGCACAATTATGGAAATTCCTCTTCACAAAAGAATAACAAAATTTTTTCAAGCTTATTTTGGAGGCATCCAAATGATGATTTATTTACATGGATGGATGAATTTTGATGATTAAATTACAAATAAGGAACCCCTTTGGCATGACAAGCTTTAATTTTCAATAAAAAGCCCAAAAACCACTCATTTTTCATGTTTCTACCACCTTTTTGGAGCCTCTGTTATGCTTTTGGAGTAACCTTGGGAGAATGGATTTTTGGAGACCTTCCCATGGGTCATTTTAAAAAATTCAAGATGTTATGGTAACTAGACACATAGATCTAGTTGACCGTTCTTTCAAAAGTGGATTTGGATTCCTAAAAGAGCCTCAAAAGTTCCATCAAACTTCAGTTACACTTCTGTAAAAGTTTGTTATGCTTCTATAAGAAATGTTACAAATTAGCATTGGATTCCTCAGGACACTTTTCAAGCTCAGAAAATGTCACAAATTCACAATTTTGATGTATTATGAGTTGGAATTAGGGTTATTGAGTTGGTTTTTTCCTCCTATCATGAGGGAATATGTAATTTAATGTAAGGGACAAACACTTCTAGTTCATAGCTGAAAATTCAGGGAATGTTTTCTAACATAGAATCTAGGAAATGACTCATCTTGTGTATTTATGATCTATTTTGGATGGGATTTAAACCTGATGAGGTTTCATAGTCCACATTTTATATAAGTAGACTCTCTTTATTCTTTTTTTGGGTTGGATATCCTTATTTTGCAATGGAGCTATTGTAATCAACATTTTGGAATGAAATGAGAGAGAAATTTGTGGAACTTGTGTTGATAATTTTGTGGTATGCATTGGAGAATTGTTCTTCTTATATGTGTTTATCTATTCATTCTAAATGATATATCTTCTTCTTTAAAATACATCTTTCGATGTGTTTATCTTGTAATTTTATAAGTGTAAATCAAGTATGTTCATGCTCTGTTTTAGAAAAGGTTTACATGTTATGTCTATTTACTTATAAATGAATGAATTCACCTCAGTGCTAATTCAAACTCTCTATTACTTCTTCCTATACTAAATGACTAATTAAACATGCTTTCAAACTATCTATCTAGCCTCACACATTCTATAAAAATTTACCTTGAAATTCAGATCTAAAAACCCTAGTCCTGACCTTCTCACCGACTTTTCTATCGAGCACTTAAAATATTAAAAAATCCTATTTACTAATCTGACATACATAGCCTAAGATCAATAGATATTCAGTCAATCCATTGGCTGCAAAGTGACAATGAGAGATCCCTCTCTGGTCCTGGTAGGGCTAGCTACCTGACCTAAAGCCTGGTTTGTGGTTACCTTCCTTCAACTCCATTCGCAGCCTTAGGAAGGAGCGGGGAGTGATAACACCACTCACTAGATGTCCATCGGTATGTCACCTTTCTGTGCTCTTTATGGTTATGATGTTGTATCATTTGCTGACATGATTTTTCGAGAAAACAAAGCCCATTGGGCAAAGGATTGGGTACAAGAGAGCCAGGAGATCCTAAGGTTTCTCAAGGATAACTTGTGTAGAAATTACACCAATGGATTCAATCCGATCATGTAATATACTAAAACAAGATACTGAATCCTTCTACAATATTTGCGGAAAATAAACATGATCGCATAATCACACCAAGTAAGAGAAATAAGCAAATGAATTGCACAACACAGATATTTTTTCCAGGGAAAGTTTGCTGCTCAAAACCCCTCTATATTTATTGTATAATCAACCAAGGAATCACGAAACAATACAATGCACTCTTCTCACAAGAGTTTGTTGCACTCTACCAACTATTTTATACTGATCCGGACAAACTCGACCAACACTTAGCTAAATTACTGCCTCTGCTCAGCCTACCTTGCTTTCACAATTCTAAGAACAATTGATCCCTATTAATTAGGAAATTCAACCTTCCAAAATGCAAAAAATGCAAGAAAAGTCATTAAAAAATTCAAAATATTTAAAAAGTTTGAAAATCTAAAAACAACACACACACACACACACACACAATATACAATTTCAAATACATAAATATACATTATACAATTTAAAGTCAATAAACAAAACAAACACTCAAATATGCCTATGAAATTTTAAATAAGTAAAAACCCAATACAAATTCAAACCTACGATATATAAAAACATCCAAATTTACACAACAAAATTCATTGCAATCACAATTCAATATAACAAACACACATTACAATTTCAATTTCATGTTCAATTCCAAATCACATACAAATATCCATACAACCACTCTGGCATAAACATACAAAATACAAATTCAAATAAGCAAACACACACCTACATTATATATATATATATATATATATATATATATATATTCAAATTTACACTACAAAATTCATTGCAATAACAATTCAATACAAAAAAATTACATTACAAATTCGATTTCATGTCCAATTTCACATCACATACAAATATTCATACAACCACTCAAATTTACACATACAAAATACAAATTCAAATAAAAAAACACAAACCACACATTTCAATTCAAAATATAAAATAAAACATTTTCAAAAATCACAAATAGAGATAATATAAAAATGAAAAATAATATGAATGACTAGTTTATTAAAGAGATATTTAGTGTTTTTTCGTGCATTTGTGTGAAATAAATCTACCCTACAACATATAAATAAACTTGCCCTACAACATTGTTTAATTGACATGTTGCATTTGTTCCCAAAACAATGCAACATATCTGTGGATTAGAGAAATGAAAGAAAAATTAAATCTACCAATATTGGTGAACCCATCACGTTTAAACTATTGAGAAGGGCTTTACATTAAATAAAAATGACAGAGATGTAGAACCATTCATATATTTACATGGAATTTGTATTCATAGCAATGATTCCATTTCTTCAGCAAGGTAGGCTTTGAACAACAACTCAATGACCCGTTTTCACCAAGATCAGTGACCTATTTCCTTCCTTCACTCATTTCTAGTGTAAATGAATAAATAATTTACAATTAAGAAAATAAAAAAGGTAATGGAATAGAATTGCTTCTGACAATAGAGCAAATATTAGCATAAATATCAGAATTAAATGGAATTCCATTCAAAATACAGGGTAATTAGATAGAAATTCTTCTAAAAACAGAGCACTAGAATTTGATTCATACCCAACTGAAAGATCATTGATCCCCATGAAATGCATGAGTGAAAAATTAAATCTATTAGAAGTGGCAGACACATCATGTTAAATCATTAAGGAGGAAGAACTTTAAATTCAATAAAAATTATGGATGCACCGTGTTTAATTTTTATCCTGGATATATATATATACACACTTGGATTTGGGATTCCTAGTAATGATTCCATTTCTTCAACGAGGTAGCATTCAAACAACAACAACATCAATCACCTTCTTCCTTCATTCAATTCTCAACAACTTTAGCGACCTATTTGTGTAAATGGCTAAATAATTTACAATCTAAAAAACATACAAAGCAATGGAATATAAATTCTTCTAACAAGAGAGCGTATATTAGTATAATTGTCAAAATTAAATGGAAGTTGATGCATACCATGCTAAAAGAAAGATCATTGATCTCCATGAGCCCAAATATTGTAAACAACTCTCATACATCTCTACCATTTTTCTTACCTCCAATTTGTTTTACTTTATCCTCCTCCTTCTCCTCCTCCTCTAGACATGGAATCAAACTCAACCTTGACACAAACTGACCATAAACAAGCTGACCCATACTCAGACTCATACTCGGACTCAGACAATCAAGCACACAAAGATTCCAATATGAAGATAGAAAGAGGAGGAGGAAAATGTTGAGTACTAATAAGACTTTGATATATATATATATATATTTGTTCCCCATCATCCTTCAACGGGAGCTCTCGGTCGCTACTCCCGCTTTGGTCATGTGGGGTGCTAGTGATCAAGGGTTAGGGCTTAGCCCCGACCCCTTCCCCCAATTAAAATCCGACTCAAATTTAAATTAAAGCCTCAACATTGATAGATTAAGAAACACATGCAACGAACTTGTCAGAGCATGGCGCTAGTAGAAAGTTGGTCAAGAGTTCAATCCCGCTTGAGTATTGGACCGAACGTATAAAATTTTAAACAACTTGGAGGTGCCATGTGGCAGTGCCTGATTGGGCCACGTGGCACCATCCTACTAGTCCACGAAAAAATCATCCAACCAATCATAATCAACCATCTGAATGAACCATAATATGACACTTGGTGATACATGATTGGCCTTATGGTACACCCAGTCAACGTGCTGACTCAGATGTACACACTGCCCAGTCAGCAGTCCATTTCGCAACTTGCAAAATTTTTATTTGTTGAGACAAACGATTAGAACTTCATAACTTGAGCATACAATGTCAGAATGATGAGCACTACATTTTGGAACTAGTTTTGATCACTTCTGAGAAATTTCATTTTGAACACTTTACTAATCCCCTAAATCATTCCAAGGCATACTCTAATCTCAGTCTATTGAATTCCATTATCCTTGCTCTGAAGAAATCCCGCTACACTAAAGCTACAAATTTGAATGTCTTGAGGAACAACTTTGAAATTATTGTTCTAATGTGAATCCAACACTAATACAATGTAGAAGTATGGTGATAGAATTGCAACTAATCAAGAAATTTAATCTAAATCAAGAGACAAAATTCTACTTAGGCCCCTATTCTTTAGGAATTTTCCTCCAATTTAATGTGCAATTCCCAAGGATTTATCTCTAACTACATGTGCAATATCCCAAAGGGAGAATGCAGTAATACTTAAACACAATATAAGAACTGCAACTAAGTAAACAATAAATCTCAAGACAACATCAGAATTTACAAAGAAGCTGAGCCATTTTATTATATTGGAGAAGATTCAGTTACACAATGTACAAAATATGAGGAGATCTAGCCAAAGAGATGGCCTAGAATCACCCATAAAACATGCCACAATAGGCACTGCATAACTGAAGAGCTACTAAAGCAAATACTGCACTGTCCCTTCAGTAGAATATGAATAAATAACTGCAGGCTAAAAAGGAAAATGCATATCTACTCAAATCTGGAGCTCAGATGATGCCAAGATTCAAGATCAGGCCAATGTGATGGATTCCCAAGATAACCCAGAAAGGATTTTCCAGATCTACAACTTTGGAAAATCACCCTCCTAGGATTTGATCCTTGATTTGCTGGGAATTACATATCTGAAGCTAGATCTGAAAATATATGGCTGAAATATGTCGCAAGATCAAATCTAAGCTCAAGGGCTATCCCTCCTTCAGCATCTACAAGCTAGAAGCTCTAGATCTAGAAGCTTCTCAATCCTCCAATGATGATTACAAACAAGCAATAACCGCCAATAGAAACTGCTACAGAAGGGAAGAGGGGCCTTTCTACCATAAAAACCCGCAATAACCTGCCGATGGAAATACGATGGGGTCCTCCACAGATTACTAGCTAAAATTCTTAGCAACCTTCCTCCTTTAGATTCAAGATGGACAAATAATTAAGGTATTATCAAGGTTAGCAGGTCATCAAATTTTGCTTGATGCAAATCTGATGAAGCCTTAGGAATGCCGATATTTATGCCCAAAGTGATATGAATAAACCTTCATCGATTCTCCAGCTGAAATAATGAAGACAACCTCCACCTTCCAAACTGATCTTCAGAAATCTACAATTTCTGAATATGAATGTTCTTCAAAAAGTAGGAAGAGATAGGTGGCACCAATGCTTGATGTAGAGTGAAGTACAATACTCTTTCCAGAGCTACTCAAAGAAAGAGGTGGGATTCCCGACCAAGAACACCCTATGCTAAACAACACTTGCAATCTCTTCTAAGCAGCCCAAGAAAGCAATGGAATGTCACATGACAATTCCATATCTAAAAATATCCTCAACATCAATAATCACAAGCATGTCCTCCTTTGTTTCCTTCATCTTCTTTATATACTTTGTGAGCCTTCCCATGCCTTGGCCCTCGTCTAGACTGCGCTATGTATGTGGATATGATCCTCCATGTTTGATTGCACTGTTTGACCAAATCATCCATCATGTGTAGGTGCAATGTACACCCTCTCCATCACATGTGCATTAATTGCATAACATCCTCCATCACTTTATCATGAATGCTTCATGATCTTCTGTTTGACATCTTCAAGATCTTAGTTGACTGTATCAACCTCCATGATCTTCTTGTTTGATCTCTTCCAAGATATTAGTTGACTATGTCAACCTTCATGATCTATTTCATTAATGGGACATGATTTCCAATTTCATTCACATTAGTAGTTGCTCAACTAGGCTCATTATGTAGATCTAGGCTTAATTAATCCACATTCACACACAAAAAGTGGATATTTATTCATATTGAGGATTATGGGTCCCTCCACCCTTTTATTTACTTAATTCATTAAGAAAGTTAAGAACTCTAATATTCCAAATATCAGGTGAAAATTTGGGAATATTACAGTCCTCCCCGGTAAAATGTTGCTTGTCCTCAAGCAACTGCAAAAGTGGATTCTATAGCAAACATCCTCCCTCCAAATGGCATCCTCATGTGGAAGGCCTTCCCATATGTCACAATGTATCATGCATGTCTAGCTCCAAAGTTGCCTTTCCAGAATGTCTAGAATGGCCTCCAACTGAAAATTTAGATACCCTTCCTCATCAATGAATATCCAAATGGCAACAATATGATTATCAAAGTTCTCCTATATACATGAGATACATAAAATTAAGTGGTTCATTTCTAAAGTGGAAGGTCCCAACTCATGAACTATCTCTCCAACCCATGATACATAGAGTAGTTTAGATACATCAATGCCCCCATCATTAGCCATATTGGCCATGTAGGAATCAAACATCACATCAACATAGTGAAAAACAAGAAGTAGAGACATATGGGAAAACATAAACAATGTCAAACCATATTCTCCTAACAACAACCAACACAGAAAAGCCTTCTGCTTCCATGCTATATCATCATGATAACAAGTAAGAGAGCCATACTCTCTCAAAAGAAGCCACCTCAACAATGCTTCTTGTTTCCATGTCAATTCATTAATGAGAATATGAGAGCCATACTCTCTCAAAAGTAGCCATCTCAGCAGTGCCTCTTGCTGCCATACCACATCATCATTGTAACAAATGTAGTGGCCATATTCTCTCAAGATAAGACACCTCAATAAGGCATCTTTTTGCCCCATCACATCATCAGTATACCAAGTACAATGACCAAACTCTCCCAACAGAATCCAATGCTGTAAGGCCTCCTATTTCCATCCTCCAACATTATCATGCAATGTATGGGAAGAAATCAGCCCATACTCTCCCAATAGTAACCATAGCAACAAGGACTCTTGCTGCCTCCTTGCATTATCATGATGCAAGTCTCGGAGCAACAATACAGTAATGGACAGGTGAGATGTCTCATCAACATAATACAAACAAGCTCCATTATGCCACATCATGTGAGAGTTATAATCTCTTCCAACCCCAAGTACATACATGAACATGAGATATAATCCCAAACAGAAATACATGTAAATACATGAGACATATCCCAAACAAGAGTAAATATAAGGACATAAGATATAACATGTGATGTCCAAACTCTCTCCTCAACAACCATAGTAACCATGCCTTCTTCTTATGCATTCTATCATTGAGACATAAGGCATGAGACAAGAAAATATGAATCTTTGGGTAGTAACCATACTCACCCAAGAGCAACCGGAACATCCATGCTTCTTGTTGGCCTGTGTCATAGATATGCAAGTGGTTTGGCAACCCCTTGCTCCATACTATCAGCCATTCATCCTGATGTGGATGATGGATCTCAATTTTTAAATACTTGGTATCCTCCCATTGTAAGACACCAACCTCCTCAAACTGATGAAGAACTTTGCACCTCATGAAATTTTGAAGTGCACCTCCAATGAGATCTCTTGATGAGATCTTCTTCTCATCCATGGCCTTCCAAAACCAAAGAGGTTCTGGATCTGCTGCAGGTAGAAGTCTCTCTTTGAGCTGTGAGATGCTCATTGAGAAAGTGTCATCTAGAAAGGAGAAAAGATTTCTCATCTCAAGATGTCTACCATTTATCATCATACGCTCCATTGCTTCATGAGTGAAGCTATCTTCAGAATGCTCCAAGAATAATGGGGCCTCATTATTATCACTGCTACTAAGTGACAACATTGTGGATCTACAAGGTAATACATCTACTATCTCAAATCAAGGTACAATACTGATCTCATAACCAATCATTGTACGTAGGATCATGCTCATCCCTTCTTCTGAAACTCTACACTTCAACTCAAGAGCTTGAATGTAGTCCATCCATGACAAACTAGGATAGATTTTCATCTCCTCCTTGATTAGATCAAGGGTCCTCTGCGCTGTGATAGTTTGCTGCTTCAAATCAACATTTAGATCTAACCCTTGGTCATGAATTGGCCCTGATGGCATGTTCCCATAAGTTTCAATAAGATATACTGAAACAATAGGTGATGAATGTGTATACATACCTTGGATCAATTGATATGTGGGAACCCCTTGACAAAACACAAGAGTTCCTCCAACTGGGAAAATGGTGTCTCCAACTGCTGGTAAGAGAGATGGCTGCTCTTCTACCAATGTACCAGCGCTAGAATCTTCCTCCTCTTCCTCATGCATCTCTTGAATCATGCATGGGACTCTATGTGTCAAGAGCTCAAGATTACTTTGCAAATATGAAAGTATCTCTTCTTCGTAAGTAAGTACTTATACAACTGGTGGTGAATGAAGTGACTTCTTGTCCAGAGTGACAAGAATGACATCCTCCTTTGTTTCCTTAGGAAATGTCTCTTTGTGGCACATCTCTGTCTTCTTCACATCAAACTTCCTCCTCAAATTGTGAAAGAAATCTAGATATTTAGTCACCTTTGCATGCTCCATGTGACTAAACCACCAATCCTTGGCTCCACCTAAAAGATGAAGTGTTGTAATTTGGACAGCCTCTTTTTCAGCCACAGGATGTAGCCTAAAAAATGTATCCAACTCTCTCCTCCAAACCTTAACATTTCTTGAGGAAGATCCATCAAATGTAGTCAAATAGAATCTATTGTGCCTCTTCCTTCTATTGCTGCTATAGGATCTTCTTTCTTCCTTGAGTTCAAAGAATTCTTGGAGATTTAGACTTTCCTTGAAGGCTTTAGACTGTTCCTTGTACTCCTTAAGATACAAACTGAGAGTCTCATGAGTCTCATGTTCTCTTCTTTCTTCATTTCTATACCTCTCACCTTCTTCAAAGAAAGTGGGCATAGTAGATCTATGAGGAGATCTATCATTCTCAGATTTTCTTTTCTGCTGATAGGAAGTGCTTGGACCTTCCTCTTCAAATCTTCTTCTTGTATCCTCCCTTTGCCCTTCCTTCTTCATTTGATAGACCTCCTTGGAGAGATCTTGCATGGATCTAAAGAGAGGAATGGCAAGACTATGCTCCTTCATGATAGATCTCATCTATCTTCTTCTTCTTTTGATTCAGAAGATAAAGTGTCCACAAGTTGAGCCAAAGATCATGCTTCGATACCACTGTAACATCCCAAAAGGGAGAATGCAGTAATACTTAAACACAATATAATAACTGCAACTAAGTAAACAATAAATCTCAAGACAACATCAGAATTTACAGAGAAGCTGAGCCATTTTATTATATTGGATAAGATTCAATTACACAATGTACAAAATATGAGGAGATCTAGCCAAAGAGATGGCCTAGAATCACCCATAAAACATGCCACAATAGGCACTGCGTAACTGGAGAGATACTGAAGCAAATATTGCATTGTCCCTTCAACAGAATATGAATACATGACTACAGGCTAAAAAGGAAAATGTAGATCTACTCAAATATGTAGCTCAAATGATGCCAAGATTCAAGATCTGGCCAATGTGATGGATTCCCAAGATAATCCATAAAGGATTTTCCAAATCTACAACTTTGGAAAATCACCCTCCTAGGATTTGATCCTTGATCTTCTGGGAATTACAGATTTGAAGCTAGATTTGAAAAATAGATGGCTGAAATATGTCACAAGATTAGATCTAATCTTGAAGGGTTGATCCCTCCTTTAGATCTACAATCTAGAAGCTCTAGATCTAGCTTCTCAATCCTCCAATGATGATTACAGCTACTACAACACAACTGCCAATAGAAACTACGCTCTGAGGAGAAGAGAGGCCTTTTGCCTACTGAAAAATCCTACAATAAACTCCAGGCTGATGAAAATACTGATGGAAAGGTGAGGGAATGGTCCCTCATAGGATTAATAGCTGAAATGCTAGCAACTTCCTTCCTCCTTTTAGATCTGCAAGATGGACAACGTAATTCCTGAAGGTATTACTGCTGCTAGGACGTCAATAAATTTTGGCCTGATGCTGAATCTGATATGAAGCTCTGGGAATGCTGATCTTTAAGCCCAAGGTTGTAGGAATAAACCTTCACCAGTTCTCGAGGTGAAATACTGAAGACAACCTCCACCTTCCAAACTGATCTTCAGAAATCTGCAATTTATGAATATGAATGTTCTGCAGAAAGTAGGAAGAGATATGTGGCACCAATGCTTGATGTAGAGTGAAGTACAATACTCTTTCCAGAGCTACTCAAAGAAAGAGGTGGGATTCCCGACCAAGAACACCCTGTGCTAAAAAACACTTGCAATCTCTGCTAAATAGCCCAGAAAGCAATGGAATGTCACATGACAATTCCAGATCTAAAAAGATTCTAAACTTCAATAATCACAAGCATGTCCTCCATTGTTGCCTTCATCTTCTTTATATAGTTTTTGAGCCTTCCCATGCCTTGGCCCTCATCTAGACTACGTTGTGTATGTGGAAAATATCCTCCATGTTTGACTGCGTTGTTTAACCAAGTCATCCATCATGTCTAGGTGCAATGTACACCCTCTCCATCACATGTGCATTAATTGCACAACATCCTCTATCACTTTATCATGAATGCTTCATGAAATTATGTTTGACATCTTCAAGATCTTAGTTGACTGTATCAACCTCCATGATCTTCTTTTTCGATCTCTTCCAAGATCTTAGTTAACTGTGTCAACCTACATGATCTATCTCATTAATGAGACATGATCTCCAATTTCATTCACATTAGTAGTTGCTCAACCACCTCATTATGTAGATCTAGGCTTAATTAATCCACATTCACACACAAAAAGTGGATATTTATTCATATTGAGGATTATGGGTCCCTCCACCCTTTTATTTACTTAATTCATTAAGAAAGTTAAGAACTCTAATATTCCAAATATTAGGTGAAAATTTGGGAATATTACAACATGCAACACTTGTACACTCAGGACTAGTCTACAACTTGTTACACTACCTTGGAATCTCCGAATTCCTTCCATGCATGATATATTTTTGGTTTATTTATTAGTTAACTGGATGATCACTAAGTTAGATTGTTGTCCCACTGCACAACTGACCTCCAACTAGTTTTATCAATAATAAGAACTACTTTAACTAAATAAAATCGGAAATAACTGAACTTAATTTCTACAAATTAGCAATCACACATGCATAATTGAATTCCAAGCCCTCTAACTCAAATTTACTGAGCTAAATGAGTGACAAGAGCTATGTCACCTTAGTTAACTGCCACCAAGTTGTCTGCTAATGTGGAAATTTTGAATTTTCTCAATTTGACCAAGGCTAAGTCAAATTGAGCCTTTCTTGCTACACTTCTCAACAGTTCTTATCTAGTGATCTTTTGAAATCAATTATTATGCCCTCTCATGTAAAATACATATTATTTCCCTCTTGGAAAATTGTAGCGGCTTTCAAGGATTCCTAATGTATGTTTTAATTTATCTAAAAAGACAATATTCTTCTCATTGTCTTTCACTAAGAATGCTTTATTTCTAGGAGGGACCACCTGGTTCTTTGGTTACAGTGTGGTGGGAAAATAATCTAAGGTGTCCATTAGATAAATTGATTTTTGACTTATACCATTGTCTTTAGTTAGCTTAATGATGGTAATTGTGTTGTTGGATTTATGTAAATGATTAAGTTGTAAGATTTAGTGGTTTGATTTTAATATAAAATGTTATTGTCCAAGAAACATTATTAAAATTTTACAAGCATGTTAGCACGAATTAATATTTTGATTTTAAATATGTTACTAATTATTAACAAATTTGTTTTCACTACACAATTTTCCACAATTATCAGAGTGCACACCTTTTATAGGAATATCCATTTCATGTAACTTTAACATCTTTTATAGTCATTTTGCATGAATTCAAAGTCGTTAAAGTGTATGAATTGAAAGCATATATATGATTGTAGTTTCAACTTGGTGATGGAGAGAATAAATTTTCTCTAGTGGAGAGAATTATATTTTATAAGAGGCTTCACAACTTTTAGTTATGTCATAAACTTTCTAGTATGATTGAATCCATGACTTAAATCTTTTTATCGTGCTTATCTTATGGGTAAGCTTAAGAGATTGTAATTCATTACAATTTGTCTTGAATTTTCCTTGAAATTTCATAGTTTCACGACTTCTTTTAATTATTTCCTATTGCAAAATTTGAAGCACTTCTTTCTTTTAATTCATGTTATCTATAGTATGAGTGTTTTTTTGTGGTTTTAATCTAAAGGAATGCCTAACCTAAGGGAATTTAAACCGGGCACTGATTAACATAGCACAAGCCAAATGCCTAACAACATTGAATTAAATACAATGTGAGTCTTTTGATTGACTTCTCACTAATTGATTCTCGTTGGTCATATTGTTTACTTGAACTTTGTCAAAGCGAATCGGGGTATGGGAGAAGAGGTTGATTTTATTTCTAGGGCTTGCTATGATTTCTCCGAGTGATGAAAATAAAACAATTCTTTATAAACAAATTTTTATAAAGTTGATTGCTGTATATCCTTGAAGGTGTCTGAGATTAACCTTTTAACAAATTTATTTATCTATGTTATATATCCTTAAAGGTGTTAATGTAATATACTTGTGTAATTCATATATTTTAATCTTCTTGACCTTGTTATCCACAAAATTTAAAGATTTAAGACATCATTGACATTCTCAAAGTTATTTGAAATGGTGATTTGTTTTCTACAATTATTTTATCCTATTTGGATCAATGTGGTGTTTTTTGTGACTTTGACACTAGTACATTTAGGGGAAATTCCGGCACTTGGTTCCGACACTTTTGACCAAATGTCGGAAATTTCCCCAAATTTTTTCAATCCCGCCCGAAACCATTGCTATATCGACGTTTAGAGAAAAGTGTCGCAATACTGACACTTATACAAAGTGTCGCAATTGCAACGTTTGGAGGAAGACGTCACAATTGCGAAACTATGCCCCAAAGCATTTGATATGATCCATTTAGTTTGATGGAGATTGAAATAGATTGATGAATAATTGAACCACATTAGTTTACTTAACAACGATGCACAATGTTGTGTAGTGAGATCCATTGCTCTTGAAATATTAAGTAAGTTCATAAAATTATTGAAGTTGAATAAAATTAAGAATGTAGAGTTTGTAATGTTGGCTAACTTTGGCTTCATTTAGGTTCTTGTTATTGGAGGATTCGCCATTCTACAACTTTTGGGAGAATTTGGATTACTCAATACAGAAATCATTCTCAAAAACTTAAGGTGTACATACTCTACTCCCACTCTAGATTTAAACATCTAGCCCCTTATGAGGAAACACATGTTCATAACCATTAGGCCCACTCATATATACCTCCCCTTTTGATAGAAAGCTTGCAATTGGGTGCATTAGTGAGGCTTTAATTACTGTGATATGACTAAGTACTATACAAAAACCTCTACAAAGTTTAAAGTCAAACTTGTAACTCGCTTCCCCACATGCTTATGGATTACAACCACCATAATAAGTTATATGTTTATATATAGAAATTTCAATCTTACCTTGACTAAATTATGTAACTATAATATTTAGGTAGAGAAATTCAATATTTGAAGGTAAGTCAAATTTCCACTATCCAAATTGATAAGAGTACAAATTATGACATTGTATTTTTGGGAAAGGAATGATAATAATAATAATAATCTAATTTTAAGGTCATGGTCAAGTGCAAAAACCAAATTGATATATGAGATCACCTTGTTTGTGTAAAAAAGCATTTGTCTTCACGTAGTAATTTGACTGTGAAAGTCTACAAAAGTGTACATACTCTACCCCAAGTCTAGATTTGAACATGTGGCCTCATATGAGAAAACATATTCATAACCATTAGCCCCACTCATACACATCTCCCCTTTTAATGGAAAGCTTACGATTGGGTAGGTTAGCAAGGCCTTCATTAATGTGATATGTCTACACAAATATTATACAACAACTAAAAGGATCGTAAGGTTTCAAGTCAAACTTGCAATGTGCATGTTTGATAACCATATAGATATGTGTTTTGGATATTGTTGTTCATAGTGAAAAATATTTGATGAATGACTCTTTTGTTATGTTGCATAATTATTGGAAGGACTTAAGAAACACCTATATGAAAGTTAAGTTATATTATGTAATGAATTATATTTTTCTTTTACTAGTGAGGTAGAACCTAGGATGGAGTCATTCCTAAAGTTGAATGGAAGAACATTTTTCCCACTAATGGGATTCTATCAATAGGATTGTATGAAACTAAACTTGGTTGAGCCTAGATGCCCAACCAACTATTCACTGGTGGTTTCGTGTATTCCCATAATACCGCGGCAAGTCCCTTATCTCCACCCCATCTGCCACAACTCTCTTTATCACTCTACCTGGTTATATGAGCTAGTATGTGGCCATGGTCTAATGCCTTGAGCCATCTGCCCAACGTGTTGGCTCCCAAATCCTTCTACACCACGATATGGTGATTTCATTTGTGACCATGGGTTGGGCCTAGGCCCCAATTACTCGGTCGCTACTCCTAATTTGGTCATGTGGGGTGCTGGTGATCGAGGGCTAGGGCTTAGCCCTGACCCATTCCCCCAATTAAAATCTGACTCGAATTTAAATTGAAACCGCAACAATGTCAGGTTAAGAAACACATGTAATAGACTTGGTAGAGCAAGGCGTTGGTAGAAAGTTATTCGTGAATTCGATCCTGCCCGAGTTTTGGAATGAATGTATAAAATTTTAAACAACCTATAGGTGCCATGTGGCAACCCTTGATTAGGCCACGTGGCACCATCCTACTGGTCCATGAAAAAATCATCCAACCAATCATAATCAAGCATCTGAATGAACTAGAAGATGACACTTGGTGATACCTGATTGGATTGATGGTACACACAGTCAGCCTACTGACTCAGTTGTATAGAATTCCCAGTCAGCAACCCATTCAACAACTTGAATTTTTTTATTTGTTGAGACAAACGATTAGAACATCATAACTTGAGAATACAATGTTAGAATGACGAGCACTACATTTTGGAACTGGTTTCAATCACTTTTGAGAACATTCATTTTGAGCACTTTACTAACCCCCTAGATCATTCCAAGGCATACTCTAATCTCAGTCCATTGAATTCCATTATCTCGACTTTGAATAAATCCTACTACACTAAAGCTACAAATACGAAACTCTTGAGGAGCAACTTCGAAATTCTTGTTCTAATGTGAATCCAACACTGATACCATGTAGAAATATGGTGATAGAATTACAACTTCTCAAGAAATTTAATCTAAATCAAAAGACAAAATTCTACATAGGCCCCTATTTTTTAGGAATTTTCCTCCAATTTAATGTGTGATTCCCAAGGATTGATATCTCACTACATGCGACACTTGTACACTCAAAACTAGTATACAATTGATGTTACAGTGCCTTGGAATCTCCACCACATTTGAGGAACTCAAATTCCTTCCATGCATGAGATATTTTTGGTTGATTGATTAGTTAACCGGATGATCGTTGAATTAGATTTTTGTCTCACTGCACAACTGACCTCCAAATAGTTTTAACAATGGTAAGAACTAGTTTAACTTAATACAATTGGAAATAACTGAACTGGATTTCTACAAATTAGCAATCACACATGCATAACTGAACTCCAAGCCCTCTAACTCGATTTTATTGAGCTAGATGAGTGAAAAGATGTTAATTTTGGACAAATAGGTCCAAAATCCATGTTGTGATGCTCAGATGAAGATACCAATATTTTTATTGGATTCCTCTTTTGGAGAGGTGCAAGATCGATCTAAAGATAATTTTGATCCGATGAGCAGAACATTTATTTTGAATTTATTCAAAATATGTGCAGGTCGGCCTTAAGGTTTTGTGCCCCAATAGTTGTGTCACACACCCTCACTGATGGATATATATTGGTCAACGTTGGAGGACATTTTCACTCATCTCATCCTCACACATTTCTCTCTCCTCATCTGATTGGTTCGATGACCTTGGTGGCTCTTTTCTCCACATGTGGGAAAATTCCAGCAACAACACATTTCTGATTTCGGTCTAGGGTTTCTGTAGAAAAATTTGACCAACATTGACTTTGGTCAACACAAGGTCAAAAGGACCTGAAACTCTCCCAAAAGTTTGATTTTCCTAATCCACATTTTCTGGAACTATTCCCGAGGCAAGAAGTTGAATTTGACTTTTCTGTGTTGACCTAGCTGTTGCTGTTGTTTGTGTTGACCATTGACTTTTTGGTTTGACTTTTGAGTTGACCGTTTCGTTGTCCTAGAGGGTTGTGTGACATTGCTAGTTGGCTGACCATATTGAAACTTTGTTGGTTGAAGCATCCTATTGACTGCCGTAATGTACCAACACACTTGTATATTTTTGGCTTGTCTTCTGTCGATATACTGGTATGTTCTATCAGCATTTTACTTTATTGTTATGTGATTGTTGTATGATATTGAAGAAAAAGTAAAGTTGCATAAAGCATAGAACATCTACAAAAATTTACATGGTATCAGAGCAGAGGTGAAGACAAAGCCTCAATTTGTAGCAATCACCGAAGAAGGGGATGGGTTCCTCAAACTACAATGGCTTAAAGGATGATGACAAATTGAATGGGAAGGATGAATTACATGCTTGGAAGATGACATTGGATCTTAACTTGGAAGATCAAGATGTCATGCACTATGTGTAGGGTAAAATCCAAGAGCCTCCATCCACCGCAACTGTTGCTGCCAAAACAAAGTATAAGAAGGGGGAGATCAAAGCAAAGATAATGATCAGGGACTCAATTCATAAGAGTTTAGTTGCCTACATCTCTAAGCTGGGCACATCCAAGGAGATGTATGATAAGTTGGTCCACATGTTCAAGGCCAACAATGTGAATCAAGTACTATTCTTCAAGAATCAATTGAAGAATCTGAAGAAAGGCAAGGATGAGTATGTTCAATCATATTTTTTGAAGCTAACATGGATCAGGAACAATCTACTGGCTATTGGGGAGACAATAGCTGATCAAGAGATAGTACTCACTGCACTTGGAGGACTCTCATCCGAATGGCATGTTTTCAACACTACCATTCTCAATAACAATGTGATACCTGACTTTGACGAATTACTATCAAGATGCGTACAAGAAGAGACAAGGAGGAAGGAGTATGAAAATGAAGGAAATTTTGCCTACGCTATTCATTCTAGAAAGAAGAACTTTGGTGGTCCAAGGAACAAAGGAAGAGCAGGGGCCCAAGGAAAGAAGGGCAAGTGTTACACTTGTCACAAGCCAGGTCACTATGCTAGAGATTTCCCTTTCAAGAAGGATTCTCCTGATGATGATGAGAACAACAACAACCAAAGGAATGTCAATCAAAGGAACAATAGGTTCAAGGGAAAGAGGAAGGCTCCCTCTGGCGGAAATGGTCAAACTTTCAAAAGTTCGAGAAATTCCAGGTATGAGGAATCAAATGTTGCTGATAAAAGAAATAAATTCATTCTTGTATTTTCCCTCTCTACTGCATCTCCACCCAACACTATGGATGTTTGGTTGATAGATAGTGGTGCCTCAAGGCACATCACTAGGTTTAAGGAAGCACTTTCAGATATGGTTGGGAAGGATACTAATATGGAAATTATCCTTGGAGATAATGCCACATATCTCGTGAAAGGGACAAGGACTGTGACCCTCCACTTGTCTCAAGGTCAAGTCCTCCCCTTGCAGGATGTACTCTATGTACCTAATTTGAAGAAGAACCTTATGTCTATATCGGCCATGGAAGACAAAGGTTTCAATGTGGCATTCATTGATGGAAAGGTGCACATCTAGAAGAAGAGATTCAAGGAAGCTATCACGATTGGGTTTAGAGTTGATACACTCTACTAGGTTGGAGGAAGTCCACTGGGAGCGATGACGTGTGATACTATTCAACAGACTAAAATATGGAACTGAAGGTTTGGACACCTTCACTACAAGGCCCTTCCTGTAGCAAGGAAGATGGTGACGAGGATGCCCGATTTCTCAAATAATAATGAAGGTGTATGTCAGGGTTGTGCCGAAGGAAAGCATACAAGGGGACCTTTCCCCTCAAGTGTCACAAATACATCTAATGTCTTGCAATTGATACATTCTTATTTGTCTGGGATGCTTCCCATGACATCCTTGGGAGGATGTTCTTATTATATGACATTCATAGATGACCTCTCTCGCAAAACTTGGATATACTTCTTGAAAAAGAAGGATGAGGCTTTCATGTGGTTCTGTACCTTCAAAGCCTTGGTGGAAAATCTGACAGGGAAGAAGATCAAGATATTGAGGACTGATAATGGCACTGAATATGAGATGAATGAGTTCAATAAATTTTGCAGAGAAGCTGGCATCAAGAGGGAGACCACATCTATCTATAATCCTGAGTAGAATGGTGTTTCTTAAAGAAAGAATAGAACCATTGTGGAAGCTTCCCATGCCATGCTATGTGACCAGGGTCTACCGAAGTTTGTATGGTGAGAAGCTGTGAACACTGTTGTGTACATACAAAACTGATGCCCGCATTCCGCTCTGGACTCCAAAACTCCCGAAGAGGTTTTCACTGGTAAGAAACATGATGTCTCACATTTTATAGTTTTTGGATGTCCTCTTTACTTTCATGTGCCGAAAGAGAAGAGGATCAAGATGGATGCTTCTAGGAAGAAGGAATGTTTGTGCCCCAATGAAACTTCAATGGCACATAGAGTCTATGTACCTAGTCAAAGGGAAGTGGAGATATGCCATGATGTTACCTTTGACGAAGATGCTTCCTTGAGGAAAGTATTCAATCTTCCTTCATCTAAGGAAGATCATGAAGCAAGGCCTGGAAATCGAGAAGAACCAAAGGATGAGATGATGCCCGATGCTGAAGGACCTATGGACCTGATTGATCCAGCTCCTTCACTGGGGAAGAGACCATCATGGCTCAAGGACATTCTCGAGGATGCTGAGGGACATATGGCCCCAAGTGGGACATTCTGTGAAAGCAAGAAGCCAAATAGATACCAAGGGTATCTAGCAGCCATGAGTACTATTGTACAATATGAGCCTGGATATTTTGAGGAAGTCGTAAAGCATCAAGTCTGGAAGGATGATATGCACGAAGAGTATGAGTCCATAATGAAGAATGATGCCTGGAATGTGGTTCCAAGACCAGAGGACAAAGCAATTGTCACCTCAAAATGGCTCTACAAGATCAAGCATGGATCTGATGGAAGTGCTGAAAAGTTCAAGGCAAGATTCGTTGCTCGTGGCTTCTCTCAAAAGGAAGGCATAGACTATGATGACATATTTGCACCTGTGGCCCGATATACCACCATCCGATCTATCATAGCCCTTGCTGCTACGCAAGGATGGAGTCTTAATCAGATGGATGTGAAGACCTCATTTCTGCATGGTGCGATAAAGGAATAGGTGTATGTGGAGCAACCTCTGGGGTTCGAAGTGCAGGATCGGGACACCCATGTCTGCAAGTTGAAGAAAGCCCTCTATGGGTTGAAACAAGCACCCAGATCTTGGTACAAGAGGATAGATAACTGCCTGATGAAGCTGGGCTTCGATTGTAGTAATGCTGATCCAAACCTTTACTTCAAGGTTGATAGAGAGAAGAATATGATTCTGGTGTTGTATGTGGACGACCTCTTCCTGGCAGGTGCTAACCCTCTCATTCATCAGTGCAAGAAGGAGCTTGTTGCTAAGTTAAAGATGAAGAACATAGGACTGATGCATTACTTCCTAGGCCTGGAGGTCTGGCAAAGACCTGGTGAGATTTTCCTTTCTCAAGGAAAATACATTGTGAAGCTTCTGGAAAGATTTGGTATGGTGGACTGTAAGTCCATGTCGAAACCGATGGAGTTCAACTTCAAGAAGTTGAGTGGCAGTGCTGTTGGGCCCGTGTTAGAAAATCCTACTGAGTATCGACAACTCGTAAGGGCCCTGATGTTCTTAGTGAACACTCGTCCGGACGTATGTTTTGCAGTGAAAAACTTGAGTCAACATATGGTTGAGCCTCATCACACCCACTGGGTTGGTGCCAAGAATCTGTTGATATATATTCGGGGAACGATAAATCATGGGCTGAGATACACTGTTGGGAGCGTGACACTCCTTGGAGATACTGATGTTGATTGGGCTGGCAGTGTGGTGGATCATAAGAGCACATCGGGATGCTGCTTCACACTTGGTTCTGCTTCGATATCATGGATGAGAAGGAAACATAAGTAAGTGGCTTTGAGCACTGCGGAGGCCAAATACATTGTAGCGATTATGGCCTGTTGTGAAGCAGTTTGGTTATGAAAGCTCTTCAATGAGTTGTTCGGGCATGTGCTAGATACCACTATGATACTCTATGATAACCAGAGTGGGATTCAGTTGTCCGAGAATCCCGTGTTCCACGATCGATCCAAGCATATTGATATCAGGTACCACCTTATTCGGGATACGGTACAGCGAGGCGCTATAAGGCTCTATCATATAGGAACTGATGAGCAGGTCACAGATATTCTCAAAAATCCCATGGTGAAGGTCAAGTTCCTAACCTTCCGTGAGATTCTTGGTATCTTGGAATGACCCTATGCTGAGGGTCCTGTTGGATGATGAGCTCTGGGAGCTCTGGGCGGCTTTAGGGATAACTTCTCGGAGCTATAAGAAACCACAGGGCTAGGCTTTCTGAACCTTATTGGTGTGCTTCTGCCCCACCATTGTGATGATTGAGTTGGTTCACCTCTCATTATCTGTGCCCCATATGCATTCTACCCATTGAGTTCAAGGCTCATGGGAAGTACCTCTCATTTGGCCAGTGAGGTTGGAAAAGCAAGAGACTAGTAGCAAAGACTTATGGACGCATCAGATATTGTCGTACTCTCTATCTAGGATGGCACATTCCAACCACTTGATCTGGGATCAAGTATAGTGAGGTTTCAGACCTCCACCTGACTTCGGGTCAGGTAAACCAACTTCGGGTTGGTATGAGACTCTTTTTGAGTCCTATAAAGGTTTCAGACCTCTGGGCTAAATACATCATCCAGGAATGATGTCTTTGTGACTGACCCACTTCTGTTCTAAAATAAAGAAGCCAACAAAGCAAGTTATGGTGGGATGGCGCACGATGTTTGGATTGCACAGGTGGATGGATTTCTCCCTAGTTGAGAGGGAGTGTTAATTTTGGACAACTAGGTCCAAAATCCATGTTGTGATGCTCAGATGAAGATACCAATATTTTTATTGGATTCCTCTTTCAGAGAGGTGCAAGATCGATCTAAAGATCATCTTAATCCGATGAGCAGAACATTTATTTTGAATTTATTCAAAATATGTACAGGTCGGCCTTAAGGTTTTGTGCCCCAGCAGTTGTGTCACACACCCTCAATGATGGATATATATTGGTTAATGTTGGAGGACATTTTCACTCATCTCATCCTCACACATTTCTCTCTCCTCATCTAATTGGTTCAGTGATCTTGGTGGCTCTTCTCTCCACACGTGGGAAAATTCCAGCAGCAGCACATTTCTGATTTTGGTCTAGGGTTTTTGTAGCAAACTTTGACCAGCGTTGACTTTGGTCAATGCAAGGTCAAAAGGACCTGAAACTCTCCCAAAATTTCGATTTTCCTAATCCGCATTTTCTGGCACTATTCCCGAGGAAAGACATTGACTTTGAGTTTTTTGCATTGAACTAGTTACTACTGCTGTTTGTGTTGACCGTTGAATTTTTGGGTTGACTTTTGAGTTGACCGTTTGGCTGTCTTAGAGGGTTGTGTGACATTTCTAGTTGGCTGACCATATTGAGACTTTGCTGGTTGAAGCATCCTGTTGACCATCGTGACGCACCAACACACTTATATATTTCTGACTTGTCTTCTATCGATCTGCTAGTATGTTCTATCAGCATTTTACTTTAATTTTTATGTGATTGTTGTCTGATATTGAAGAAAAAGTAAAGTTGCATCAAGCATAGAACATCTACAAAAATTTACACAAGAGCTATGTCACCTTAGTTAACTGCCTCCAAATTGTCTGCTAATGTGGAAGTTTTGAATTTTCTCAATTTGACCAAGGCTAAGTCAAATTGAGCCTTTCTTGCTACACTTCTTAATAGTTGTTATCTAGTGATCTTTTGAAATCAATTATTATGCCCTCTCATGTAAAATACATGTGATTTCCCTCTTGGAAAAATCTAGTGGTTTCAATGATGCCTAATGTATGTTTTAATTTATCTAAATAGACAATATGCTTCTCATTTTCTTTGACTAGGCATGCTTTATTTCTAGGAGGGGCCACCTTGTTCTTTGGTTACAGTGTGGTGGGAAAATAATCTAAGGTGTTTGTTAGATAAATTTATTTTTGACTTATACCATTGTATTTAGTTAGTTGAATGATGATAACTGTGTTGATGGATTTATGTAAATGATTAAGTTGTAAGATTTAGTGGTTTGATTTTAATATAAAATGTTATCGTCCAAAACATTATTAAAACTTTATAAGAATGTTAGCATGAATTAAGCTTTTGATTTTAAATATGTGACTAATTACTAACAAATTTTCTTTCGCTACACAATTTCCAACAATTATCAGAGTTTTCACATCTTTTATATCCATTTTGCATGAATTCAAAGTCGTTAAAGTGTATGAATTGAAAGCATATATATGGTTGTAGTTTCAACTTGTTGATGGATAGAATAAATTTTCTCTAGTGGAGAGAATTATATTTTATAAGAGGCTTCACAAATTTTATTTATGTCATAAAATTTCTAGTATGATTCAATCCATGACTTATATCTTTTTATCGTGCTTATCTTATGGTTAATTTTAAGAGATTGTAATTCATTACAATTTGTCTTGAATTTTCCTTGAAATTTCATAGTTTCACGACTTCTTTTAATTATTTCCTATTGCAAAATATGAAACACTTCTTCCTTCTATTATAATTTATCTACAATAAGAGTGGGATTTAAACCGGGCATTAGTTAACATAGCAGAAGCCAAATTCCTAACAACATTTGTGACAATCAATTGCACTAAATACAATGTGAGTCTTTTGATTTACTTCTCATTAATTGATTCTAGTTGGTCATATTGTTTACTTGAACTTTGTCAAAGTGAATTGAAGTATGAGAGAAGAGGTTGATTTTCTTTCTAGGGCTTGCTATGATTTCTCCAAGTGATGGAAATAAAACAATTCTTTACAAAAAAAAAATTATAACGTTGATTGTTGTATATCCTTGAAGGTGTATGGGATTAACATTTTAACAAATTTATTTATCTATGTTATATATCATTAAAGGTGTTAATGTAAGATACTTATGTAATTCATCTATTTTAATCTTCTTGACCTTGTTATCCACAAAAGTTAAAGATTTAAGACATCATTGGCATTCTCAAAGTTATTTGAAATGGTGGTTTGTTTTCTACAATTATTTTATCCTATTTGGATCATTGTGGTTTTCTTTGTGACTTTGATATGATCCATTTGGTTTGATGGATCTTGAAAGAGATTGATGAATAATTGAACCACATTAGTTTACTTAATAACGATGCATAATGTTGTGTAGTGAGATCCATTACTCTTGATATATTAAGTAAGTTCATAAAAGAATTGAAGTTGAATAAAATTAAGAATGGACAATTTGTAATGTTGGCTAACTTTTACTTCATTTAGGTTCTTGTTATTGGAAAATGGGCCATTCTACAACCTTTGGGAGCATTTGGATTACCCAATAAAGAAACCATTCTCACAAAATTAAAGTGTACATACCCGACCCCCACTCTAGATTTAAATGTCTAGCCCCTTATGAGGAAACACATGTTCATAACCATTAGACCCACTCATATACACCTCCCCTTTTGATTGAAAGCTTGCAATTGGGTACATTATTGAGGCTTTAATTACTGTGATATGACTAAGTACTATACAAAAACCTCGAGGATTGCAAAATTTTAAGTCAAACTTGTAACTTGCTTCCGCACATGCTTATGGATTACATCCACCATAGTAAGTTAGATGTTTATATATAACAATTTCAATCTTACCTTGACTAAATTACATAACTGTAATATTTAGGTAGGGAAATTCAATATTTGAAGGTAAGTCAAATTTCCACTATCCAAATTGATAACAGTACAAATTATGACAATGTATTTTTGGGAAAGGAAATAATGATAATAATAATAATCTAATTTTAAGGTCATGGTCAAGCACAAACACCAAATTAATATATGAGATCACCTTGTTTGTGTAACAAAGCATTAGTCGTAATTCAACTGTGAAAGTCTACAAAAGTGTACATACTCTAACCCAAATCTATATTTGAACATGTGGCCTCATATGAGGAAACATATTCATAACCATTAGCCACACTCATATACATCTCCCCTTTTAATGGAAATCTTGGAATTGGGTGGGTTAGCAAGGCCTTCATTAATGTGATATGTCTACACAAATATTATACAACAACTGCTATGTGCATGTTTGATGACCATATAGATATGTATTTTGGGTATTTTTGTTCAAAGTGTAAAATATTTGATGAATAACACTTTTGTTATGTTGCATAATTATTGGAAGGACTTGAGAAACACCTATATGAAAGTTAAATTATATTATTAAGTGAATTATATTTTTATTTTACTAGCCAGGGATAACCTAGGATGGAGTGAATCTTAAAGTTTTTTTGTTTTGTAAATTTGGTAGTTCCTTACTATTTTCTATTTATCATAAAAGGGTAGGTTGCAACATATAAAAATTCAGTGACCTCAACCTGCTCAAAGGAAACCAGGTCTGTTGGCCACCTTAAAGCATTAAAAACCATCCAAAATTGATATTGTTTCTTTCTTCTACTAGCCAATATGGCCATTTTAATGTTTAAGACAAAGTTAAATTGACAACAGAAAACATAAACGCTATCCGTAAAAAGCATAAAAACTTAAACTTGATTTACTAGCCATTAGAAGAGTCAATCAGTGTTGGATCCTTTGATGTGGAGCCAGGCATATCTACTTGCTGTATCTGTTGAATCTGCCTTTCAATTTTACCAATTCGGGTTGTTGCATGGTACCGTGACACCTTGATATCTTGGCGTTGAGTTTTTATTTCCTGAAGTAGTGAAATTACTACAGGACTGCCATCTATTGGCTGTAGAATTTGCAATGCTTTGGCCAGGACACATTTCATTATCCAGTATGTGTGAACATATTGGTGAAATAAAGATAAGCAACCTCTAGTATTTGCAGGATCATTTACAAAATCCATACTTTCCTCCTGTTTCTCTATATTTGCTTCGTTACTATGACTTTCTCTCTCCCATTCATGGATTACATTTCTGACTTGTGGAGGATTACCAACAGAGTAAGCTTCCAAGAGATTCTCCATTATCTCTTTCTTTATCTTCCTGCCTCGCTTGCTTGGCTCAGTTATGTTTTTTGAGAGCTGTTGCTTCCCTTTATATCTGGACTTTGCCAGTCGCTTCACGGATTGTCTTTTAACCATTGCTCTTAGTAGAACCTTTTGTTGCACTAAACCTGTATAGATTATCTGAGAGCCTGTAGAACGTGGGGAAAGAGTTACAATTAACCCATGATTAATAGTTAGGAATATTTTCGCCTCTGTGGAATGAATCGCGAAGTTATGAATGCAAGTCCCTTGAAAGAGACAGAGACTGAGACAGTTTGACGGATTGAAATGACCCAAGCTTTCTTTACTTGTGTAATGTTGGTTATCTAGCTTACCATCTACAATAAATACCAAGAAGGAAAAACTAAGAAAGAAGCTAACCCAATTATCAACAAAATCGCTTGTGAAATCAGGGCAGAGGCCTTTCGGCTTGTCTTCACATTGCATACAAAGGGTTTCATAAATTTGTGACTGCCTTACATGATTCAACTCCAAACCATGCATAAAATAAGCTAAGATCCTATTAGTGAATTGCAAATGCAATATTCTACAAGGATTGCGAAAGTGGGGTTGAATAGTCTCCTGAGGGATAAACAAATTTATATTTCTGAACAAGCTACAGGTGCTAGAAAAACCCAAAATTCCAGGCAATATCTTAAGGACAGAACAGTCGCAATTCTTACCCATTCCACCTCTACCCTGACATCTACAAAGACTAATGGTTAAATGAATAAGGGTGGATTGAAGAACAATTACATACCAATGTAACCAAGCTCGAAGCCTCTCCACAGTGCCTTTGAAATTTCCAGGGAAGGTGTGTTCTACAACAGCTCGTCCCAATCCTCCGTTGCTGCTCTTGCCAGAACAATTAGTTTGCTTTCGATCCAGAGTTTGCTTCCTTAAAATCTTCCTCCTCCGCTTTTTCCAATGCCATCCTGACACTGTTAGTTGGAATTCCATTCCTATCATAATGAATCTGTATGCTGCGTACCTTCCTTCATGCTCGCGAATTAATGTTTCCAGGAATACGCATGTCGGTAACACATGCCATCGCATGTCCGCCGTCCTCCACTTGCCCTGTGGCAATTGACAATGGGCACCCTTATCGGGGGAGTGAATCTTAAAGTTGAATGGAAGAACAATTTCCATTAATGTGTTTCTATCAATAGGATTGTATGAGACTCAACTTGATCGAGCTTAAATGTAGATAATATCTTAAGTGGAAACTTTCCTTTGTTATTTCAAATTGTCTTTCATTTTTATATTGTAGTCAATTTGATAAGAGAGGAAAATTAATTTGCTATGATGTATGTACAATTTTACAAACTATGTTGCTCACAAAGAGTGTTATGTTCCATGTTGGACAAAATGTCATAATACTTATTTTATTTTTAGACATGTGAAGAATAATGATCTCTTTCTTTTTTATTATATTGACTTAATTATGTTAGAAAAAATGTCATAATTATTATTTTTTAATTGGAGATATAAGGAATAATGATCTTTGTTTTTTATTAAACCATCAATTTAATACAAGTGAAATACTCAGGTTAATATAATTTATGTACCTTATTTTACAAATTATTACTTATAAAAGTTGGATTTCTAAGATTTCTCAATATTTTCTTATTATGTAGTTTTTCATTCACTTTCATTTGTTTGAAATGTTATATTTTAAACTAGTTAGAATTTATATATTGATATGAAATTTTATTGTTGGGAAATCTCTTTATTATGTTTATTTCTATTTATTATAATAATTTATTTATTATTAATTATGTTTATATATATATATATATATATATATATATATATATATATATATTAATTATGGTTTATAAGTATATATTTATTTATAATTTATTATAATAATTTATTTATTAGGTTTATTTTTAATTATTTATTTATTGATAATTTATTAAAATAAATTATTTATTTATTATATTAATTATAATAATTTATATATTATATGTTTAAATTTAAATATTTATTATAATAGTTTATATTAGTAATTAGAAAAGTTTCCCTTGGCTTCTAATCACTACAATACAATGAAGGTGGAAAAGTTTCTCTTGGCTTTTTATCAATTTCAAATCACATACAAGCATACATCAACAAACATAACATTGATAAAACCACTCTTACATACATATGCAATATCAAATACAAACAATATGAACACTATAAAGATAAGCATTACAAATTCATAGATAGTTTCAAATCAACACACAAAACCAAACATTGGCAAAACACTTCATATACATGCACAAACAATTATAAATAAACAAACATACATATACAAATAGAAATTCAAATGGACTAAGAAAATCTACATTAAATACACAATAAAATTCATCATATTTACAAATCAATACACCAAACACATTGCAATTTCAAATCACATACAAGCATACATCAACAAACATAACATTGATAAAACCACTCTTACATACATATGCAATATCAAATGAATAAACATTCAAAACACAACAAAGACCAAGTGTTACAAATTCACATACAATTTCAAATCAATATACATAACCAAGCATTGACAAAACACTTCATATACATACATAAACAATTTCAACTAAATAAACATACACATCCAAATTCAAATACAATGTATTAAACAAATCTACATTAAATACACATAATAAATTTCATCACAAATACAAATCAATACACCAAGCACATTATAATTTCAAATCACATACAAAAACATACATTGATAAAACCACTCTTATATACATGTGCAAACACTCAATAAAATTCAAACCTAGATTATTTATACACATTCAAATTTACACAAGAAGATTCATTGCAATCACAATTCAATAGAAAAAACACACATTACAAATCCAATTTTATGTCCAACTCGCACATTATAATTTCAAATCACATACAAAAACATACATTGATAAAACCACTCTTATATACATGTGCAAACACTCAATAAAAATTCAAACCTAGATTATTTATACACAAGAAGATTCATTGCAATCACAATTCAATAGAACAAACACAAATTAAAAATCCAATTTTATGTCCAACTCCAACCACTTTGGCATAAACATGCAAAATACAAATTAAAAAAAAAAAAAACAAGCATACATTTCAATTCAAAATAGAAAATAAAACATTTTCAAAAACACAAATAGACATGCAATTTCAAATAAATAAATACATAGTATACAATTGATAATTTTATCAATTATATATATCACCTTATTTAACTATATAAAATATAAAATAATACCTCCAAAGAAAAGGAAACAAAAAAAAATCAATAAAAATAAAAAATAATATAAAAATGAAAATAATATGAATGGTTTGTTTATTAAAGAGATATTTAATATTTTTCCATGCATTTGGGTAAAATTGTATAATTTATATGTGTAATTTAAAAAAAATAAATTGAAATGAATATCTCGGATGATAATTGAAGTGTAAAACTGCATGCTTTAAATATAAATGCTATAAAGTAAATGGGTATAAAAGATGTAATGTGATATGTATGAGCCTAAGAAAAAATAATCAACCCACAAAAAATTCTACACTACTCTAAGAAGAATGGGGCCCATCCTCTTAGAACATTTGTAAGGAGTTTTAACTCCTGCCATAAAAAAATAACTTTATTAATAATTGTATGCACATAATTTTCTCACGCCATTCCTGTGAATAAATCTGCAATACAACATATAAATATTACTTTGAGTAAAACCATAATAAAAGGTCATTCCTGTAAATAAGTCAGTCATACAACATATAAATATTAGAGGAAAATCACATGAATGAATGTAATATTTTTAATGAAATATGATGAAAACTTTATATTTATATTCAAATAATGAAAATAGATTTTACTTTCATTGGTACTTTTCAGAAAGTGTTTATATAGCTCTTATATATGAGCAACATTTGTAAGCTAAAGCCAATCCTGTAAATAAATGTGTCATACAACATATAAATGTATAAATATTAGAGAAAAAGCATATGAATGAATGAAATATTTTTAATGAAGTATGATGAAAATTTTGTATTTCTATATATATATTCAGATATTGAAATGGATTTTCTCTAAATGGATACTTTTCAGAAAATATATACAATTTTTATTTATAATGTTTTTCAGAAAATATATACAACTCTTAGTTATGAGTAACTTTTGTAAACAAACCTGCAATTAAAAAACATATAAAAAAATGAAATGCACAACACAAAGCCAGAGCTAGGTATACCAGAAAATCCTGGGGAGCCAAAAAAGTAGGGTATACTATATAGGGTTGGAATTTCAAAACTGTGTCACATGTCAAATTTGCCAGTTATTACACATTCCTTACTCATCTGCACAATATTATGCAAAGATCTTGACGGTTTCAAAAAATTTTAAACTGTATTTGATGGGCAAATCACCCCATGACGGGCAATTTGCCAGTCAAATTCCATCCTGATACTATATTGTTAAACCAACACATGGAAGATTATACCAAAAAAAACAGAGCCCAGAAAATCATGGACAACAAATTATTATACCAAAAAAAAAGATATACAATTAAACTAAAAATACCAAAAAAAATCAAGATATACCGTTAAACTAAAACACCCAAAATATAAGTATACTGTTAAACTAACACAGAATAAACTAACACAGCATGGGAAACACAGAAGAGAGATAGGGTATACCCAAAACCAAGGGATAAGGATAAGATATACCCAAAACAATCGCAAGTTATTCCAACACCCACCCATGGATTAAACAATTAATTCCACACCGCACCGAAAAACCCCGATCCACAGTGGATTAAAGCCATATTAAGAATTGGCAAGATGAGATGGTGATTAAGCGAGAGTCAGAGAAAAGCGGATTAGATAAACTAATGAACAAAATTAAATCCATTAAAAGTGGCGGACCCATCAGGTTTAAACACTTGAGAAGGGGACACAGGTTTTTAAAAAAAGCAGAGCAAGGTATACCAGAAAATTATAGGCAGCAGATTATTATATCAAAAAACAAGATATATCATTAAGAATATAAAAAAAAATCAAAATATACCATTAAACTAAGAATACTCAAAAAAATAAATAAAGATATAATGTTAAACTAACACAAAATAAAGGACACCCAAAACCTATAAATTAAACTACTAATTTCACACCGCACCGCACCACTAGAGAGGTGATAATACCAAAAAAAAACCCGAGTTAAACTTAACACAATACACAGTACATTAAATCCACAAATGATGCTTGAATTGGCACGGGGAGATGGTGGTTAAGCGAGAGTCAGAGTAAAGCGGATATGAACAAATTAAATCCATTAAAAATGGCGGACCCATCAGGTTTAAACTCTTGAGAAGGACACAGCTTTAAATTCAATAAAAATGAAGGAGATGCAGATACCTGGAATTGGGATTTTGTGGTAGGAATTTCGTTTCTTCAGGGAGGCGGGGTAACTCCTTCATGCATTTATCACCAACATCAACGCACTATTTCCTTCCTTCTTTCACTCATTTCTGGTGTAAAATTTACAATTAAAAAAAACAGAAGGTAATGAAATAGATTAAATAATTTGCAATTAAAAAACACACAGGGTAATGAAATAGAATTGCTTCAGAGCAGATATTACGAAAAATATCAGAATTAAATGGAATTCTATTCAAAATACAGGGTAATCAAATTAAATGAAATGGAATACAGGGTAATCAGATATAATTGCTTCTGAAAATGAAAACAGAGCAATGGAACTCGATTCCTGAAAAATCATTGATCTCCACGAAAGAAATGAATGAAAAATTAAAGAAGTAGTGGAGGCATCAGGAGGTTTAAACTATTGAGGAGGCAGAGCTTTAAATTCAGTAAAAATGACGAGGGTTGCACCATGTTTAAACTAATCAACAGGGAGGGAGGGAGATGCAGGGCTAATTTGGGATTCCATTCACAATTAAAAACGAAATAGACAGCAGAGCAGAGCAGATATTAGCAGAAATATGAAAATTAAATTGAATTTGATGCATACATACCATACTGAAAGTGAGCCTAAAAAAATCATTGAACTCCGTTTTTCTTGCCTCCAATCTGTTTCACTAAAATGTGAAAGCTCAACTGTGTTTTTCTTGCCTCCAATCTGTTTCACTTTACTTTAGCATCATCATCCTCCTATATCCACACAAACAGACATGGAATCAAACTCAACCTAGACGGACCCAGACTCAAACTACCCAAACCACACAGAGACTGACAGACCCAGACTCGGACAAGCACACATGGAGGAAGATGCCAATCTGAAGATAGACAGAGGAGGAGGAAAATGCTGAGAACTGATAATAAGACTGTGAGATATATATATATATATAAAATATATGGATTCATTCCCCACCAACGGCTATATATTTCCCTCCCGCGCCTATCTCCTCTGGAGCCTGCCCTACACCAGATATATATTTTCAGCATCAACCTCCTCTGAACCGTCAACCGACCGGATACATATTTCCGGCATCGAACTCCTCTGAAGATACATATTTCCGGCAGAGATCGACCTCCTCTGGAAACGGGTAGTAACGGATCCACGTTGTCTATTCTAGCTCAGCTCATCCTGCCAAAAGAAGGTTCGGTTCATGCATTTTTATCCTTTTTCTTTCGCGTAGTCTACCCAAGGCGTAGTTTACTGAATTTTTGGCAAAAATTTTATTAGAATTTTGTTTATAGTTGTTAAACTTTTAGTATTTTGAGTGTTTTAAGGGTTTTTGATAGTGTTGAATCCATTTTCACTATAAAAAATGGATTCCAAACTCTCCAACTATCTGATTTTTTGAATTTTAATTGATTGCCTGAATAAACAACTCCCTTTTCTTTTCCCTGGCTTTTTTGGTTTTTTGGTGTAAAGGAAATGCCCAACGTAATTTTTTGGTTTTTCTTGGGTGTAAAGGAAATCCAATAAGCTGGCTTCCCTTCCATTCATGTTTTTCCCGGTTTCCATTCGTTCATTTTCTATTGGTTAAATTTTAGGAATTTGTATACTAATTTAAATTTTCATTTATTTTGGAGATGTTGATGTTTAGACATGGGCTTTGAAATAGTAATACTTGATTTAATTTTCAAATATCATGTATGCTAAGAATTTTTAATAAACTTAGAAAAATGACAAGTAATATTATGTGTATATTATATATTATATGATGTAAAAAATATTTTAATGATGAGTATAGTCTTTTATTTTGATAAGAACTAGTATATCTATATAAGTTAAATCGCTGATAAAAATTAATAGACATCAAAACATTTATCTCATAATATATTTCACATTGTCAAAATTGAGAAAAAAATCATAAAAGTAACAAAATTATAGCTTTATTTTAAATTAGTATTATAATAATATAAATTAAATGGCTCATAAATACTCATAAACATCAATCCATGATAAGCATCAACACATTTATTTCATCATATATCTAGAGTTTCTAAAATTAAAAAAATCATAAGAATTAAGTAAATTATAACTTTATTTATAATAATAATATAAAAAGAAATAATATCAGTATGTTTGAAAAAACCCAGATGGTTAGGAGATTTTTGTAGAAAGCTCCTTAATCAGTTTCCATGTACATTTTGTTGCCATGTGTATTAAGGATTTGATCTCAATATCTTTTGGTAGTTTGTAGAATGCCAAATGTTTTACCTCAAAGCCTACTAATGGAAACAATTCTTAATTGTAGTTTTAGGAATAGAGAAGGAAATTAAGTTCTCCTAATAGTTTTCATTTTTTTATTGACCTCAACCTACCCTTTTTGGTATAGGTTAGGTTTGTTTTGTATCATTAATTGTCAATATGGAAATATTTGTGAGGACACTTACTAGAAAATTGAAAGATTTAGTGAAGACATTGAATAGAGAGACTCTAACTTTCCAGGTAGAGAGTTTTAACACAATTGACAATGTGAAAGCCAAGATTCAACACAAGGAAGACATTCTTATTGAACAAGAAATACTAACATTTGCTAGAAATCATTTGGAGGACGGATAAGCCCTAGCTAATTAAAATACGCAAAAGGGATATGTTGCACCCCCACATGTTGCTTTCTCTAATAGGTGGAATGCAAATCTTTCTTAACACTTTGATTGGAAACAACCATTACTCGTAAGGTGGAAAACTCAAACAAACATCATTGGTAATGTTAAGGAAAATGCAGCATAATTATAATTAGGGCTTACCTACTAACCAACAATGATTAACCTTCACTCAAAAACAACTAGAGGCTGGTGGTACCTTCACTTATTATAACATCTAGAAGGAATAAATTCCAATTGGTTTCCATTTGAGAGGTGGAATGGAGATATCAAAACTCATAAGTAAAACTAATTGGTTTTCTCTTTGAGATGTCAAAGGCAAATCTCAAAACTCTATATGGGAAGAAAATTATTCTTGAGGTTAATAGATCGAATACTATCAATAATGCCAAGGCTAAAATTCAAGACAAGGAATTCCTCAAAATCATCAAAGTTTTATTTTTTCTAGAAAACATTTTGAAGATGACAAGTTTGTCTATTCAGAGGAATTGATCTTGCTTCTTATGTTAGAAAATGTAACTAGGTTTGGTCTTCTTAATTGCTATTGTACTTATGTTATTGTATATTTCATGGAAAGATCAAAAGAAGAAAAAAAATATAATTTTTCAACCATGGGTTTCATGCTCAAATTATTTGGTCATCTAGGTCAAACATGTTCTTCATGCTTCTAGGGTTTATTGAGTAAAAAATAATATTTTTCATAAGTCAAAATATTGTCTTAGAGTCAAGTCCCATTTGGGCTTTGAAGAGAAAGTGGAAAAAGAAATACATTTGAGTCAAAAATGTAGTGTTTGTACCTATAAGACCAAGTCAGCCCTGGAAGGCGTAATTCAACCTCATCGATGTGTATAAATAGAGACAGTTAGAATTCGTTTGAAGCACCACTCAAGAAAGTTTGATCTCCAAGTCAAGAAGTCTGAAATTCAAGAGAACATGAAGCTGTGAAATAAGAGAGAGAAAGATGGAATAAAATCAAAGTTTCTTCCCTAAAATATGACCTACATTCCTCACAAATGTATAACTCTAAAGTTGTTGCAAGGTTTGAAGTTGCAAAATTACTACATGTCCAAAATTTTGAAGCTGGGGGTTGAAGTTCTGAAGCAGGTGATGATTTGGAGGGTTTTGACTTGAGTTGACTTTGACTTGTTGGAAGAGCTTGGGAGGAGGGATGACTTGAGTCTTTTTGAAGGTTTTGGTATTTTTGTTTGGGTCTTAGATTCCTCATTTGATCTGATTATATAAGAAGATAATATTTTTTTTGGATTTTCCCCTTGGAGGGGCTTGGAGCCTACAACTTGTCTTCATTGTCTATTTGTGATATTCATTGTCTATGGTTTTGGTGATTTTTTTATGAACAAAACATAATAAAAATTAATAAGAAGCCAACATAACTTCAGAAGAAATTATCTAGTAAAGATAAATCAACCTAATTGGTGCCCTTATCAATTTATCAACATGGTTTCAAAGCTAAGGTGAAGGAGAAGGCAACTTGAATATCACTCTAGTTGGCATAAGAAAAAGAAATTCATCAAAGATACCTTGAAGGACATCATTTGCAGGAAGGACACAAGGGATGACACAAGGAATGATATAAGGAAGGACATAGAGAAGGTTCATCTTAAAGGAAGGATATTTCTGATAAATCCACGAGAAACTAAGTAGATGATTTTTCTTACTTTGATAACTGCTTGTGATGTAGCTTTACTTAATTTTATTCGCTTCTTCTTTCACTTAATTAGTATTAGTGTTTTCGGGTGAGGTCAAAGTCTCTAATATATAGGCTTCTCTTCTAGGTCAAATTTCTTCTTGGAGGCTGACTTGTCCTCTCGTGAAGGCCGACTTGATATTTTCCTGTTGACAAGTTCTTGGAGGGTCTACTTGACACTTTAAATTTTCTTTACATTATGCAACATGCTCAAAATGGTATTCCATACATGAGAATGACTCAATTGAATTGTTGACTTAATGACAATCCCTAGAAGCACTCAATGAGTGGTTGACCTAAATAAAATAACCTTGAGTATGAAACCCATGCATCAAGAATGACAATAATAAATTCTTTTTCTTATTTACATCAAATACATAAAATTGTGATTACATATGTCAATATGAAGACTGAACCTAGTTACATATTTCAACACTCCCTCTTAACTAGGGAGGTATTCATAATCCATAAAAGGTACTTGGACATTCTAAAATTCAATAATTCTCATAACAAGAGTCAAATAGTTAAGCCATCTCATAAGCTATTGTTTCAGCTCATCTCATTGCATCTCATCATAGCAACCAACATGGTCATATAGAAAGGCCTTGACTAACAACTCTATCTCTCCATAAGATCAGAGCAAAATTCTGGTGAGACAAATCATTGATAGACACCATCATAATTGTCTCTTAATTAGGAACATACCCCACCCGGGTGTTCAAAGGGTATGTCATTTTAGGACAATTTCTATCTTGGAATAACACATCCTCAAGGAATTTCCTCTTCGACTATTCTTGCCTATTGGATGCCCTACCACATCCTCAAATAGTATCAAAATCAATCTAAGATTCATACCGAATCCTCCATTCTTTCTTCATTACATGAAGACAAGAAAGATATGTTTGTCTCTCCCTCTCAACTAGCGAGGATCTACACATTCCTATAAAAGGAATATACCCAAGCTCCCTCTTACCTAGGAACTTTACCAAGCTCCCACTTAACTAGGGAATTGTTTCCAATCAAACACCATCTACTATTTGGTGGAGATCAAGGTACTACCGACTGCTTGCAGGAATCCTCTTTTTGCATCATGTGATGAACTTCATATTATTTATTATGGAGCCTTATTCATCATCACTTCATTATAGGGCATCAGCCATCTTCTCCATCACATTCCCTTTAACAAACCATAGTCATGTCATCCTTTTCTTCATCGGAAAGTGATATTCCATATATGGCTTTCCTTCATACAACTACTTCTTCCAATTCATGTTTCTTTCAGTATATTCTATCCATTCTCATGAGTAGTAGTTTTATGTGAAATTTACAAATCTCTTTCGATATCCCTATTTGAATCCAACCATATGTTATTCAAAAAAAAAATGAACACCAAATTGGATTTACCTTTTATGATGGAATTTCATCATGGAATATTCTTCTTGAAACATCAACATCCTTCACATGTATGAATCCATATCCAAGACACATATTACCAAGATTTTCATTTTCCAACATACCTATCAAGTTCTTCATACCTTCTTCTTTCACAGAGATGTGATAGCTAATTCTTCTATTTATCAGATGTTGATCACATATCTTATCTTACATGACTATAGTTGCAACTTTCACAAACTATTTCGCATATTGCTTCCCCAATAATTTCTATACATAATTCCTTCATCATTGTTAACCACCTCATATTCCATATGAGATCATATTATGTTGATTTCAGCTTATCAATATGTGGACAAGTTCAGGGCATATTTTTTACATTCTTTCCTGTAACTTTCTAAAGGAAAATATCCTTATTCTTCCATAATGCTCATGAGATAAAGCATTCAATCATTCTAACTGCAACCATATGATGAAATGACTTTATCTATATTCTATTTCCACATATATACACACCTCTTCCTTCATGTGGTAATCTAGAATTCCTTCAACAACTTCCTTTCCTTGCTTGAATACTAAATTACTTTAACCAACTTGACATGTTGCGCTCCTTTGTCACCATACCATCATTTTTCTAAACAATGGATCCCACACAAGGTGGAATGTATACTATCATTAAGACACTTTCTTCTTCCAATTAGAGGTGAAACATTTTATAATGATTCTAGTGGAGGATCTCAATGATCCTCATTTTGAAAATTCCCCTTTGTAGTAATGATGATGTATGATGACATTTATCTATCTACTATCATGCTATATGAATTTATTCCAACCATATATACTACTATTTCAGTTGTATTTTCATGATTTTAATGAGGATACTATGATGAGCTACTTCCTTTCTATCATGATGACCGCTACAATCATGTAGACTTCTACTTCAACTATCCTTTCAAGCTTTTATGATAATGTCATCTTTATTTCAGCTCTAATATTTATTGATGCTTCATATCATCTTCTATAATCGAAAAGAACTAAGTGAAGGAGATTATCTCAGTTATAGTATATTTCCTTCATTTCCACCTTCTTTGATTTCTTATTTTCAAGTTTTTCTACTTCTTCAGTGATATGGGATTCATTCCTTTCCTTTCTCTTCTTTTTTTCCTTCTTGAGTTTGGTACAATTACTTTTTTCGTGCCCATATTTATTACACTCATAAAATTTTAACTTTGACATATCAATATTCTTCTTTTTCTGAGGACAAAAATTTCCTTTTATCCTAGCCCTGGAAACAAATGCTTGAACTTGTTCATTTCATCCAACATCGTTTTTTTCCTTCAACCTAGTTTCTTCAATATTACATAATGATCAAATTTCACTCAATAGAGTATCTAAATCTCACTAATTCCAATTGGTTTTCCATTTGAGAGGTGGAATGGAGATCTCAAAACTCATAAGTAAATCTAATTGGCTTTCTCTTTGAGATGTGGAATGCAGATATCAAAACTCTAGATGGGAAGAAAATTATTCTTGAGGTTAATATATCAGTTAATATCAATAATTTCTAGAATAAAATTCAAGTCAAGGAATTCATCCAAATCATCAAAGATTTATTTCTTCTAGAAATCATTTTGAAGATGACAAGTGTGTAGTTTATTATAACGGTCAAAGGAATTGAGCTTTCCTCTTATCCTTCATCTCCAAGGGAATATGCATATCTCTATGAAGACGTTGACTTATAAGACTTTTATAGTTGATGTTAAGATATCTAATGTAAGACCCTTGGTAAAAACATTCATGTAAAATATATAAGACCATGGTCGATGACACTTGTATTCTAAGCTGAATGGTGTGCAAAACATCCTATGTTTATTATGGCTAAGGAAATTGGCAAAGGCAAAGGAAAAGGCTTTGGAAAGGCATGACACATTAATTGGAATTTTATTTATGAAAATAATGGAAATTAGGATAAAAGGAAGGTGAAAGGTCACAGGTTGCACGTGAGGAGGAAATTGAAGGAAAATAATGGAAAATGAAAAAATTAGAGGCCTCGTTAATAAAAAGGTTTCAGAGGATCAGTGGGAAAGGAGTTGGTTAGTTAATTTTTGGAGATTTCTCATTATTCTCTCTCTCTCTCTCTCTCTCTCTCATACTCTTGGATCCTTAGAGTTTTCTTGGAGCACTCTTGGAGAGTGTGGATACTTGGTGATTTGGAGCAAGAAGGCAAAGGAAGATAAGGAAAGAGCAGGTGGACATAGGGATCAATAACTACAACATGATTGATTGCAGGTAACGAGTTGCATGTATGTTTTCCTCACTAGTTTTCATTAGGGGAATTTTGAGGTCTAAAATGGGCCTCCTAAGGAAATAATAAAATAATAACTAAACCAATAAAATAATATTTATGAATTTGAAATTCACTTTTTGCACCACAATCCATGTAACCATAGTTAAATTCAATTGAAAAGTTGTACCAAAATAAAAATAATAATAAAATTGTATTTATGTGACTATAAGTAAGAATGATCTTTTCAAGAAAAAATCATTATCATTGAACAACTAATGCATTTGTCCTTTGTACTTAAATAACTCAAAATAAAATATAAATATAAATTTATAAATCCCTAATTATATTATATGCTATTAATTAAATTTTATATTATTTAAATTGTATAATAACATGTAATTAATATACTATATAAAAATAATATAACATAATAAATGTATAGGGATATGCATTGTTTCTTTCAAGAAATATAAAATGACAATAATATATTTTTATTCAAAAAGTGTGAAATGACATTTATTATGAGTACTTTACTTTGACTTTAAAAGTATTTAGAGCACTACCATGGTTAACCATGAACTTTTATCCACCATTGAGAATGTGACAAGTAAGTACCTTTAACTCAAGAAATTCCACCTCAACCATTAGGGATGATGTCATCCCCTAAAATGTGATTGGTTCTCATAAAGTGAATTTTATTTGTACATTTTCCATAGGAGGCCCATTTTAGACCTCAAAACTCCCCTAATGGGCATGCATGGGTATGCATGTGGATTTTCCTAGCCTTTCCATTTCCTGGAGAACCATGGTATTGTGGGTTTATTTCCATTAATTGTTTTCTCGTTTGTTCTCATGTTTCCTTTAGTTGTTGGGTTGAGTTATTAGTTCCTGGAACCCTTGGTTGGACAAATGCTCTAGAAGCCCGACAGATAACTGTGGGTTGAGTTACTAGTCCTGGAATACTTGGTTGGACAAAAGCTCTAGAATCCCTAGGTTGGTTGAGTTACTAGTCTTGGAAGCCCTGGCTGGACAAATGCTTTGGAATCCCTGTAACAGTTGTGGTTGAGTTACTAGTCCTAAAAGCCTTGATTGGAACAAACAATCTGCAGCCCTAGAGCAACTTGGATGGAGACCAACCCGTGATGGTTAGTGATGTCTGACCATGAGGTGGAATAATTGGTTTGGGGTTGAGATAGTTTGGTCTCTGGAGCCCTAGTTTGGTGTTGATTTACATGTTTGAAAAATTTCCACATTCATGCTTGGAATATCGCACATGGGTGACTAGTTGAAGTGAGGTTTGGCTTAGCCATGTCTATCGTCAGGTAGAACATGGAAGTCCCATTCCGGGTTGGTTTTTACACTCATTAATGAAAGGTTCATTGTCTTGGTATTTGATTTGTATATGCATTGGTATATATATGGATTCTATTGTTGATATATCCATGATATTTCTATTGGTACTATGTTGTTTATAATCAATTATTCGATCAATGATGATGTATGGCTCTATTCGTGTTTTTCTTGTAAATGATTATACCATGTATCTATGGCAAAATTGATTGTATGATATCTTATGATGTAGGGGAGCAATGCTTCTTATCCATTCTCATATAAGAAAGAGACCCCTTTGTTTAAATATGTTGTTTATGCTTGTAGATGATATGTTTGTGACATGTTTAACGAAATTGTTGTCATGGATGGGTGGGGTCGGATGAGTTACGGTTGATGTGATTGCTTCCATATGTTTTTTTTGTAATGTTAATTACCCTCTCCCGAAGTTACAGGAAGTTTTGGGTAGTGACCTAGGCTCAGGCGCTGAAAATATGGCACATATCCCAGAGCTACAGGTGAAAAATTCGTTGTTTAGGCCTTAGCCGCTACCTTGACAAGGCTAGTCCTTGGATATAGGGTCTATAGCTTCTACCTTTCCCTTAAAATCCCACAGCTTAGCCTCAAAGTGGCTAAAAATCAGTTACCCTAAGGGAACAGGGCCCTGGAAGGTTGGGTTACCTCCTGGGATGTCAGTGATGTAGTGTAAGGTGTGTTTTTGGTGTTTCCCTCAGTTCCACTTCCTTAAGGTCATCTAGGAGGTTGAATCTCATATTAGTAGCCTCTCATCACATGTTTACCCCAGCTGTTTGGTTACTTGGGTAGATGTGGGAATAGTGTGTTACAGAGTGGTATCAGAGTGTGGTTGCACTCTCCTTGTGTTGTGTGTTTTTTTTCATGCATACATGTCAATTGCATATGTGTTCCTCATGCTTATGTTCCATGTGCTTGTTGAGTATGCATGGTGGTAGTGTTTGGTTTATGTTCTCTTTGTGTGATATATGATATCACAGAGTGGTATCAGAGCATGGTTCAACCCTTGGACTGGATGATGTCTTGGTCATGCTTTTATGTTGGTTTCATATGTGTTTAGTATGCTTGAATTCTATATGTACTTGTTACATCCATGTTGTGTTGGCCATGGTGGCAGTGGTGTCGCCATGGAAGTATTGTTGGTGTTGTGGTCAACATGTTTTCATGAGTGTTTGAATGGTTATGTGTTATTAAATCTTATGTATTGTTCATGCATAGTTGGTTACACATTGTTACATATTATATAAGCATTTATTGCTTATGCTAGGGTTACATATTGGTCATGTTGCGGTGTTATCCGTGTATGCTTTCTTGTGTGATGTCATATGTTGAACATGCATTGGTCATTCATGATTGGTTATACATGTCAAGTGGGTGCACATGGTCAAGTTCACATTGGCTTGATTGAGGTTGTTATGCATAAGGTTACTGTATGCAATTAGGTCATCATGATTATATTGTTATATTACGATTCGAATGTGTTGGCTAAGATAGAGCAGGAGATGCAAACCATTAAAGTGAAGTTGCAACAATGGACTTTGGAGTAAGAGAAAATTGTCATACAAGGTTGTATGCTTAGCATGTAGGTATGTGATTCATGGTTGTTGTAAGAATTAGGGTTACTTATATGTTTTTCATTCTATTGTTATTATGGTTACATATGTGATAAATGCTATTTGATTAGTGTAGTCATATGCATTATGGTTATGTGTATGCATTTCATTCTATTGATATTATGGTTACATACAATATAGATGGTAGTTGATTTGTAAGGTTATATGTACCTGTGTCGGGTAGTCATGAATGATAGCAACCTATAGTGGTATGCATTTCTATTATTCTTTTATGTTATATAACTTTCATGTTTTTGATGAGCATGTTATGAGTTAACTTGTTGTTGTTGTATGATAGTAGCTTGATTATTAGGTTACATGTTGTTGATGAGACTGATATATAACTTGTTGTTGTTACATGATAGTGACTTGATGATTAGGGATATTTCATTAACACCTTGATTTTATATGTATTATGCTAATTTAGATTGGCCCATGAAAATGGTTGGGGTTATGAAATTCAGGCATGAATCGACCTAATTATGATAATGTATTGTATTATGTCTAGATTGCTTATGCATCTATGATTGCTATGCATGAATGACAATTATGAGTTTAAGATGTGATAATGTTAGCAAGTTACTGTTATGGATATCATGACCTTATTTATGTTTGAGTTGATATATTGTGAATTTATATCATGCTAATCTATATCGATTGTGCATACAAGATAGCCTCCCCTGAGATGCATTAAGGTATGAGTTTTATTATGTTGTCTACAAGGTGCTTGAATGTTATATTATGTTGTCTTGGTGTTGATACATATGGATCATATGTGTGTTCATTTACAGGTCAGTGTGCTTGGCACAACAAGGTAAGGTAACTAGGATGTTGTTATGTTTATTTATATGATGATAGTAATGTGTTTATGACAGTATGATGCAGGAATTACATGGCAAGAATTTTCCATGAAATCTTAAAGAAGGCTTGAGTTGAGATTTCACTTAGAGGCACTGGGAACCATGGGGATTGAGTCATGGTGTTTGTTGAAATTCTTTTCCTTTTGGTATTTTATGATTTGTTGAGTTTGATTTGTGGTTTTGGTTTATGTCTATTGTATGGTGATGTCGCTTTGTTGGTATTGTTGTATTGTTATTGGTTTATGTGGTTTTATTCTTGTTTGTTTCTTATTATTTTCCTTGTATTTTATGTTTTGAGTCTTTGGAATTGGTTTCGGGAAGGAAGAATCTAATGGAGTTCGGGAAGAGCTTAATTAAAATCCAACAATTAATGTAAGGCTCATATGGATCTTAGCGCATGAGTAAGGGCAGCAGAAGGTAAGAGTATGAAAATCGGTTGGACTGGTTGGGTCAATTGTGGTAAATGGATGGTGGAAGTAAAAACATAAGAAAGGAAACATAAAAGGTAAAATAAATGAGGTGTTAGATGCCTTGGCTATGTTGGGAATTGTTTCTCTCAACGTTGTGCATGATGTGCATGAATAAAGGAAGTTCTCTTAATATAGACCTTATGATATCTAGTAATCATGTTGTGATCATAATTATGATGATGTCTATATGTATGTATATAAGCATGTATGTATGTCGTTGATTGATAGGGTCATCATGGATCTTGATGGTTTTATGTATATATGTATGTATGTATGACGTTTTTTGAAAAGATCATGATTTTTTTATGCTAAATGATTATATATATGTATGTGTGTATGTATCTATGTCAGTGTACGACAAGGTTTTCTAGGATCATTCTTGTGGAGGAATGATTGCATATGCAGGTGAATGACATGAAGAGGTTCCTGGCTATAAGGAATCAAGTCGAAGAATAATATTGACAGATCTTTGAGGTCAGTATCATGTGGATATGATTTAATTTTATATGCTTGTACTATGCCTATGTTTATGGACAAGTAATGTTGAGAGTTACATTAGCGAAGTGAAAGTAGTGTGATCTGCGACATGCTAGGATAAGCATGGATACTGGAAAGACACTAGAAGCAAGGTTGGTTGCAGTGTTAGTGTCTGGTCTATGGATGTACAATGCCATTGTTGTTTATATGTTGTGGATCTTATATATTCATTGATTGTACTTTTGGTGACGTGTAAGTTGCATATGTAGTATTGCGTACATATGAGTTTGTATGCCTTTGGTATATATGGTGTTGTGTATATTTCATATGCAATGCTAGGCATAGATGGTGTTATGTACGTGTTTCATATGTGGTGTTGTGTATGTATCGTACTATGCACATGTTGGCTATGTGGTGTTGTGTGCATATCGTGCTATGTGCATGTTGGATATGCGGTGTTTTGAACGTATGGTGCTATGTACTTGTTGAATATGCAGTGATATGTACATATGGTGTTGTGTGCATGATGTACATATGGTGTTATGTGCATCAGGTGTTGTGTGCATGTGGTGTTGTGTATAGGTTGTACATGTGGAGTTGTGTGCAGGCGGTGTTGTGTACATGTCGTGCATGTGGTGCTATGTACATATGATGTCATGTACTTGTCGTGGATGTGGTGATGTCTACATGTGGTATTGTGTACACATTGTACATGTGGTGCAATGTACATTTCACATTGTGTTCATGTTGTGCATCTGGTGTCGTGTACGTGATGTTGTGCACATGTTGTGCAGGTAGTGTTGTGTACAAGTGGTATTGTGTATGTGTTGTGCATATGATACTAGTATACATGTGGTATTGTGTGCATGTCATACATGTGTTGCGAGCTGCGTGGTGCTATGTATGTGCATGGTGTAGTCGTGGTATCGTGACATGAGTATTCTCATGTTGTACTCTGTGTACGTATATGTATGTATATGTATTGTGTTCTGTTGTACACCGGGTGTAGGTTTATGTGTTGTATGTCTATGTAGGTGTATGTATTGTGTTGTGTTGTACTCCAGATGTATGTGTATGTACATGTATTGTGTTGTACATGGGTATAGATGTATATATTATGTTGTGTCATACACCGGGCGTGGGGGTATGTATTGTATGGTGTTGTACAGCTTGTGTGGATGTAAATGTTATGCATTGTATGTATGTGAACATGGTTGAGGAGAATGCATTGGGTGCTTTGTAAGTGTGGCAACCAATCCAGTGTAAGTATAGAAATAACACACGCAAAAGTAAGGACTAATGAAGGATAAGTATCAATATTTTACTTCAGTTTTATTATGCATGTGATCTGTGATTCTGACTTATGATGGTTACATGTGATTTATGACTATGGTTTATGATGATTGCATGTGATTTATGATTTTGATCTATGATGGTTGCATTTTGAGCTAACCAGATGTGATATGTTTATGCATGATGATTTGATCAAACAACTAGTTTGACTTCTATAATAGGAAGTGAACAAGATTGCAAGTGTACCTTACTGACAAGCTACCAATCAGGTATGATTTGAGTTTATTTCAATTTGTTTTGAGTCTAATGGGAATTATGTGCTTGGTACAGGAAATCATGGAATGCCTAGTTTGGATGGTTGAAACTGATTGCAAGCAGTAGAAACAACAAAAAAAGGAATGGGAATATGCAGCAATATGCTAGTAAATCATTTCAGGAGAAGGCCTATTGTGGGACATTGGTACCCAATAGTGTCCATTGATTTCCATGAGCATGCTATGACTAGTATGATTGTTTCGAGGTGGGTATATGCCTTGGTTTTTATATCTTCCGATGTGAGGAAGCATTTCCAAGGGATGGACTACCCGAGATGGGGGTGCCAACGGAACTTGGGAGGTGAGTGACTACATGAAAGGGGATGATCGAATTGCCTGAGGGACTGTGTATTAGATAAGTGAAGGTCGAGGATGGATTTGTTTTGGTCATTAGCATTTCCATATGGGATCAGAAGCACATTGGGAGTGTTCCCTAGAACAATGAGTCGGTAACTGTTCATTGAGAAGACAAGTGCCACATGATGGTAGCACTATACAGTGGATGCCGCTTTGGCTCTGAAAGTGGATTCTAGAATTCCTGGGAAGGAAGTGAATCATGTTACTACTTTTAGGGTGGAGGTGTGAGCCTATGGATTCCCGTGTTGCTGATACGGGCATCATATTCTTCTATTTTCTAGTTGAGAAAATGTGTATATGTGTATATTATTGTAAATATCATAATGAGTTGTGTTATAAAGCTACAATACATAATATGATTGTCATGATGGTTTTGATTTTGAATAGGTTATTCACTGTAAATACTGCAACAAGCTGTGTTATAAATATCCATAGGCAGTATGTTTTTCTTTTAGTAGTTTGTTGGTTTGTAGGTGTCATTGAATACCGAGGATGATGTTCCCCCAAGGCAGAGGGTTTTGTAACGAATATGGTAAAAACATTCATGTAAAATATATAAGACCATGGTGGATGGGACACGTATTCCAAGCTAAATGGTGGGAAAAACAACATAGTCAGTGTTCATTTGGTTTATCATGGCTAAGGAAACTGAAAAAGTAAAAGGCAAAGGCTTTGGAAAGGCATGATGCATTAATTAGAATTTTATTTATGAAAATAATGGAAATTAGGAGAAAATGAAGGTGAAAAGTCACAGGTTGCATGTGAGGAGGAAATTAATGGAAAATGAAGAAATTAGAGGCCTCATTAATAAAAATGCTTCTGAGTATCAGTGGGGAAGGAGTTGTTCAGTGCATTTTTAGATCCCTCTCATTATTCTCTCTCTTTGTCATACTCTTGGATACTTTGAGTTTTCTTGAAGCACTCTTAGAGAGTGTGGATAATTGGTGATTTGGAGTAAGAAGGAAAAGGAAGAGCATGAAAGTGCAGGTGGACATCGAGATCAACATCTATAGTGGGATTAATTGCAGGTACCGAGTTGCATGTATGTTTTCCTCACTAGTTTTGGCATGCATGGGTATGCATGTGTATTTTCCTAGCTTTTTCATTTCCTAGAAAACCATGGTATTGTGGTTTTATTTCCATTGATTGTTTTCTGGTTGCTTCTCATGGTTCCTTTAGCTGTTGGGTTGAATTATTTTTTCCCTAAAGCCTTGGTTGGACAAATGCTCTAGAAGCCCTAGGTGGGTTGAGTTACTAGTCTTAGAAGCCCTAGTTGGAAAAAACGCTCTGGAAGCCCTATAATAGTTGGGGTTGAGTTACTAATCCTGGAAGCCCTGGTTGGAACAAACACTTTGCAGCCCTGGATAAGCTTAGATGAAGACCAATCCATGATGGTTAGTGATGTCCAACTGTGAGGTGGAATCACTGGTTTGGGGTGGAGATGATTCGGTATCTGGAGCCCTGGTTTGGTGTTGATTTATGTGTTTGATAAAGTCCCACATTTATGCTTGGAATATGGCACGAGGGTGACTGGCTGAAGGGAGATTCGGATCAGCCATGTCTATGGTCGATTGGAATGTGGAAGTCCCATTCTAGGTTGGTTTTTACACTCATTAATGAAAGGTTCATTTCCTTGGTATTTGATGTGTATATGCATTGGTATATATATGGATTATATTGTCGATATATCCATGGTAATTCTGTTGGTATTATGATTTTTATAAGAAATTATTCAATCAGTGATTATGGATGGCTCTATTCATGTTTTTTCATGTAAATTATTATCCCATGTATCTATTGTAAAATTGGTTGTGTGATAGCTTATGATGTAGGGGATCAATGCTTCTTAGCCATTTTCAAATAAGAAAGAGACCCCTTTGTTTAAATATGTTGTTTATTCCTGTAGATGTTATGTTTGTGACATGTTTGATAAAATTCCTGCCATGGTTAGGTGGGATCGGATGAGTTATGGTTGATGTGATTGCTTCGATATGTTTGTTTTAATGTTAATTACCCTCTCCCGAAGTTACAATAAGTATTGGGCAGTGACCTAGGCTCAGGGGCTGAAAATGTGGCACAAATCCTGGAGCTACAAGCGGAAAATTTGTTGTTTAGGCCTTAGACGCTACCTTGATAAGGCTATCTTGCGGCTATAGGGTCCATATATGCTGCTTTTCCCTTACAAGCCCGCGACTCAGCCTCAAAGTGGCTAAAACTCAGTTCCCCCTTAGGGAAGAGGGTCCTGGAAGGTTGGGTTACCTCCTGCGGATGTTAGTGATTTAGTGTAAGGTGTGTTTTGGTGTTTCTGTTGGTTCCACTTCCTTAAGGTCATCTAGGAGGTTTAATTTCATATTAGTAGCCTCTCATTACATCTTTACCCCGGTTGGTTAGTTACTTGGGTAGATGTGGGAAGAGGGTGTTACATCTAATAGAATTGACAATATGAATGCCAATATTCAAGGCAAGGAAGGAGTTCCTCCATATTAGCAAAGTTTGACCTCTGTTGGGAAGAAAACTTAAGACATAAGTAATTTTGCAAACTTAGTTCGAAGGAATTATGGTGAAGGGGAAAGGCGTGTCTTTCACCTTTAGGAAACCCAAATTGTATTCTAACCACTTGTAGAAAGTGTACTAAGATTTACACTCTCTATACAGTAAAACAAATCATTTAGGACCCTTCATCACAAAAAAATGGCGTCTAAAAATGCTTTGTTTAGTTAGTAGGAATTGTACACATGGAATAGGAACTGAACTATGATCACATGAATGTATTAGGGGAATAAGAAGTTTTGTAGACAAAAAATTAAGTGGTTTTGGTTTGTTGGTTTAATTTCGTTCTAGGAATGCCCAAATTCGATTCACTCACCACAATACATAGGAATAACACATTGTTCACTTTAACATCGATTCCAAACAAAACAATAATAGTAATGTGTGTTTCAAGAATAATGTGTGTTTCAAGAATCTGCTCTATATCCACACATGGAAAGGGCACCTGGGATGGTCGTAATACTCAAACTCGAGATCCACACTTTTATTATATTCTATAAATCACAATGCGCTACATTCCAATTATTTTGGTTTTATCACAACTATAGGATATTTTCCCAACCTTTCAAAGCATTCATTCACTGGTTGACATACAAAGTTAGACAAACAGAAATTGAAACCAAAACGTGCTCCCAACAAGACTACAACTTGTTATATTTGTAGAGCCTTTAGTTCATTGAGAAAATATTTCATAGTTCATATCTTGGAACAAAATTCATGGAGGTTCTTTATACTTTCAATTTGTACACGTTTCATTGCAGAGACCCTTCATTTTTTTTTCAGTCCCCAAAAAAACCCAAAATATGGATTTTCGGAGCTATTTTTAAATATCCCTCAAAAAATTGAGATCAACTACCCGTAACCCGACTTATTCATTTTATTTAAATTATTAACTAACTCATACTTGACTAATGCTTAACAAAATACATAATTTCTATTTTTTGTATTTTTTTCTCTAATTTACGCCAACAAAAATAATGACATTCAATTATTGCTCAAACATGAAATTAAGACTCCTAGAATCTGAGTTGGGATTTTTTTTTAAACCCCTCTACATCAAATTGGCTCTCCACCTTGTTCTTAGTATAGTATACATTTTTTTTCAATATATTGAATGGGAAGAAAATCACTTGAACTTGAGAGTTCTTACACAATTGACAATGAAAAGGAAGAGATTTGAGATAAACAGGGAATTCATCCATATCAATAGAAGTTGAAATTTCTTAAGAAGCAATATGAATATGTAACGATTATTTTCGATTATAAAATTAGAATGAATCAACCCTCCGCCTTATTCTTTATCTGCATGGTGGTATATCGTTTATTTTCGTCAAGGTATTTATTGGTAATAGTATTACTCTTCGTGTCAAGACCTCTAACAAGATTCATAATGTCAAGGATTAAATATAAGAGAAAGAAGAGATTCATCCTAAATAGGGAAGAATTTTGATTACTATAACCCTTTTGAGATCAACTTTTATGCTTGCTTGAGACCCAATTTGACCCAAAATGTTCCCTTGAGTGACATTGAAAATTTTCCTCTTACGATTTAAGAATATTCCAAACTTTTGACATCTCTAAAGCACTTTTCTAAGGTGATAAAAGTGACTACTTTGTTATTTGGAAAATAATGTCATGTCATTGAAGTAGAAACTATAATTTTATCCATAAAACCCTTGAAAAATCAATGGCCATGGTACGCCGAATGTACTTCCAACATTAGTGAAAAAAGGCATCTTATGATATGGATATGTGTTCCAATGAGTAAAGAATTTCATTTTATGAAAATGATAAGGTTTGAGGGATATCAAATTGTAGCCTGAGAAACCATTTAAAAGGGACAAAAATTGGGCGCCATAGACTTCTTGGAGGATTTCCCCCATAGGTGGGACATTGTGGTTGTATTTTAATGAAACCTTATTCAAATGTCAAAAACAAACACATAACTAAATATCCCTAGTTTCCTTCCTAACTAAGACCAAATTGGATACCCACTGTGAGTAATGAATAAAGTATATGGCCTCTACTTCTTCCATATTATCTAATTCATCCCTAATTGTTTGTTCCAAACTAAGGGTTTTCTTCCTATGTTTTTCCTTATAAGGCTTTGAATCAAGAATTATAGATATGACATGAACTATTTATTACATATTGAATACTTTGAGGTCCTCGTAGAATGAGTAAAAATCATCATTGAACTTTGTTAATAGTGAATCTATGAAGTAATTGAAATCACAAGGGGAACATTCCAACCCTATATAATCATATTTCAATTCTTTTATCATGTTCTCATGTTTATAGGGGTGGTTTATTACACCTTCGTAATGGATTCATTATTAATATAGGTGTAGGGGTAGATGCATCATTAGAATCAAATATGGTTAGTCAAAACATAATATTATTGGTTTTCGATTAGATTATATTGTTGGTTACCTCTTCTATATCATGGAAAATGTGCATGTTTTTGAATTCCTTGTCTAAGGGAATCTACATAAATTTTCATTAGTGTCAAAATCTTTCCAAGAGTCAAAATTTATTAGGTAATGCAACCCTTGGAATCACATAGAAATACTCCAACACTAGATCCTTGCTTGGGTTTGGCACCATCCAAATCCATGATAAAATTCATTTCATCTTGTTCATGAGTATGGACATGAATATATTCTTTAGATAGCACACTATAAGTAACCATACCACTATCTCGGTAAAATAAGTCTTATGTAGAAGGAAGTAAGTAAAACTTGTTCTTGATATTATAGCTCTCTTGTAATAAAAAAATTGCAACCTATTGATGAAAGGTGAAGTGGGTTCCTTCCATCAAATAGAAACCATATTTGACCTTCATGGATCACTCCCTTCCTAAAAGCATGCCATATGCCTTAAGGTATATCTTCTACAATGACATGTATGCGAAAGCTCGATCCAAAATTAAAAATGAAGGTTTCATAAAATTATATGCAAGATAGTTTATGTATTTTAGGAAATGGAGCATGGTTGTAAAATAACACAAACTAAAGTAAATTTTGTATATTTTTAATAGTTAAAATGGACAACAAGCAATATCAAAACACAACAAATTAATGACAAAGTTCACCCATCCTGGGCTACGTCTCTCGATCCAGCTTCCAATGGTGGAATTTTTTATTATATGCTCAAATTTTCAAATACACCAACATACAAGTTTGAACTTGTAAAAATAACACTTCCATTGCATCCAGAAATCCCAAAAACCCTTGTGTAGGTTCTTTTTGGGCTAAAAAAGGATAAAAAATGACCAATTTAAGCCTCTTTTTCTAAAATTTCCTGTTAAGTGCTCTACAAAACTCATCCTCTGCAAAAAAAAGGGGAAAAAATGGTCTGTGGCATATTGGTTGGAATGATCCATTGGAAACCCAGAGTTTCTGGGTTCGATTTGTCGGAATAGGAGGAATTAGCGCAAATAGTTGAAATGTTAATAATTTTTTTTAAAACACATGGGTTGTATCCCTCTCTGTTACCTCTGCATTGGTGGTCATGTCATGTTGTATATGACAAAGGGGTGTGGGCCATAGGCCACACGCTCTCCTTTCCCTGCTCCCGGTCACTTGAAATTAATAAGTTTTGGGCCTAGGGCATGAGCAGCGTGCCACACACCCGACCCTCTTCACATCTGCCTGTGGTCACCGCATCATAATATAACCTGGGGCTTGGGTGTGGGCAGGGTGCCATGAGCCCCACCCCTCCAAGCATCTTGTTGGTGGTAACGTTAATAGTAATATAACCTGGGGTTGGGTCAGTCGGGCACACCCGTTGGCTTGGTCCTCTCCCCCAACCGTCGAACCATATAACAATAAATAAAAACTGCCCAGTATCTATTAATAAGTCTGAAGTGTGGTCTAACGGTAGAGTGGTGGAGTTATGAACTAGAGGAAATGTGGTTGAATCCTCCGAAGAATATTGGTCACCAAAATAAATTTTTGGCACCAATCCCTGGGCCACATGGTGACCTCTCATTGGGTCACGTGGTTCCATCTGATTAGCCCACGTGGTGGCTCGGGATTGGCCCAACTAATGTATCTGCAACTTCCATGTGCTTAATCTTGATTGACTTTCTTACTGCCCAGTCAACAAATTATTTCATCGTACAAACTACCATGTGGCATCTATACACTACACATGCAACCCTGGAAGTTGACTTTTTTAGTTTTTTGCCAAAAACTTCATAATGTGAAAAATTCCTCATACAGTGTCAGATTGAGATGATTCAAGAATCGTTGGAATCAGAACAATGAGATTTACGATTTGGCACCATCTTTGGAAGATTTTGAGCACTTTCATTTTTGAGGATATTTTTGACCACCTAGATCATTCCTCCCCAATGGAAGCTTTTTGAACAACAAAGGTTTTTTTTTACTCAATAATTAAGTGAGGGTATAAATCCCTCAATTTATTGATATCTATCCACCTTTATTTGCTTGGACTGGTACCTTTGATCCCCACGTGAAGATACTCCACAATACCTCTGCATGAAGTTTTTATCCTCTTATCAAGAATTGATTCTTCCTTTAACTCATTTAAATATTCAGGAGAAAATATTCTATAGATGAAATCTAAACATTCTCTTCTTTATCAATAATCATAGGAGGCTCATACAATCTCAAGTTGTCCACATTCACAACAAAATAAATTTGCATGTAAGGTGGAAAATCTAATCGGAAAACGTTGTTACCAATCTTCTCCAATATTTTGAAAGTACCATATCTGATTGGCTTGATATTTTTACCTTTGCCTTGTAGTATTTCCTTGTTGATGTACAACCAAACTTGAGCTCCCACTTGGAAATCATGATCAAACCGATGCTTATCATGTATTGCTTTGTACTTGGATTGGATTTTCTCTAGTTGTTATTGTACCCTTTGATGCAATGTTTGAATTTTTTCAATTAAATGCTTCGCTTTGTCCACATCATTATGTATAGATACTACAATATCTTTACCAAAGATGAAATCCAAACGACACTTTGGAAAATAACCCAAACAAGCTTCAAATTGAGATACATGTGTAGATGAATGCCTAACACGATTGTAGGCATGTTGGATGTAATGCAAATTCTCATCCCAAAGTTTAGGATGCTTACTACAATATCCTCGAAGAAGATGCACTATTGTTCTATTCACTGCTTCTATCTTTTTTTTAGTTTGTGGATGAGATGGTGTGCTCTTCTTCAACTTTGTGTCTATGAGTTCCCCTAAAATTAAGAAAAAATTCCCGATAAATCAGAATCTCAATAAAAAATAATCGAAGTAGGTAATCCAAAATGAACCCATACATTTTGGAAGAACATATTTGCAATCTGTTCAACTTTAACTTGTTTCTTAAATGGCATCTGTTGAGAAATCTAGGGTATCTAGAGTAGATGATTATCTTATTTTGATAATTGCTTATGATGTATTTTTATTTTACTTGATTAAATTATTCTTTCACTTGAATTTTATTAGTGTTCTATATCATCAAACAAATACCAAATCATAAAGAACAGTGTGACAATAGAACACAAGAAGTAGGCGCTCAGTTGGGGCCAAAACCTCTCCAATTGAAAGGAAAAACCCACAAGAATTCTTCTTTTCTTATAGAACTTCAATTGACGATTTCCAAGACCTATGACCCTTGACCAAGACCCTCCAAGACTAAGTCAAATATTTTCTTCTTGAATAGAAATTCCTCAACAAATTTTGAAATTTCAACCTCCATGAAATTCTTCTACAATTTTGACCCCCCAACAAATTCTTTTGCAACTTCGACCTTCGAGTAGATACTTTTGCAATTTCGATCTCCAGTAGCCTTCTTCTGTAGAAACCCTAGATTTTTCACGTGAGAATATTATTGTAGATCCCTTCTCCTTTACTCTTCACCTAATTTTATTCTCTCTCCTAGAGAACTCAACCTTCAAAGTGTACTTCTTGATACCCTAACGCTACTTCTATAACTTGATCTTTTCTTCTGGAATAGTTGACCTAATTCCTTCACATGTGCGAAGAGAAGTAGCCAAAACAATTCAATATTTTCTCTCTTCTTTTCTACTTCTTGTCCTTCTCTTATTCACATCCTTTTTCTTATTTCTTGATCGAACTTGTGTAAGTGAGTGAGTTTCTCAAGTGAGGTCGAAGTCTCCCTTATATATAGGTCTTCCACTAGGCTGAGTTGCTCCTTTTAGGTAACTTTTCCATTTGAGTAGGCCGACTTGATATTTGCATCATGATGAGATTTTGGAGGGACTTTTGACACAAATAAATTTTATTTACAATATGTAACATGCCCCAATGGGTCTTCAATACATGAAAATGATTCAATTGACATGTAGACTAAATAACAAGCCCTAGAAGCACTCAATGGGTGCTTGACATAAAAATAAATTTCTCTTAAGCATGAAACCCATGCCTCAAGAACAACAATAATGAATTTTTTTTTCTCTTTTCATTAAATACATCAAATAATGATTACATATTTCATTATGAAGACCAAACCTAGTTACATATTTCAACACTCCATCTTAATTAGGGAGATATTAATCATCCATACAAGGTACTTGGACATTATCAATTTGAAAAATTCTCATAAGAAGAGCCATATTGGTAAGTTGTCTCTTTGCATCACACCAATGGATATTGTCACATAGCAAGGCCTTGACTAACAAATCTATCTCTCCACAATATCAAAGAACAATGTTGGCGAGACCAATGATTGATAGAATCCATCTTCATTGTATCTCAAGGCACATACCCCACCTAGGTTTTCATAGGGTATGTCCTTCTAGGAAAATTCCTATCTTGGAATATCAAATACTCAAGGAATTTCCTCTTCGACTACTCTTATCTTGGATTCCCTACCTCATCCTCAAATAGTATCAAATGCCATATGCTTTACCCAATCCTCCATTATTTCTTCACAATATCAAGACAATAATGATGTGTCTTTCTCTCCCTCTCAAATAGTGAAGATATACCCATTCCTATAAAAGAAATGTACCCAAGATCCATCTTATTCATGGACTTTTGCAAGATCCATTTTATCTAGGGACTTTATTCCAAGCTCCCTCTTAACTAGGGAATTGTTTCCAAAAACAAATCTCTGCCTTTTGGTGGAGATCATGGTACCTTTAGCTACTTGTAGAGCTCCTCTCTTTGATGAGCCTTCATCTTTTGTATGGAATTTTCCATTCATCACTTTTCTTCAATGAACCATAGGATCAAACCAATAGTCATGTCATCCTTATTTTTATGGGAGAGTGATCTTCTAGTCCACATCTATATTTTCTTCAAGATCTTCCATCCAACAACATTATTATTAGTTGTAGGTGACATATACAACTCTCTTTCAGTATCCTTGTATTATCCCATCCAAATGTTGTTAAAAAATCAACAATGAACATAAAGTAAAATTTACATTTTTTTATGGCCTTTCATTATGACATCTGCTTGCTCAAAATATCAACATTCGGAACATTCATAAACACATCTCCAATATTTTCAATTTCAAGGGTTTCCTTTCGTATAGACTTCATTAGAGTCCTCATAACTTTTCCATGGAGATACCTGGCTAGTTATTTTAGTCATTGGATGTTGATCACTCTCTCTTTTCTTACGTGTATATAGTTGCATCTTTCACGATCTCTTCTTTCTTTCTTCACATATTGTTCTTCAGGAACTTCCATCCATAGTTCCTTCAACTTTGTCAAACACCTCATATTTCATATGAGGACATATTATGCGGAATTCATCTTGTAAATTTGTGAACCATGCCTTCATGCATCTTTCCTAAGGAAGATATCCGTCCTCTTTGATCATGCTTAAGAGAGAGAATTTATCCATGCTATCTGCAACTATATGATGACATGACTTAATTTTTATACATAACTCTTTTCTCCTTTTGGTCATCTAGACTTCCTTCAGAAAATTCCTTTATTTGGTTGAAAGTACTTCAACCATCTTGACATGCTGCATTCATTTGTCACCATACCATCATCCTTCTAAACAATGGATTCCACACAAGGTGAAATTATTAGTGAGACAATTTCTTCTTCCAAGAGAAGTGAACCTTCTAATTAATATTACAATGAAGGATCTTTATTATCCTCATCCTGCAAATTCTCCATCCTAATGATGATGAAGCTTGATGAGATTCTTTTATATTGTAAATGAATTTGTTCTACCCATAAGTACTACTTATGCTTTTAATGAGGTTACCAAGAGCTTACTTCCTTCCTATGATGACTTCTACAATCATCTGCTTCAACTATTCTTAAAATGAGATCTTGCTTCAATTATAATTCCATCTCCTAATAATATTCATCATATCATAGTTACAATGCTTCCTACCATGATAGATATGAAAATTGAAAAGAACTAAGTGAAGGATATTCTCTCAGTCATAGTAGAGATCTTTCAATTCCTCCTTTGATTTCTTATTCTTAGGTTCTTCCACTACTTCAATGATCTGGGCTTCATTCCTTTTTATTTTTGTCCTTCCTGAGATTTTTAAAATCTCTCTTGTATTACCAAAATTAATAATAGCCATAGCACTGGATTTTTGACATATTGATCTTCTTCCTTTTACGAGGACCAAGCATTCCTTTTTTCTTAGCCATGGTAGAAAATTCTTGAACTTGTTCATTTGGTCCTACGTTGCTTTTTGTCTTCAACCTTGTTTCTTCAATTTTACACAATGACCAAATTTCACTGAATTGGGTGGCTTCCTTCTTTCCATATATTCTTGATACGAAGTTTCCCCATTCATTAGATAGTGCATTGAGCACCACAATTGTTATTTCTTTATCGAACAATATTTCCCCCAATTTTTGTAGTTGGTATCAAATTTATGATGCCCTCATAAATTATGAGGCTATTCCCTCTTACTTTCATATATTCATCTTGTAGATCTCAATTATCAATGATACCAATTCTCCTGCAGTGCTTACGGAGAACAATTCTACCAGTTTATCATAGATTTCTTTTGAATTCTCTAATTTTTCTACATAGGGGATGAGAGAATCCTTGATTAATTTTATAAGGATTATTTGAGCCCTTATTTACCCCTTCATATATTTTTATATAGCTTGATCTTATTCATTTGGTAGTTCTACAATTAAACCCTTAACATGACCAATGACTTCATTTTCTATGAGGACCAAATCTATCATCTTCTTCCATGAAAGAAAGTTTGAAGACCCAACCAATTTTTTGCTCTCCTTGGAAAATGAATTCATTTTTATAGATACATACATAGATATAAAGATACTTACTTGTCAAGTGAAGATACTCCTTGATGGTGAAATCTTAAAATTGATTCCTTTCTTGATGATGTTGATAGAAGATGCCTTCTTTGATGAAGATGGATTCCTTCAAGTATGTTCTGAAAAGTGATCTTTTAATGATAGGGATATCACCTTAATGTCCTTAAAGATGATGGAAACACTTCTTCCTACCTCCCTTGGATGTATAGACTTCAAGATGCTTCAATGTGTAGTCCTTGAGTGGATATAGGTTCTTTGCAGTCTTCTTTTCTTTATGATGGAGATTGTAAGTTTCCCAAGAATGATTCAATTATAGAACCTTTTCTCTAAATGAGCTAGGGTTTTGAGGTCTTCTTGTTGTTGTTGCTTCTATATGGTGTGATCCTTGAAATGAATAATCCTTCTTGAAGCTCCTTATATTTTTCATCCCTTTTGTATGATTCGATGTCCATTTTTGATATCAAGACCTTTCTTTATACTCATTTTGATGGTCCTCTTTCAAGTTTCCTTTCCTTGTCTTGTCACCTTAGCTCTGATACCATGTTGATAATTTTAAGACAACTAGAGTAGGTTATTTCTCTTATTTTTATATCTTCTTGTGATGTATTTTTACTTCACTTGATTAACTTCTTCTTTCATTTGATTATTATTAGTTTTCTCTATCATCAAACAACTACAAAATCATAAAGAACAATGAGACAATATAACACAAGATGTAGGCGATCAGCCAGGGTCGAAACCTCTCCAATTGCAAGGAAAAACCCACCAAAATTCCTCTCTTCTTATTTAAATTCAACTGATGAATTCCAAGACCTATTACCCTTGACTAAGACCCTCCAAGACTAAATCAAATATTTTCTTATTGATGAGAAATTCCTCAACAACTTCTGCAATTTCAACCTCCAAAAAATTCTTCTGCAATTTTGACCTCCAACAAATTATTTTTCTCTTTCGATCCCCAATAGATCCTTCTACAGCTTCAACCTTCGAGCAAATTCTTATGCAATTTCTATCTCCAGTAGATTATTTTGTAGAAACACTAGATTTTTCATGTCAGAATATTATGGTAGATCCTTTCTCATTTCCTCTTCGCTTGATTTGATTCTCTCTCCTAGAGAAGTCAACCTGCAAAGTGTACTTCTTGATTCCCTAACTGGACTTCTGAAACTCTATATTTTCTGTTGTAATAGTTGACCTAATTCCTTTGCACGCCTTAAGAGAATTAGCCCAAAACAGATCAAAATTTCTGCTCTTCTTTTCTTCTTCTTGTCGTTCTCTTCTTCGTAGCCTTTTCTTCTTTCTTGGTTGAACTTGTGTAACTGAGTGAGTTTCTCAAGTGAGATCAAAGTATCCTTTATATATAGGGATTCCACTAGCTCGAGTTTCTCCATTTAGACCAAATTTTCCATTTGAATAGGATGTCTTTATATTTTCATCATGACGAGGTCTTGGAGGGCCTTTTGACAGAAATTTCACTTAAATAAATTTTATTTAAAATACGTAACATACCCCAATGGGTCTTCAATACAATACAATGACTTAATTGACTTGTAGACTAAATAACAAGCCATAAAAGCACTCAATGGGTGCTTGACCTAAAAATAGATTTATGTTGATCAAGAAACCCACCTCAAGAACAACAATAATAAATTTATTTTTCTCTTTTCATTAAATAAATCGAATCATGATTACATATGTCATTATGAATACCGAAATTGGTTACCTATTTCAACAACATCAACACACTCGTTTTGCTGAAACACTAGTATATATGGTCAGTTTTCCAACACTTTTGATGTACTGCCAG